>OU343220.1:58677796-59043927 GCA_910596185.1 Chrysanthemum makinoi
GTAGGGATATTTGATAAGGTTTTAAAATGTACCTTTTTGAGGGGTCATTTAAGCCCTTATTTGATCAATTTTGTATCCGTTATTAATTAATATCGTTCCTTTTCACTTTTTAGTTATCTTGAAGGCAAAATGCTGGAATGACACTTATTCGGACGAAAAGGCGCAAATATACGAAGAAAATGGCCAAAGTCAAGAAATCGAGACACTCAGCTGCCGAGGGGACGGCGTCGGTATTAACTGACGCCGTCGCATCACTTTTGTGACGGCTCAGTAGCCAAATTGCTTATTTTCAAGTGACGGTGTCGGGCTTTAAAAGAGTAGGTCGTCGCAACTCAGACGGCCTAGATTTGATCCAGACGGCGTCGAGAGGCGAAGGGGACGGCGTCACAAGCATAAGGTGACGCCGTCGCAAGACTAACGTGGCCAAGAAGAAACCCTAATGACGGCGACCCGACGGCGACACAAATCAAAGGGTGACGCCGTCGCGAATGTAATCTTATATATAGAATCCGAATTTTTTTAGTTTTCAGAGTGTAGTCTTTTGGAGTAAAAACCTAAACCGAACCAAGGATGTCTTGTACAGTATTTTAGGGTTCTAAACCCTATCTTACATCAAGATAAGTGTTTTACTTCATTAATTTAATTATGTCTTCAATTACTTGTGTGTATGCTTGCATGTTCTCCATGTCCGGCTAATTTACTTGTGTGTTTGCTTAGGGAATATGAAACTTAATTATTGAATATTGATTTGTTGTCTCTTATCTTAATTGTTAATGATCTAGTAATGCGATAGGTCATCCGTTGTGTAGTTAATGCTTGATTAATCTTTGTGAACCTTAGTTTATAACACCTAGAGTTGTTGTAGGCTAAACCATCCGAAGAGTACCTTAGAGTTAAAGTTTATAAATCCTAGAGACTTTGTAGGCGATAACCTTTGGTAGTTTCAAAGAGTTAGCGACAAACGCATACCCTACGACCTTAGACACACAACGCGATTAAGAATAAGGACGTGACAATTCAACCATCAATAGGAGATAATTAGGGAGTAGTAAAACCTAAGTAAACACATCTTTAAACCATCATACGAGCACACAATAATTAGACATAGACTACCCTCACCTTAGTTAATTAGATAATTAGATAATAGAAGTAATCGGTAGAAATACCAACCCCCCAAATCCAAACCCCGAGATTCGTACTTTTCCATTTCCTAAAAAACATAAAAAGATAAAAAAAGAAATCTTCCTCAACCCCAACCTTAGCGTAGTAACTTCTCACTAGCATTCCTATTCCCCTAGAGAACGATATCAATTCCCGTAGCTTACCCTAATACTACACTACAACGATTAGGTTCACTGTCTAGGGTGTTGAAAAACTTGCTCTACGGAAAGGAAGTTCCTTCGACCCCGAACGCGTTGCGTAAGCGTATCAGTATTCTGACTCTGATTATGCAGGCTGCAACATGGACAGAAAAAGTACCTCAGGGTCCTGTCAATTTCTTGGAGGAAAGCTGGTTTGTTGGAGTGCTAAAAAGCAACAATTGGTGGCTATGTCTTTGAAGAGTATGTAGTGCGGGATGTTGTGCCAATGTATTATGGATGAAAAGTCAACTTCGGTGTCTATGACATCCATTACAAAATGGTACCCATCTTACGTGATAACACCGTGCTATTGCAATCTCCAACAACCCTATCCTTCACCAAAGAACCAAACACATTGATATCAGATATCATTTCATCAGGGACCACATAATGAAAGGAGACATAGAACTTCATTTCATCCCTACTGAATATCAACTTGCTGATATCTTCACCAAACCCTTAGATGAACCTACCTTTAGGAGACTGAAAGCTGAATTGGGAATGCTTGACATTGAAAGTCAGCAACCTGAAAATCATTCCCAATCTCAGTAAGTTCTCTCTAAAATGGTCCATGCTCCCTGAACAAAACCCCAATACAACCATCTTACTAAATGAGTAAGACTCATTCAGGGACCCTGACTTTGGATATTGATCATTGAATGAGTAACTAAATGCACCAAGTATCAGTTACTTAAATGTCCTAGGTTGGTAAACATACCAATTTAATATAGGAATATATGTATCTTTATCCTGCTGTCATCCAAGTCAAGGGTCCCTCAAACCTTACCTCATCCCACTTGGCATTAAATGCCTCATCTCACAATAAATATCTTAAGGATATTTTATTACTGCAGAATGCACTTTTACTGTGCACTGCAACTGTTCCCTTGAAAACCAGGAAATTACTGCGGGTAGTGGAGTGATGGCATTAAATGAGGTAAACGAAACGTTTTCATAAACCGACTTTACAAATCCTCATTTATGCAAGATTGACCCCTCTCACCACTCTATAAATACCCTTTTCAAAACATTAAAAACACACACAAAGTATTTCTGCATCAAAACGCTGTCAAAATCACTTCTCAAACCCAGAAGTATTTGTGTTCTTTAATCCTCAAAACAGCTTTTCAGTAAAATCTTTTATGTAAACAATTTACAAAAGGTTTTTCATCACAAAACTTATTCAAAACTCTTTGATTGTTCTTGTCAAGAAATCTTTTCAAAACCCTAAAATTTTAATGGAAATGGCAAGAACACAATCTCTTCATTTTGCACCTCAGTGGGTAGGAGATATTGAAAATGTTGAATTAAAAAAAAACAATGTTATAGGCACTTTTGAATACCCCCTGATGTCCCAGCCTATAAGGGCATCATGAAGTTTTTATTCAACTGCCCACTCAAACAGAACTTCAATCAGTCCCCTTCAATTCTTTACCAAAACCTCCTCGGGGAGTTTTGGGCAACAACTGTGGCCTATGACCCGACACCCTCTACTGATGAGACTGACCTTAGACCACTAAGGGAGTATCTCATCAAATTCAGTCTTTTTAATGGGGAAAAGTCAGTCACCCTGGACTATAAAACTTTGTACATCAACAGGGTTAGACTATAATTCTGGTAACTATGTTGCCCATCCTAAACCCTCCACAGTTAAGGATGGGTTAAAACAAATTGTTTTAGATCCAAAATTTTTGGACAGAACCCCAGCCACCAAGAACTCATTTCATGCGACTTGGAAGATCCTGTTCACATTTGTGATTCAGGTTTTCGGTGGGAACCACTCATCCACTGAACAAGTTAATTCTATTCAGTTGATGGTGGCATATTGCTTGATGACAGGGATCACTATCGACATAGGGGAGATCATTTACAGTGATCTCGTAACCAAGCTACTGAGCAAAACTAGGACGAAATACGTTTCGTACCCTAGGTTTATCTCATGTGCTTTACAAGTGTTACTGGGTTGTAATTACCCTAAGGAATACAAATACTGTGCTTTACCTGGTATCTTGATTCAATCAAATTTTCAAAAAGTGTAAGATATAACTTTTCACATACACATCAAACCATAACACAAAGTAACATATAGATGGAATTCTAGAGAGAGAAAGTTAGAGGTTTAGGGAACTAGTGAGAGAAAGTGAAAGATATTATTATGAGCTCCAACTCTCTACCTTGGGAGGTAGAGAGTATTTATAGTCTTACATAAATCGCCACACAACGGGCTGTGGATCAGGCATACAGTGGGTAAAGACCCGTCCGTCCTCCACGGTGTTACTTAACTAAATACTACTTAATTTAAAATAACTACGACTACGAGCTTTCTAATGATTACATATACTTGAGGTGACCGACTCTTTAATACCCGGAATTTCTAATTCCTAACAATCTCCCCCTAAGGGAGGTCACCTCAACCATATACTAAAATGACATTGAATACAATCAGATATTACATTAACAATTGATCTTGCATTCTTGATGTAGTACTTTGCTCCGAAGCTCGTAGTCATTGATTCCACTCATTGCATGTTTGGTTAATCCAAGTGGAGGTCTTTTATTGATCCACGTGATAATAATGTTGAGCCAACTTTTGAGATCATCAGCTAATAGAAAATCTCCGATACATCCATTGTGGTGTTGGTATTATGTGATGTTGTGACATTCGGACCGACATGCTCACATTCTGGATCATGATATATTCTCATCAGAGTAGCGGAAGCATTCGTTGATTCATGATATTGGCAGCGTAGCGAAGCATGGAGTGAAAATATCCGAGTCATTGATGCACTAATCATGATTTCTTTTGAGATGAATGTGTTAGGTGAGCATGCGGCTATGTATTGACCGCTTCATTCGATCCAAGCGTCGGGGTGTACCTGCATAAGACAGTTAGCAATAAAGCGCACGAAAGTGTCTTTGATCACTTTTGTTGAATTGAGGTACACGGCCACGGTTCCCGTTGATCGTACAAGTACTGTGATCGTATAATTCCAAGAATTTCCTTGACAGGGTTTCGCATGCTCTAGCGTTCTCAAACCGGAATGTCTCAAAGAAGACAACACGGAGTGAGTGAACCGGCGAATTTCGTCCATGATTGATGAAAAGAGATTTGAAAAACAATCGTGTATTGCTCAATAGAAATTGTTTTTGCAATATAACGAAGGTTTTAATGAAAATCAATTATCAATCATAAAACACCTTTTGATTTGAAAAATTAGTACACGGTCGACGTGCTAATGAAAAGAGTTTTAAAGCACAAAGACCGGTTTTCAAAGGTATCCGTCAATCCATAACCTGAACCGGGATTGATTCAAAAGAATGAATCGCCCCATTGTTTCATTCGGTTGTCACATGGTTGATCTATATAATAGATCTCACATGCCACCTACCAAGAGCTTGTTAGATGTTGGCTCTAGAAGGCTTTCCATC
Source organism: Chrysanthemum makinoi (assembly GCA_910596185.1). Taxonomy (NCBI): domain Eukaryota; kingdom Viridiplantae; phylum Streptophyta; class Magnoliopsida; order Asterales; family Asteraceae; genus Chrysanthemum; species Chrysanthemum makinoi. The sequence continues at coordinate 58,682,587 of OU343220.1, forward strand.
TTCACAGTGAATATGTAAACACATCACTCGGATGTTACGGCAATACCACAAGGATAATGCGTAGGACTCAAGATATAATCTCTCTTTCCACATTGTGTGAAACAGAGAGTCTTCATTGAAAGTGTCCTAATGAGATTTATTGATGATCTCGTGGCTCTAGACTCAATTTGTGTATATTTGGATCCTGTGGGAGACTAGGGAGAGGGTCTCCTTCTTCAATATCAACAATCTCTAAGAGAAAGTCGATAGATAATGTCGGTTCCCGTGAGAATGAAACAAGTCCTTTTAAGAGGAACTTGAGTGGTTTGAAAAGTTGAAGTGCGGTCGTCACTGGGTCCATGACGTCTTGTCTTCAATACCGATGTTACCATCAGTAGCATATGAATTGAACCCGGTTTCCGCCCTAAGGTTGAATAAATGGAGGGCTATTTGTTTTCACCCTTTTCTCATTCAATTCTTTTTAATTCTTCAACCCCTTCATTGCTTACCGAGACTTCATAGCTAGAACCTTGTTGGGTTTATTCCAGTACTAGCTCGGTCTTAGTCCGCACTCTTCCCATATCTCATTTTTCTCCTTTTATCATCATACCTAAGAACTCTACACTAACTAGTGGATAGTCCTGGGTAGATCCCTCCGGTTCTGGCGGATCATGGGAACAATACCTAACCTTATCATCCTTATATCACCGTACATAAAGTAAAGTTGGTCGGTCTATTTGGTATTGTTCATCTGCCATTGGAACCAATTGAAAACCATTTGAAAATCAATTCAGATACTTGTGATATATTATCAAAGCATTTTGTACCTGAATTGTTTTGATATTTTTAGAACGAGAACTCCCCTCAACATGTGCATCAAGTATTTGAAAATGTTTTGCACACGGAGGCAAGAGAAAGAATTAACTTCTTTGATTACCATTTTCTAAAAGATATCAACATCACTTCCCAAATCGAATCAAGTAGATAAAGCATTTTGGGAAGGATGAGGTTTTCATGATTTTGCTCCCCCTCAATATGTGCTTCTAGGTTTGAAAAGAGTTTTACACATACTAGAGGGAACCTGCACATTGAGATAAGTGATCACGTTTCAATTCATAGGTTTAAGATAGATGCTCCCCCTCAACATGTGCATGGAAAATTTGAAATCGTTTGTCACATGCGGGAAGGACATCATGTACATTCTTATAAAACCATTTACCGAATTATCAGTTTAAATCCAATTTAAATCACACATTCTCCCCGATCACAATTATCAAATCATTTGAGATTTGTGATCTCTTATAGATTTAAATTGATTTTGAAAGCTTTTAAGGAGAATTGTGACTTGATTATGAAAGCGTTTTAACTGATAATGATCGGAATTTAAGACTTTAAACTCCATTGATAAAACATGCATGTACATCTTTTGAAAACAATTTAATGCCAAATAACTTTTAATTTAATTGAAATCATTCTCCCCTCAATCAATGACATAGGTTGTTGATTGAGAGATAGAGATTTTGACAAATAAGTCCTGATGATTATCAAAAATAGAGACTGAGTTATTTTTCAAAGCATTTAGTTTTCAGCAGATAAATGTTTATAGAATCCGAGCATGGAATTTGAAAACATGGTAAAACATGGCTCTGTTCTTTCTTTTAAAACCGGGTTATTGCCTGAAAATGACAATAAACCATTGTTTCTCTTTCTCCCAAAAAATATTTTTTGATTTTTTTTTTTTTTTTTTTAAGAATTTGAACAACATCTAAAGTCCCGTGTCATTCTTTGAATGACAGCACAAAGACCGTAGATATTATCGAACCGAGAAAAACATGACAAATTGACAATATTTTTGAAGATTTTTCGAATTTTTCAGATTTTTATGGATTTTTGAAAGTTTTATATTTTCTATTTGGTTTTATAGGGTTTTATAATTTTGTATTTTGCTTTTTGGATAAATATATACAAGAGATAGATGAAGGAAGACCTTTACTCCTCGTCTTCCTCTTGAAGACGTTTGAGTGTTTCCGGTTGAAGGCTTTTCAAGCCAAGACGTGGAAGAATAAACTCAAAACGTTCTCTTGGAAGAGCTTTGGTGAAGATGTCTGCTAACCGATATTCAGACCTCACAAAATAGAGTTCCACCACACCTTTTTCCACTTGTTCCCTGATGAAATGATGTCGAATGTCGATATGCTTTGCTCTTGAGTGTTGAACGTTGTTGCATGAGAGAGCAATAGCACTTTTATTATCACAAGATCAGAGGGATTTTGTTGAATTCAAAGCCATAGTCCGATAATTGAGATCTCATCCATAAGATTTGAGCACAACAAGATGACATGGCTATGTATTCAGCCTCTGTAGAGGAAATAGAAGTACTCATTTGCTTCTTTGAAGACCAGCACAAGCTTATCACCCAAAACCGAGCACCTCCGGACTGTACTTCGACGAGTATCTTGACATCCTGCATGATCAGCATCTGCATAGGGTGTTAGTGACATACCGGTGTCCTTCGGGTACCAAAGTCCCATATTGATGGTTCCTTGGAGATACCGAAGACCCGTTTAACCGCTTCAAGGTGCTTTTTAGTAGGCTTAGCATGGTATCTAGCACACATGCAGACAGCGAACAAGATGTCGGTCTACTAGCGTGAGGTACATCAGGGATCCAATCATACTACGATATTTCGTTTGGTCAATCATGATCCCCGAGTGGTCCTCATCTAGTTTGGTTCGATCAATCATGGGGGTGTCAACAAGGTCACTTGAATCAAATCCAAATTTCTTTAAAATCTCATTTGCATATTTAGATTGATTTATGAAAATGCCTCCGGGACTTTGTGAAATTTGTAATCCCAAGAAAAATGACATTTGTCCCATCATTGACATTTGAAACTTTGAACTCATTTCATTAGAAAAGCGATCACATTCCATTGGGTCAGTCGAGGCAAAAATAATATCATCAACATAAATTTGAACATAAGTTAAATGTTTGCCGACTTCACGGTGAACAATGTAGGATCAACTGCTCCTTTCTTGAATCCGGTTGATAGAAGAAACTTTGACAAGTGTATCATACCATGCCCTTGGAGCTTGCTTTAAACCGTAAAGAGCCTTCTTCAGACGATAAACGTGAGTAGGATGCTCTTGATTCACAAATCCTTCGGGTTGGTGGCGTAGCGACTTCTTTAAGATCTCCGTTCGAAATGCCGTCTTCACATCCATCGATATACTACCATGTTCTTACTAGCGGCATTAGCCAAAAGATTCGATTGCCTCGATTCGAGCAACTGGAGCAAAAGATTCTTCAAAGTCTATACCCTCCTCTTGACGATATCCTTTAGCAACTAATCTGGCCTTGTTTTTCAACACATCACCATGCTCATCAAGTTTCACTTTGAAGATCCATTTAAGAGCAATAATCATAGCACAGTCTGGAGCCGGTACTAACTCCCATACATCAAGTCGATCAAACTCATGAATTTCATCTTGCATGGCATTGAACCAATTGTCTTCATTCATGGCGGTTTTAACATCTTTTGGTTCGATCTTAGATAGTACGGAGTTGAAGAAACACCATAAGGCATCGGTTGCAAGTTGTTTCCGGGTTGATACCGGACGAGAGGGATTTCCAATGATGTTGTCTAATGGATGATCGTGAGTCCATTTTCTAAGGTGTTCATGTGGCAGTTATTGAGGAACTGAGGTAGCGAGTCGATGTCTCTGAAGAAGATGGTTCGATGATGATTCGAGTAGCAAATATGTTTTCAAATGGAGCATCTTCGGGAGTAGCAAAGGGATTAACTTCATCATTGATGCCTGAAACATTTCCATGATGTACATTTGAAGAATGATGATTTGTTGATGAGGCGAAGGATCGGCAGCAGGTGCTTCTTGACTTAAAGATATTGAGGCCGAAGGATTGACTTCATTCACGGGAATATGAGCATCTTCGTTGTAGGGATCAACACCTCATTAGTAATTGAATCATACAGTTCATCAAACATAGGATCAAACAATTTCTTTAAATCATCTTGAGATGGAGGTACATATGGAGTTTCTTGAGAAGAGTTTGGAACAAGAGATGAACCAATGGGACTGATTTGAAGTGCGGGTCCCTGGTGGAGTGTCCAGGAGCCATTTGACCGTCACTCATCAAACGTAGCGTGAATGGTTTCCATGATATTTCGGGTTCTTTTGTTATAGATTCGGTATCCCTTTTGTTTGGTGCATATCCTACAAATACTCCAATGTCGGCTTTAGCCCTAAGTTTCCCTAAGTCTTGACCCTCATTAGTTGGATAACACAATGCACCAAACACACGAAGGAAAGAGATTAGGTTTTCTGTTGTGGACAAGTTCATATGGTGTCTTTCCATGAACGGTGTGAATCAGGGAACGATTTTGTGTGTAGCATGCAGTGGCAATAGCTTCACCCCAGAGAAACATTGGAACTTTTGAGTAAATCAGCATTGTTCGAGCGGCTTCTACAAGAGTTCGATTTGTCTTTCAACTACACCGTTCTGTTGAGGAGTTCGTGGAACACTTCTTTGATGGGTGATTCCAATGCTTTCATAGAATTCACTAAGTTGTTTGTTAACAAACTCAGTTCCATTGTCTGTCCGGATAATTCGGACGGTTTTGTTAAGTCGAACCTGCAGCTGTTTGATGAGTTTGATGATGATATCGAGTTTCATCCTTTGTCCTTAAGAACTTGACCCAGGTGAATCTAGAGTAATCATCAACTATAACTAACACATATTTCTTCCCAAAGATATTCCGCACTCTCATTGGTCCACATAAATCCATATGAATTGTATGAAGAACTTCCGTGACAGAGTTAGTAGGTTTGGGTTTATGGGCATATTTCTTGCTTTTTCCCAATTGACATGCTTGAACAAAGATGATCCTTTTCATACTTTAGTCGAGGTAAACCTACAACTAAGTCCTTTCTCGAGAGATCATTGATGGTGCCGAAGTTCAAGTGATTGAGACGTCGATGCCATAACCATGACTTTGTTTTTGAAGCCTTTGACAACAAGCAAATTGGAGAAGACTTCATCATATCATCGATAGAGATGGTGTAAAGATTTGAACCACGAGTTCCTTTTAACAGTTCCTTACCATTAAGATCTCTAACAAAGCAGGTATGTTTTCAGAAGGCTACTTCTAGATCGAGAATCACGAATTGACCAACAGAGAACAGATTATGACCCAAACCTTCCACATAGTATACTCTAGAGATAACACTATCACCAACAACATAATCACCATAACCCTTAATTGCTCCGAAATGATCATTACGAATCTAACAGTCCCGATGAATTTGCTCACGAAGTTCATGAGCCGCGACCGGTCTCCGGTCATATGCTTGGAACAGCCTGAGTCCGGTACCACGTAAGCGATTTGAATGATCTGCAGTTGAACACAAACAAGAATGGATAGCTGGATAATTGGGATCCCCATGCAAGAATGGGTTCCACTTGGTTAGTAACAGTAATTGGAACACCCACATCGAAACGAAACATCCATATCGAAGTAGAAGCAATGGAATCATTGGGAATAGATGCAATGTTGGTGTCAGTATTTGACCTATTCAAAGTATGTTTACTTCTTAAGGGAATAGTTCTACCGGTAGGCATCCATTTTCTAGTGGGCATAATCTTAGCAGTTTGAGAACAAAGCTGATTATTCTTATGGCCAAAAGGTATCCAATAATAACCTATCTTTATAAAAGTTCTTACTGTGGGTTTCCACTGTTTTCTAACAATCTTTCGGTTTTGCCTTTTTGCCTTATTTGCACGATTATTAGCATTAACAATTTTAACTGGGCATTTGACGGCATTAGACAAAGCATTCACACCACATTCATGATTAGCAACAGAATTCAAGCGGACATCATTACAAGGTTTGCAAGATAGTATCGAATTGAATTAATTACTGATGCGCCTAAGGCTAATACTAGAATCAACACGATTCGTTTTATTCAACTCAAGCTTAAAGTTCCTAGATTGGTCTTCTACTCTCTTCCAATGCACATTCTTAGCTTGCAAGGTCCTATCATTCCTTGTATTGTCTTGAGACTTTGACCTGCTCGCTTTAAAGTCACCGATTACTCCTGTAGAGGGAATGGGAACATTAGTTGGTTGATCTAATTTTGCATTCCGAACTTGATGTGCAAGGATCTGAAGTACTAGAAGGCACATTAGTGTATACTTTAAGACTGTGATTTGAGCTTTTTGCAGGCACACTAAAGTTCATTTTCTTAGCACTAACATATGGAATCGAACTACTTGAAGGCACATTAGTGTTTCCTTTCTTAAGGCTGGGCATAGAACGGATTTCCTGCTTGGCACTAGGCATAGAACAAGGCATCACAGCTTTGCCTTTTGCACCTAAGGTTAAGGATTTGGGACATGTGGCAATTACACATTCTAGCAACTCTTGAGATCGTTTGGCCCGGAGGCAAGCAAACCTAATTTCACTATCAAGAGGTTTGTTAATGAAATCCTCTTCGACAATCTCACGGAGACATTCTAGACTATCCTTAAGGTGAGCACAGTATTCATGAAAAGCATGTTCATTATTCCTAAGATGAGGAGGAATATATTTAACCATCACAGTGTATTTGCAGTCTAAGGGTGACTTTGAGACAACATTCTTATTGAAAACAAGTGGCGCTTCCCATTTCCCGACTTCTGATTCTCAATTTCCTTTTGTAAAGACGTTATTTTTTCGTTGTTTTGGTCACGGGTGACTTTTATTGAATCATATAACTCTTTAAAATGTCGTTTAACTTTTTCATTTTCTTCTAGAAAACTCTCGTTTTCCTTTTGTAAGGCATCAACTAAGTTTTGAAGATGAAAAGTTTGAGAATTCTGAGAATCTAAAGGAGGAGGCATTTGGGAGCTGTCATATTGTTCGTTTGACCCTTTAATTGAGAGATTTGGGCTTTCAACTTTCTGATCGTGTTGCATGAGCTTGAATCTGTTCATCACGTTTGTTAATTTGAAAACGCATCAAACTCGGAGCATCTGACGATGTCTTGATATTTGAAGTTTTAACATTTTCTTTAAGATGTTGATATTTTAGTTGTAAATTAAAATGCTCAACTTCCAGTTTAGAAAAATGTTTAACCAAATTGTCGTGATCATCCAGTTCAATTTTCTCGTTTAGTTTAGAATTAGTTTTTCAAGCTCAATGACACGATCATGGGAGACTTTCAGGCCACAGATAGTTCATGAAATTTGGAAGCATTAATAGAGAAATTTGAAGCGATGAAAAAGATATCTTGAGCAACACATTCAGTAATAAGAGTCTCATTTAATGTATGCAAGTTCTTCCTCTCAATCTCATTATATTTTAGTGCACGCTCATAATCACTAACTTCAACTACCATTGCATCAAATTCCTTTTCCATTCCCTTGATATCAGTTTCTATCCCCTTTTAAGACTCTCAAAGTGATCTTTTAGAAGTTTAAAGAAAGGCATGACCTCAATTAAATAACATTCTTTCATTTGCTCAAAACCCCTTTCACCTTCCGTTATACCAGTGGGTGTGATCCTTTTCTTGCAAGTTTTCTCAAAATCAACAAATAGTTGAAATATAACATATTGGCTAATTAAGGTCTTGCTTTTAGTGGCAATTTTTCTAGGAACAAGATGCATTGGTGTATTAGGAGGATACACAGTCGCTCTAGGCATTTTCCATAGGGGAGGGTTAGTTTCAACAATATTTTCGACTTTACGCTTATCTAAATCCTTTTTCCCGAAAACTTGTTCGGGAGTCAACAATGTCTGAGGCTTAAACATGTTCAAGGAAATCCAGTTTTCCTTTTTGTAGTCATGGGGAGTGATAATTATTTTTTTCTCTTTGCATTTAGGATCATCTAATTTTTTGTTCATCCTTTCCCTAGTGACTTCATCTGATTTCTTATCTTCCTCAGCGCACTCAACGCAACTAGGTTTCTGTCTAGGTTTAAGAATCTCATTGCCATCATAGATCACACTTTGATCTGCTTTTGCTATCTTTAATTACTCGGGGTTGGGTTTATCTATAATGGGAACACTATGCTTATCGCTTAGGACTCTATGTTTAGTGACCATGTGAGCAATCTGAATGGTGTTTCCTTGTATGTACAACTTGTTTTCAAGTTTGTTTTTCAAAGTTTTCCGATTAGAAAAATCTCTCAAGAGTTTTGATTCCTTTGCATTAAATTCTTGCTTAAGCATTTTCACATTTTCTTGAAGTTCTTGTTTTTGCTTAGCTGTTTTAGAAAGTTTTTCTTGCAAGGAATTTAATTCTTGTTTCAATACTTCTTCTCTAAATTTACTTTTTCTAATGATATGCGCACTTGGTCATCCATTTCCTGCTCACGAGTGGTCAACTCAAATTTAGCACGTTGTTCATAAATAGCAACACGTTCTTTATAGGCATTTAGTTCCGAAATTACAGAATCATCAGGGGCACATGCAGTGTATTCATCAAAAACATAGTCATTGTTGATTGCAGAAGATGCATCACTTGGTACACCTTCACTTTCACTTTGTTTCACATATTGATCATATGGGATAATATCGATATTACCCATATTTTCAACATTTGATTCAATAGTTTCAGTTGAATGTACTTTGTCATGCATCTTTTGCACATCGGCATCATCGTATAGTTTTAATACCTCTGAGATGAGTTTGTCCTGGGATGGGCCAGCTAGTGGTGAAGAAGAGACCTTGGGAGAAACCATTGGAGAAATGCTAGCCATAAAATTGTGTGTGCCGTAGGTCCATCATCCACATCAGAGTCGTATGCATCACAATCAGCGACTTGAAAGGCATTCCGATGATTGTGACCTATCTCCTGAATAGGCTGCTCATCCACATCTGCATCATAGGTCTTGGCATTGCCCTCGGCTAGAAACAACAATTCCTCTTCATCCAAAGCAACACCATTGTCCGAGCTTGTACCAGCGACATCTTATCTCTGAAATAATCGGCATTCGTGGCGCTTTGGAGATGTACGTTCCTTGCAATGTGTCCCTCACCACCACAGTTATAACATTTGATTGGCTTAGCTTGACCTTGGTTACCATTCCTTCCTCGATTCTGGTTGCCAACATAACCTCTACCTGCTCCACCTCTTCCCCGATCATCGTCTTTCCTGAATCTGGTTGCACCACGATCCTTCCATCTTTAACAGTGGCTTGATTGTGTGGGTTAGATCTTTTGCGAGGTTGTTGTTGGTTTGTGGGAGAGAATTCATGTTTTGACTAATCGGAAGAGCTAGTTGATTAATGAAGTTTCCCACGTGTGCATCAGCATCGGCTTGTTTGAACATAGGATCGGGAATGAGTTTGTGATTACCATTACCCAAGGGTATGACTTGTGATGCTTTGGTTGTGATTCCGATGTTTGAGTAGAAGGCAGTTGAGTCATTAGATGAGCTTGTCTCTCCCTGGTTGGTTTTGAACTGATTGAGAATCAATTTTTCAAACATAGCATGTCTCTCATTCCGAAGGAGGAAGGCATAGAGTTGCTCATAGTTTGTATTCTTCAATCCTTTAGTGAGCTTCACAGCGGTGACAAACTTGTGCCATTCGGGATTCATGTTGTTCACAAATTTTGAGTTCAATTGAATGTTAGGCATAGTCATTCCGATGTTCCTCATGTCATTCACTAACTTATGAAATCTCACATAGTACTCATAGACACTCTCATCTGGTTTCATCTTGAAGTGTTCAAATTCGTCATAGAGTTGGGATTCTCTGTATTCCATAGTTAATTCGAACACGAGAGAAGCATCTTAACATTATCCCATACCGCCTTTGCATCAGTGTTATGATTGATCAGCTTGTAGATGTCTTTAGGAAGACCTTGAAGAACAATGTTTGAAGCCATGATATCTGCATCGAATCTCTTTTTCTCCTTATCATCAAGCTCATCATACATTTTAGGTCTGTCCATTCCGTAAACAAGAGTACCATCTTCATTAGTATCAAGTATGTCTCTAGTCGTCTCAACTCGATATGGTCCTTCATCAATGGATTTGAGAATGTTGACACCATTTTCCTTCCAAGGCAGTACAATCTGATTCGTTGAGCCCAAGAATGGTAGTCAGTTCTGTCAAGCATGGGTGGACGAGTATCGAGCCATTGCTTGAACATCCTAAACAGATGGAGATGATAGTAGGAACGTTGGTAGACATGTTTACAGTTTATACGGGATTTTATAACTCTATGATTAAACCGGGAAATAGATTCTTTCACAGGATTTTACTAAATCAAGAGAAAACCGTAAACAATCACTCAAGTCGCTAGAAGATAATGCACTAAGTCGCTAGAAGAGAATGCACTAAGTCGCTAACGCTTAATTCGCTACACCACTAAGTCGCTAGAGTCCCAAGTCGCTAGACAAATGCAAGTCGCTAAGTAGTAACTCGCTAACCTCAAGTCGCTAGCGAAATTTTGGCAGCAATTCGCTACTCAAGTCGCTAGGAATACAAGTCGTTAAAGAGCAACTCGCTAGACCAAGTTCGCTACCACCAAGTCGCTACCGTAGTGGAGAGTCCACTACTTGTATCTGTAAATCGCTAGGTAAGTCGCTAGCTCCAAACACGTAACTCGCTACAAAATGTGAAGCAAGTCGCTACGAAGAAACTTTTCCTTGGCTCAAGTCGCTAGCATGAAAAACACATAAACACCACTTTTCAATCCAAAACAACCCAACCACTATGATTCAAACCTTCTAGATCAAAACCTAAACACTTGTGATGATTCTAAACACAAAAGTACAACCAAAATCCAAACTTTAACACTAGAAATCAATCAAATGATGCAAAACCACTAAACTTTTTCAAACTCAAAAACCACCTAAAACCACTAGAAATCCAAAGATGTGCAAGATATGATCTAACCATGGCTCTTGATACCAATTGTAAGATATAACTTTTCACATACACATCAAACCATAACACAAAGTAACATATAGATGGAATTCTAGAGAGAGAAAGTTAGAGGTTTAGGGAACTTAGTGAGAGAAAGTGAAAGATATTATTATGAGCTCCAACTCTCTACCTTGGGAGGTAGAGAGTATTTATAGTCTTACATAAATCGCCACACAACGGGCTGTGGATCAGGCATACAGTGGGTAAAGACCCGTCCGTCCTCCACGGTGTTACTTAACTAAATACTACTTAATTTAAAATAACTACGACTACGAGCTTTCTAATGATTACATATACTTGAGGTGACCGACTCTTTAATACCCGGAATTTCTAATTCCTAACAAAAAGACCCATTCCAAGTCACTGGAATTGAATTGACGGCCCATATGGTTGCTGTAAACAACCAAAGGGACTCAGTGTCTCCAAACCCAACTCCTAAAAGAGAAAGGGAAGTCTGGTGGGACTAAGACCAAACCCAAGTCTCAGGGCCCTGAGGCTTCAAGAACACAGCCTAAAAGGCAAAGAAAGCCCAAGACTGATCTGCCACCCACTGGAGACCAAACATCATCCACCCCGATGACAACGAAGGACACCTATACATCACAGTCAGTGCCCTTGGTCCCAACTATTACTCCCCGAGATCCAGAGGGAAACAAACAACCCGCTGGTAGGAGAGCGCCTTCCACAATGCCCAAGGATGACACTCGCCAATCACAGCTTTTGTCTGAGGGCCAAAAGAATTATCCCAAAGACTCAGAGGGAAACTCACAACCCACTGATAGGGATCTCACTGCCACCGCTTCTAGGGATAGCACTGGGAATCGCCCACCAGTGCTTGAAGGAGCATAGGGGGACAAAGACTCAGAGGGACAAATACCACCCGCTGATATGGAACCCATCACCACCACTGGTCTATTAATAGTTGCTGAAGTAAATGATATCCTATTCTCTGATGAAGAACTGGCGGACAGTGAAGATGAAATACTTTCAGCAGGGGAAGAAATGGACGCTGATGTTCAAACTCAAGAACAAGAGCATCAGCCTGATCCTCAAGAGACTGAAGAGTCACCTGCTAAAGAAACTGACTCTGACTCCTCTACTTCATCCTATCCTGAAGAGTTCAAGAAGTATGATAATATTCTTCCACTGACTGAAAGACAGCTGGTAATGTGGATCACAAGGGCTTCCAGGAAATTATACTCAGGTGTTACTGATGTTCTCTGGGATTAGCACGTTGAAGCAGCTTCAAGTTATGCTGACCTAAAATCTGAAGTGCTTACTTTCAATGGCAACACTGATGAGCACAGGGAGATAATGTATCAACATCTGCACAGACTGTATGAAAACCTGGTCAAATTTCTAAAGCACCTTCAGTGATGTGGCACAAAGATAGATGAAATCAGGTATTCTGTCAAAGAAGACCCAGCACTCAATTCCAAAGTGCTGGAGGCTACTGAGGCTTACATGAAGAATTCCTCTAGCCTCACTGAACTGATCAACATGCTCAAATCTGCCAATGTTCAGGGTCTTCAGTCTTCCGTTCAATCTCTTCAGACAACACTGGGTTCTTTGGATGCTCAAGTGGCTAATCTGGCTAAGGCATCGTCTTCTATGGCCTGGAATCTTGGGCCTAGAATGACTACTATGGAATTATCTCAGGCCAATCTTGCAGAAAAGGTCACCAGTCTTCAACAAGATACAACTGACATCAAGGCTATGGTCGCGGAGATATACCAAGCCTTCAAAGGTCAAGCAACTCCAAATCCCTCAGTATCCTAGGCAACTCTTGCTCTCACTGATGTTGCAGCAACAGTTGAGGGGGAGAGAGCCACTGAAGAGACTCCCTCTCACACTGAGGGGGAGTCAGCTCAACCAGCATCAGCTCAACCAGTTTTAGCAACACCCATCTCATCAGTCCCACCATCAACAACAACAATATTGACAATGACAGTAGCAACACCTATAATCACAACAACACCTCCTTTGGTAGCATCTTCTTCATCACGCCAGGATAAAGGAAAAGATATAATGCAAACACCTGAGCCTGAGAAGATTCCATATGTAATCGGTAACACACAATATCTGCTTACTCCACAACAGCTAACAGCCTTTCTTGAAAAGGAAGACAAAAGAAAGAAACTGGCTGAAGAAGAAAGGAAAAACAAAGAAGCACTGGTACAAGTTGTAGCTGAGGAAACTAAAAACATGGGAATTGATCCCAAAAAGCTTCAAAAGGGTCAGGCTGGACAAAAGTTTAAGGATGCTCAGGCTGCTCAAATGGCTGCAATGAGGAAAAAGCTGGATGAAAAGAACAGGAAAGCTGCAGCCATCAGGCAGGAAAGAATTGGCCACTACAATTGGTCAATGACAAGTAGAAGGCTGCCTGAGAAGATCACAGATGTAAAAATCATCCCCACGTCCAAACCACTGGCAATGAATGTCTACAGGGGGGATGATAAAAGACATTTCGAGGTTCACGATCCCATGAAATTCACTGACTTTGGGATCACTGAACTCGATGAGCTTGGTCCAATCATTTCAAAGAAGCAGAATGCAGTGGTCAAGGAGCTGATGAAATCCCTAAACAAAAGGTATGAAAGACTGAGGGAAGCACCAGCACAACTTGGAATTCAGCCAGCCCTAACTGCACCACAAGGATCTCAGTCTCAGCCAGCCCAAGGCAAAAGAAAAAGGGTTGAATCTGAGCCTGAAATAAAAGTTCCTGGCCTGGACTGCAACAGGGAACTACCGGAAGGAGTAAAGTTTGTAAACTGTCTTTGTATAGAAGAGCCTGAAAGAGGACTCTTCTTTATTAATGTCTATGGAAACCCAACATTCCAGAGTTGGAGTGACATTGACCTTGCAGGAGTGTCTACTATGGCAAGTTATCTGCCAGTGGCCTCTCAGATCCAAACTACAGCAAACGTCAGGTTCTGCAATGACCTGAATGCTAAGATAAGAGAGCACCTTGACAAAGAAACACTCCTCAAGAAGAAACCAAAGCTTGAAGCACTGGGAATCCATATTGAGTGACATATTTTGTACTAGTGATAGGAACTATGTAATTTGATCAATAAACGATGTATGTTTTGTTAAAATATTCAGTGTTCCTTATTATGTTCATTAATACATTCAGTGTAAGAAGAAGCCATTTGCTCACTTACACTGATCAAACACTTAGGTTATTTGTATATCCAAATAGGGCGAGACTATTGGGTTCAGTAAATACTCAAACCCTTTAAGTCTAGGATTTGAATAGAAAATACCCTAAGTGTTGTCCCTTAAACACTAACAAGTCACTGAGCGCATAGTCTCTCAGTGAGATATCTTCAAGATACTCAGTAAGAGACAAAGAAGAAGTCTCTCCACTCAGTAAGGCAGAACTTAAGGGGTGAAGACTGAGTCAAGAAGAAGATGGTGGATTCAGTGAGTGATGACAATAACTCACCGAATCCCGAAACTCCTCACCAACTACTTACACTGAAGACAAACTGAAGTTGAAGACTGAAGGCAATGAAGACTGAAGAATGAGCGGGACAAGACGGGATAAGTTTGAACAGATAAGACGAAGTCTTTATCAACCAAAGTCAACTTTCCCTGAATGGCTAACTATCAGGCTCAGTGTCATAACTGACTAGAAGAAAGCAACCTTGTCACTTACCCAATATAACCTTTGTAAACAGAGACAAAATACATCAGTATTTTGTCTTCTGTAACCTGTCAGTTTGTCCTCTATGAAAGAGTTAAAACCATACTTGTATAAATAGCATAAGAGTTGGAGTGGAAGATTTTAAGCTTGTGATAATTGTAAAACACACACACACACAAGCCATCATTCACTCCTTCAAATACAACTCTGTCCCTGAGATAGCTCAGTGGTTCCTTGTAGTTGTGCTCAGACTTAGCCTGAGCTTAGTGAGGAGTTAGTATACTTTGTCATTTCAATCCCAAGTACTATTCCGCAAGTACTTGGGTAATGCATTTTTTTTATTTGTTTATAATAAAGAATATTAAGTTGAAAATTATTCAGTGTGTTTTTACTTGCATTATTTTTAGTCATTACTCACAATCAGTTTACTTAATGCTTTAAACTATTTTATACGATTGTGAAACGGGAACAATAGAGAAAAAGTTCATAGATCAAAAGCTCTATATATTAATGATTAAACATGATATGTCAAACTTGTAAAAGGTTTATCTAGATGCTCTAATGTATTTTATGGCCATAAACTAATATATGCTTTTAAAGGGTTGTTCACAGAAGCATAAAAAGTACTGATGAAAATTTTTATTTTTTAAACTCTCATTTGGTTATGGTTTAAGTTCACAGTTGTACTCAGAGACGATTAACTAGCTATTATTGCTCGATGGATGAACTTGCCAATGGTACATTTCATTATTGGAAGAATGTTTGTTTAACGTCTGTTTAACATTGTGTAAGCAAAATGAGGACTATGGAGATGATGTATAAAGATATTGTTCTAAAACGCCCAGGGTCGCGTGGAAGACCCTAGAGATTATCATACTTTCTTTTTCCTTGGGAATCGGGAGGTGAAGAGGGATGGAGAGTATGAACCTTCTAAAACGCCTGAACCGGATTCGGATTATATGAAAGCTCAGGAGGCTCGACGTTTCATGATCTACGTGCATGCCAAAATGATGATTGGTAAGTAGCAGGTCTACATTCCTTACTTTTATGTGGTAATTTTAACTCCAGTTACGAACCCGAGTTGAATAGATGGTGGATAAAATAGTTTAAATTTGCTATAAATGGAAGGTCAAATGGGTCGACTATGTAAAAAATCTTCAAAATTAAAGTCAAATGCTCACAACCTTGTAAATCATTTATATTCAACGTAGATATTAATATTTTTATAATTGAATTTTTCTGAAGATATAATACAAGAAGAGTCTTTGCGGGCCAACTTAATTTCACCAGAATTTACCTGTTTTAATCATCTTAGCTTTTAGTCTCAGTTTGTGACTGTTAATTTTTATTTATTTATTTATTTATTTATTATTATTATTTTTTAATCCGTGGTTATGTTTCACCTTCCATTTTTACAGTTGATGACGAGTACATAATAGTCGGATCTGCCAACATCAACCAAATCGCAGACAGGTACTGGGATTTGTATGCTAGTGAGAACCTTGAACAAGATCTTCCCGGTCACTTGCTTCCGTACCCCATTGGGGTTGCTAGCGAAGGTAATGTTACTGAACTACCCGAAACTGAGTTTTTCCCTGATACAAAAGCTCGCGTTCTGATTATCTTCCACCAATTCTTACCTCTTAAGGTCATGTTTGGTGGTTGTGTGACTAGTGTTTGTGTTTTGATGTAATAAGCCATGTTTGCATTGTTAATTTGAGAGATGTGTTTGAAGTATCATATGTATCTAGTTTAAAAAAACTTCTAGGATTTGTGTACTCATTTTTATGTTTGTGATATGACTTATGAGTACTCCTTGTTTTCCTGGGTCGTTTTAGATCAAAATAATTAACTTCTTTTAACTTGGGTCAAATTGGGGGTAAACTTGGCAAACCCTTATTTTCAGATTCTTCGAATAGGTTTTAAATGATTGAAATGACCACTTAGCTTTGTTGAGTAACATTGATATTAAAATTGGTTTTAAATTGGCTCAACTGTGGTTGTTTATAGTACTTTGATTGAATATACTACGGGCTAAGATCTGTGGTGTTTGTGGTATGCGGTTTTTCCTGGTTCAAGTCATGTTCGTGGTTTTGTAGTTGAGGTTGTAGGTTGGTAAAGGTCGTCTTAAGAGTCAAAGGGTCACAATTTGGCAATGTCATAGGTGCGGCAGCTGGTTTTACAATCATGCATTTTTTTCTTCCCGTTATCCATCTCTACATTTCATGGCGAGACTTACTAATTAGTAATTACATCCCATATTTTATTTTGATATTAATTTTTGTATAGCCTTGTTCCCCAATGTAACCTTGTAGATCTTCTTGGCGAGGATGTTTCTGCTTCAAAACTTACTATCTTTGACTTAACAAAATAGATTGGTGACGCCATCCAAGCCAGGGCTGAACAAGGTTTGTGACTGTGGTGGTCAATTTTGTTATCCGTATGCTTTTCGTTACCATTTACTAATATTGTTTCTCACAATTGAGCCAGAGAAGTACCATGGTGTTATCCTACTTCCAGAAGGGCTTATAGAGAGCATCCATGAATTCTATGCTTTATTGCAGGTAACTAAAGCTCATATAGTTTTTTAGAAATACGAATCAAGTCTTGGTCACCACAATTTAAATCTTAAGCTTGGATTCCAGTTTATATTTAACTTGTCTGATATGGCGTTAATATCTGCTTTTGCAATATAAGGAAAGATGGTTATGTGGCACTCTTCTTTGGATTATCAGGTATAACTAGGATGTGACAAAACAAGCGGGATGGGTAATGGGTCAAAACAGGTCCGGGTCTAAACCAGTCATTTTTAAACGGGTCGATGTCATGGGTCAAACCCACTCTTCTTTGAATGACATTTTCAACGCCACTTTTACCCTTTGACCAAGTGATGGTTTGGTTTTATAATACGTGTACACCTAGGTACCGGAAAGACCACACTGTCTACAGATCACAACATATATCTAATTGGAGATGACAAGCATTGTTGGAGTGAGAATGGTGGTGTGTCTAATATCGAAGGTGGTTGCTATGCAAAGTGTATTGATCTGTCAGGTGAAAAGGAGCCTGATATCTTCAATGCCATCAAGTTTGGGACAGGTGCATGACTATCTTAACTTTAAAGGCGAGGCTCAATTCCTATTTCTAAATTGTTGAATAAAATTTTTAACTTGTTGTTTATGGCAGTGATGAAAAAGGTAGTGTTTGATGAGCATACCCGAGAGGTCGATTATTCGGACAAATCTGTAATAGGTAAACATAGGTAAACATAAGTAATCCGTTTAGTAAAAGTTTTATACATTTTTTGAAACAAGTGTACTGATAAATGGAGTAAACTTTCAGAGTACCCTCGGGCGGCATATCCTATAGAATACATACCGAATGCTAAGATACCATGTGTCGGGCCTCATCCAAAGAATGTCATCTTATTGGCTTGTGATGCGTTTGGTGTTCCACCTGTGCTTCCACCTATCCAAAAGTGACAAGACTTTTTTCAGTTCAAAATAAGGTGACGAGGAAACTCTACTCTCTTCAACAAAGAAAACACACCTAAAAGTAAACATTGTTTGATCTTATTAGTACAAACTCTACACACCAACACTTGTTGTTCCAAACTAAACTAAACAATGTTGAAAAAGATAATTTCTTTAACAACCTCAAAGTCAAAATGATGAAAACTATTAACATCATCATTTCTTTACTGCAATCCACCTTCAAAGATCCAATCTTTTTCATATGGGTATCATCCAAATGTTACAAAACATAAAGGGTCTTTCTCAAATTTCAATAAAAATGCTTCTTTATGTACTTTTGGGGGATTAACAAGAAGATGTTACAGTAGTAACAATAGTCGTGATAGTATAGAGTACGATGTTGTTATTGTTGGAGGTGGGCCCGCTGGTTTATCTGCAACCATCAGGTTGAAGCAGTTGTGTCGTGAACATGATGTTGATTTTTCTGTCTGTGTTGTTGAAAAGGGTGCTGAACCAGGTACTATGTTTGCTTTTTTTATTTTTCATATAGGGAGTGGTTGGTTTGGGGGGTCAAATTTGTGGTATGTTTACAGGTGCCCATATATTATCCGAAAATGTATTTGAGCCCCGCGCGTTAAAGGAACTTATTCCAAACTGGAAAGATGAGGAGGTACTGTATAGTATCTTCAGCTTAGTTTTTGTTCGAGTATCGAATTGTTGGAAAGTGGCTATTTTTATGAATTGAGAAGTGTGTATTTGAATACTTGTGCAGGCACCGATAAATGTCGGTGTATCATCTGATAAGTTCTTGTTGCTTACGAAGAAATATGCTATACCAATGCCTAATCCTTTTGACAATGAAGGAAACTACGTTATTAGGTAATTATATGCTAGATTCACACTTTTTTATGTCGTTCAGAATGAAATAGATTTAGCTGATCTGCTAAAAATATAATTCAGTTTAAGTCAGTTTGCAAGTTGGTTGGGGTAGAAAGCTGAAGAATTAGGAGTTGAAATGTACCCTCGCTTTGCTGCTAAAGAGGTAATATGCTTTACATGAATATCTATATGCTTGTGTGTATGTGATAACGAGCTACAGTAATTTACAGATATTATTTGATGAAAGTGAAAATGTTATTGGCATTGCAACTAATGACATGGGAATCGACAAAGATTGTTCTAAGAAAGATAATTATACACCTGGTGTAGAATTAAAAGGTCGGATTACACTTTTATGAAATTTTAGAATGTGGTAAATTACACACAGATTTTTGTTTTCTATGACTTATAAACTGTGTCTCATATTGACGAAATCACCAGGGCGTATAAATCTTTTTGCTGAAGGATGTCGAGGTTCACTCTCAGAGGTTTGCAGAAAAATCCTGTTACGCGTCTTAATTGACTTGTTTCTTCCGTAGTATAACAATGTTAATATGTTCTGTATGCAGAAAATAATAAAAAAGTATGATCTCAGAAAGAAAGGGCAGGGACAACACCAAACGTACGCCTTAGGAATTAAAGAGGCAAGTGAAATGTTACTCAGACGATATGCGTGTTTATAATTGTTTTTATGCGTATATGATATAACCAATTTCTGAAAATGTTTATTGTGTAGGTTTGGGAAATTGATGCCAGCAAGCATAAACCCGGTGCTGTGGTTCACACCTTAGGTTGGCCCTTGGATCACAAAACTTACGGGGGGTCATTCCTATAGCGTATGCAAGATAGACAGGTTTCTATTGGATTGGTGTGTGCGTTGAATTACCACAACCCTTTCTTCAATCCTTATGAAGAATTTCAGGTAAGAGTATGGTTTGTTTATATTTGAGTTATATTTCATTATTTTCGAGTATTTTGTGACACTTTTGTCCTGCAGAAACTCAAAAATCATCCTTCTATCAGGCCTCTTCTTGAAAATGGGACGGTTCTTCAGTATGGTGCCAGGACTTTGAATGAAGGCGGTTTTCAGTCTATTCCATATCCAGTGTTCCCTGGGGGAGCAATTGTTGGTTGTGCAACGGGCTTCTTAAATGTTCCTAAAATAAAGGGTACACATACCACCATGAAATCAAATAAATTTAGTTTCACACGTTTATATCCAAGTACTTAATAAAATTTTCTTTCAAAAACAGAAATAATTTTATTCTGTTTACAGGAATGCTAGCAGCGGAATCTGCTTTTAGAGTACTTCACGAGGGCTCAAATATGCAAACCTACTGGGATAGCTTGAAAAGTTCTTGGATATGGGAAGAACTTTGGCGTGCACGGAATTATAGCCCAGTTAAGTTCTGTTTATTTATCTCAGACTGTTGATGGGTCAACACAATCCGCTTGTAACTTGTTTTGAACCATATTCAAAAATCCCCTTTCTGGCAGGCATTTGAGTATGGGCTTCTTCCCGGCATGGCTATAAGTGGTCTTGAACAGTAAGATTTCATCTTTTCCCTTCATCTTTCCCCCCTACATACGTGCAACATGTGATGAAACTTCACTCGGCTATTATCACTTTGGCAGCTATATATTCAAGGGAAGAGTCCCATATACCCTTAAGCACAGGAAACCAGATCATGAGGCAACACATGTAAGTACTGCGCGCCCTTTGTTCTAGTTTCGAGCAAAAACTTCACATGAACACGTATTATATAATGTGAATGTATGTAGTGGATATATGGCCTAAACATTTTCAAAAAAAACTAGGGGGTGTTTACGTGTGATAGGAATCTGATAATCAATTGTATAAAATCTTATATTGCATTATTATGTACGCAGGAAGCAAGTGTAAGCTCCCCAATTGAATACCTAAAGCCAGATGAGATTGTTAGTTTTGATATACCAACCTCCCTGTACAGGTATTAATCGTACTCTGTATACATATGATTTAGGATATATTGTTCGTCTAGATTATAGTTTGAAATACATGTCAATGTTCCTTAGCACAAAGGTTGGCCTCAAAAGGAAATTTGGTTTGAACTGCCATAAACTTATTGTTTTTCTGAAGTACCATTTCTTAAAACATGCTTTTGTTATTATTCGTTATTTATTGTAATATGAAGATCATAAGTCTTACTTAGAACTTTGGTAACATGAAAACCGACAAATCTTAAATATTTCAACAAGTTACGTATTTATGTTTCTTGCAAAAATTTCTTGTTTTATTGGATAGGAGCAACACAAATCACGATCATGACCAACCAGCTCACCTTCGCTTGAGGGACCCACAAATTCCTGAACAAGTAAATTTGCCTAAATATGGTGGTCCAGAATCACTATTTTGCCCTGCACGTGTATACGAGTAAGACTTTTATCATTGATATTATTATTTTTCTTCAATGTTCATTGACTTCCTTCTGTTTCAGTTTAAAACTTATTTCATACATTCAGGTACATCCGAGATGACAATGGTCAACCGAAGCTGCAGATTAATGCTCAAAATTGCTTGCACTGCAAGGTGACCTTCCTTCCTACTTGTAATATGATTCAATTTGAGTGATATGATGTATGTGAACTTAGATTGAAGATGATTACCGATTTGTATCAATGTGCAGACTTGTGATATTAAAGATCCAAAACAAAACATCGAGTGGTCAACTGGTGGATGAACAGCTAGTGGAGATCCTGCCATCAGCTCTTGTCCTCTACATTCTTCGAAAGCTACCTCCCAAGAGAGTATCGAAGTAAAACCCTATTCATTAGCAATGTCTGCTTCTATTCATCGGCTAATTCTAATCATTGACTTTGACATACGGTATAACAGTGAATTCAGTGTATGATGCTATTGGATTTGAGCCGACTTCCATAAATGCAGGATTTATGTAGCCATTTTATTGTATAACAACTGTAGCAAGTGTCATTGCAACTTGATTGGAGAAAACTTTTTGATCAATTTTTTCATGGTGTTTTCGTGCTTTGCCTTTTGTGAACATTGTATTATTAATGATTAATGTAATGGAATCAGTTTGTAAGAGTATGATTTACGTAAGAGTATTATTAATGATTAATGCAAGGGAATCAGTTCTTATTGATAAGAGGTGTCATCAGAGCAGTAGCAAGACATATTGCATGCAAAATTTACACGTAAATGACTTCATCCTCCATTTGTTTCAACACACTTATCAACATTAATGTTATGCCAATCTACATGCACAAAATATCAGCACCAGTGGCAGTAATAAGGGTAAAATATCGTTGGAAGGATAGTGCTGCTAGCTTACACTTATTGCTGCTACGGCATAGATTAATGCTTCCTTTATAAGCAAGTGCTGCACGATAGAAGTTTATGTTGTTTGTTATTATTTCTGTTGCTACCTTATAACGTTACTACTGCCAGTTTATCACTAGTGCTGCTCTTTATATGATTAGTCACAGTCTAAACGATTACAACTGCTCGTTCAAGTTTATGTTGTTAGTTGTAAGTTAGTGCTGCCCACGATAATTTAGTGCTGCTAGTTAATTGTTAAAACTGCTTCATATTCGTTTGTGTTGCTCGAAATAGTTTAGGCTGCTGTTATAAAATAAAGAAGTTGCCCAAAATAGAAGAAGTTGCCCAAAAAGAAGAAGTTTCCCAAAAAAAGTTGCCCTAATAAGAAGTTGCTCAAAAATAAAAAAGTTACCCAAACACAAGTTTCCCAAAAAAGAATAAGTTTCAATGTTTTTACTTAATTTTTTAATACAAGTGAAGAGTGATAAATAACATTTGATTTTCTTATAGAGTAATAAACATGAGATGGGCACTACCTGAACGGTTATCAAGTTAACCTTTCGCTGTTATTCACGTATATGTGATACTTACTAGCTGCTCATTTGTAACTGTTCCAAAAAAAGTCACATTTGATAATTTATTAGTACCCGAGAATTTAGTAACCGTTTGAAAATAAAAGTCACATTTGATAATTTATTAGCTCCTCATTTGTAGTATCACTCGATAACCCGAATCACCCGACCTGACATAACCCGACCCGTATACCACCCGAACCCGATAACCCGATGACTTATCTGAGCAATTGGGCTACCTTTTTATCTGAAAAATTGGGCAACCTTTTATCTGAACAATTGGGCAACCTGTTATATGAACAATTGGCCAACCTTTTATCTGAACAATTTGGCAACCTTTTATCTGAATAATTGGGCAAGCTTTTATCTGAACCATTGGAGAACCTTTTATCTGAACAATTGGGCAACTTTTTATCTGAACAATTAGGCAACCTTTTATTTGAACAATTGGGCAACCTTTTATCTAAACAATTGGCCAACCTTTTATCTGAACAAATTGACAACCTTTTATCTGAATAATTGGGCAAGCTTTTATCTGAACAATTGAAGAACCTTTTATCTGAACAATTGGGCAACTTTTCATCTGAACAATTAGGCAACCTTTTATTTGAACAATTGGGCAACTTTTTATCTAAACAATTGGGCAACCTTTTATCTAACATAATTATCCGTTGGTTTTTATAATTTTTGTTAATACAAATAAGCCGTAAAAACGTTTATTTATATTTTACGATCTTCTAATGTTTTGTCGATAACAAACGTAAAATCATTTTAATGAAAAAAATAAAATACGTAAATAATTTGAGCCAATAGTTTTCTAACACACTTACGTTTTCACATAAAACACTAAAACAAGTATAAGTGATTTTATGATTTAGTGATACATATGTACAACAACTAGTGTTTACATATTGGGCAAACATATACATAACTAGTGTATACTAAAATGGGTAAAAACTACAAATGGTATTGACCCATAACCCATGGTATTACCCAAACTACTTGACTAGGTACATTTCACCCATGAGATACATTGTATTTAATAAAAGACCCATGGATCAACCCATAACCGATGACCCATGACCCATAACCAAAATACCCATGGGCAAAGAGGAACGTTCCACGGATCCCTAGCTTTACGCTAGACGGATCCCTTGTGGGAGGGATCCGTGGGATCCGGGGAACAGTAGGCATTTTTACTCTATAAATAGTGAGCCATTTCTTCCTTTTAGCTTGCCACTCTCATACATACTTTCCCAAGTATTGTATCTCTCTAACCACTGATCCTAAGGGATCTCTCTATGTAGTTTGTCTTTTTTTTTTTGTGTGATTCTCTAGGTTCCTCTTAAAGGCGAGATCACCACTTCTTGAACTCAAGCAAGCTCAAGTCCATGAGTTGCCATGCTTCGTCATCATCAAGACTACTGAGGTTCTCTTGTTGATAGTTCTTTCTTCCTCCGTAGATGTGTTGTGATGAAGGCATTAGTGAAGGATGCTGAAGGAGTCAAGACGTAAGCATTAGTGAAAGATGCTTAACGTCCGTGTCTAAAGCATTAGTGAAGAATGCTAAAGGTGTCAAGACGAAGGCATTAGTGAAAGATGCCAAGCGTTGTGTCAAGGGCATTGGTGAAGAATGCCTAGGAATCAAATCTAGTGGCATTAGTGAAGAATACCAAAGTCGTATAATTGAAAAAGGTGCATCGTTATACATACAGTGATAGTTTGTTTCCAAGGATGGTGATATCCTTGATGGTATTTTAATAAGGAGTGGGTCTCCTTTGGGATTAGGTGTTGTGTAGTGTTGGGTAGTAGTTCCTCAATTGTAATGGAACTAGGTACTTAGCCTAGTACCTAATAAAGGGTAGGCGACGTTGTGATAGGTGTGGTTCACCTTGGTGTGAAAGAACCCGGTGGTTAGCCTAGTACCGAATAAAGGGTAGGCGATGTTGTGGTAGGTGTGGTTCACCTTGGAGTGAAAGAACCCGGTAGTTAGCCTAGTACCGGAAAAATAGTAGGCGACTTTGTGAAGGCTTCTCCGCCATAAGGAGTTGGTGTCGTGTAGTGATTACGAACTCTCGAGTAGGTGACTCGGGGAGTGGAGTAGGGCAAGGAAGGTGTCCTTGTAGCCGAACCACTATAAATACTCGTGTCATGGTTATGTGCTTCTTACTCTTTATCTCTTCATTACACGTTTATGTATCTATCTATCAACATCCAACATAAACAACTAAATAGATTGACATAAGTTGATCTAAATGTTTTAAAACGAAGTTTTAATTGGTAAAACTATTCAACCCCCCCTTCTAGTTTTCCACAATTTTTTTTCAAAGATATTGGCGTAAAACATAATTACCAGTTGGTTTCTACTGCTCCATATGAATTATTGCTGCTCCTTATTAGTTAATGCTGCTTGTTGAAAACTTACTGCTGCTACTTATAAATTTATGTTGTTCGTTGATATTTATTGCTGCTTGTTGATGTTACTGCTGCCTGTTGAAAAGTTGATGACCAGTTTCTTCTTTTGTAGATTTTTCATTCTACCATTAGCTGATGCAACATAACAATTCGACCTAGTTATAAATAAACGGGTCGGAATT
This sequence comes from Chrysanthemum makinoi, assembly GCA_910596185.1. NCBI lineage: Eukaryota > Viridiplantae > Streptophyta > Magnoliopsida > Asterales > Asteraceae > Chrysanthemum > Chrysanthemum makinoi. The sequence goes on from OU343220.1 coordinate 58,707,992, forward strand.
GTAACCACATATAACTTTATTAACGAAATAATGTTTGCGTGCCAAAAGTGATCAACATTTTGATTTTTCACTACTGCTGCACCAGGTACAGACACTTCCCCATTCTTCGGATCCTCAACAATTGGAATGTTAACCTTTTCTGGTGCAAGCAATTCTTGAATTCAAAAAGACCAAAGTTACTTTTCTACTAGAATACACAGACCAAAGTTCGTGAATCATAGATGTCTAGAGCATATGAAAAAACTGAATCAATTTCCATAGTGTCATAAAAATGTATGCTACAATAAAATATATTATCTTTTATCCAACATCTGTTGGAAAATTTAGTGCACTTGTGGGATTAGTTCACACCTTGTAATGGGTTAGGAGGTACGGAGTGTACACCCATAAGGTCCCTGAACACCCTGACTCTAATAGTGGTTTGTATTGGTAGTGCTCTGTTTCCACTGATAGGCACTGTTTCCACTGAAGCAGTGTTTCCACTGAAGCAGTGTTTCCACTGAAGCAGTGTTTCCACTGAAGCAGTGTTTCCATTGAAGCAGTGTTTCCACTGCTAGTGCTATGAAAGTGTTGATGAAAGTACTGATAAATGGCAGTTACAACTGCTTAATGACCACGTTTAATTGGTCATGTAACCACTAACGGCTATAATGGGGATAATTATGAGGCGATTAATGGGCCGATTAATTCTCATATTTCCATTTGACTAGCTCAGAGTAATCTCCTTTAAATAGGAGATCTGATTATGCATGAAACACACATAGAAAACGATAAACACTTATAAGCAAAAGGGTTATTGAATTGTGCCTAATTCTATAACTACATTTGGTCTTATCCCAAGTAGATATTCGTGTAACCCAGGCATTAGGGTCGAATAGTTTACTTTGGAAAGTGATTACACGATTCCAAGTGATATCCGGTAACCACCTAGTGGTATTGTTTCTGCTGACATTGTATTGTTTCTACTGACATTGATTATCTTACCCTGTTCTGGGCTCATACACACCAACAATCAAAGTAAACTATTTTGTGATAATCAATGGCTGCTGTTGCAATGAAACACATGGCTTCAAACTTTGCCAAGCTTGATAAGTTTGAGGGGGTGGACTTTAGGAGGTGGCAGAAGAAGATGCACTTCTTGCTGTCAAGCATGAGTGTGGTGTATGTGCTGACTACACCGATTCCTGATGATGGGGATGATGCTACAGTGGAGCAGATCAGGAGAAGGAGCAAATGGGAGAATGATGACTACATTTGTAGAGGCTTAATTCTCAATGGTATGTCTAATTCTCTATTTGACATTTATCAAAACATTGAATCTTCCAAAGAACTGTGGGATTCCTTGGATGCCAAATATATGGCTGAGGATGCATCAAGTAAGAAGTTCCTTGTTAGTAATTTCACAAATTACAAAATGACTGATTCAAGACCAGTTATGGAATAATACAATGAACTTCTTGGAATACTTGGAAGGTTTACACAACACAATATGAACATGGATGAGGCTATTAAAGTCTCTTGTGTCATTGACAAACTCCCTCCTTCTTGGAAAGATTTCAAGCATACCTTGAAACATATGAAGGAGGAGTTAACTCTTGTTGAGTTGGGCAGTCATCTGCACATTGAGGAATCTCTCAAGGTGTAGGATAATGACAAGCCAAAGAGTAGCAATGCTGCTGGTGCATCTGTTGTCAATATGGTGGAGCATAACAACTCCACCAGGTACGATGACAACAAAGGCAAACGAAAATATCATGATAACACAAGGGCAGATCCAAACAAGAAGGCAACACCTACTTGTTTGAAATGTGGCAAAACAGGTCACATTAAAAGGGACTGCAAGGGTGTTAAAGTTGGTGGTAAAGCCAATGGATCAGGCACTAATGGTTCAGGGAGTGGTGGTTCAACCAACTCACTGAAAGGTCAGAATATGTTTAATAAGTCTTTTCAGATTTATTATGTTACATATGTATCTGAATCTTATTATGTGCAGGATGATGATGTTGCGTGGTGGGTTGACTCTGGTGCAACAGTTCATGTGTGCAAAGATAGAAGCTGGTTCAAGACTTATGAGTCACTGAATGATGGTTCTATTCTTCACATGGGAAATGAGTCACCAGCCTTGGTCATGTTCGTGGTTGTGTAGATCTTAGATTTAGTTCAGGAAAGATTGTAACTTTGTTTAATGTTATTCATGTTTCTGATATAAGGAAAAACTTGGTTTCAAGTAGTGTTTTGAATAATCATGGATATGTAAAAGTTATTGAATCTGATAAATTTGTCTTGTCTAAATGTGGTGTTTTTATTGGTTTTGGTTATTTGTGTAATCAAATGTTCAGGCTTAATATTGCCACTGATAGTGTTAATTAACCTGACTGACTCTACCCTATGGCATGCTATACTTGGCCATGTACACTATAAAAGGATGCAAGATATGTCTAAGGATGGTTTAACCCCAGCTTTTGACATGGACACTGAAAAGTGTAAAACTTGCGTGTTGACCAAGATAACTAAGAAACCCTTTCAGGGTGTTAGTCGTGAGACTGTGATACACAGTGACCTGTGTGATTTGCATGCCACTCCTTCTTTGGGGAATAAGAAGTACTTTGTGACATTTACTGATGACGCTTCTAGGTTTTGTTATGTCTATCTTTTACATACTAAGGATGAATCATTAGATAAATTCAAAGTGTTTAAAACTGAAGTTGAATTACAACTTGGGTCTTTGATCAAAAGATTAAGGACTGACAGGGGAGGTGAGTACATGGATACTTAGTACTTTCATTCTGTTGGTATAATCCATGAAACGACTGCCCCTTATACTCCTAAGCAAAATGGTATTTCTGAAAGGAAAAACAGGGTGCTGAAGGAGATGGTTAATTCCATGTTGTCCTATTCAGGACTGAGTCAAGGGTTCTGGGGTGAAGCTATGTTAACAGCTTGCTATTTATTAAATAGGGTTCCCAACAAAAGGAACAAGGTTACCCCTTATGAACTCTGGACTAAAAGGAAACCCAACTTGAATTATCTCAAGGTTTAGGGTTGTAGGGCTGTTGTAAGACTCCTTGATCTAAAGATGAAAACTTTGGGTGAAAGAGGTATTGACTGCATCTTTGTTGGACATGCTGAGCATTCCAAGGCTTTTAGGTTCTATGTCATTGAACCTAATGAATATGTTTCAGTTAACTCCATAATTGAATCAAGGGATGCAAACTTTGATGAGAATAGATTCTCATCAGTCCCTAGACCAAGTATGAGGATTCGTAATGGAACTCATAACACTGGTGAATCAGAGGTCCCTGATGAAGTGCCATCTGAGGTCCCTGATGAGGTTGTGGTTCAACAACCGGAACCTATGCTTAGAAAGAGCAAAAGGGTAAGGACTCCATAGTCATTTGGACCTGAGTTTCAACTATACTTAGTTGAAGGAACAAGGGATGAGGTCTCTGACCAATACTCCTATTGCTTCATTGTTGAGGATGATCCCAAGACATTTGAAGAAGCAATAAAGTCCCAAGATATTGCTTTCTGGAAAGAAGCAATCAATGATGAAATGGATTCCATCATGGGCAACAACACTTGGGTGTTGGTTGATCTACCACCAGGTTGCAAACCTCTGGGTTGCAAATGGATTTTGAAAAGGAAAATGAAGGTAGATGGAACTATTGAAAAGTTCAAGGCTAGACTAGTCATTCAGGGCTTTAAAAAAAACTCAGGGATAGACTATTTTGATACTTACGCCCCTGTGGCTCGTATCAGTACCATAAGACTGCTGATTGCTTTGGCATCTATTCACAATCTGATTATTCATCAGATGGATGTGAAGACAGCTTTCTTGAATAGTGAATTGGATGAGGAGGTTTACATGAACCAACCTCAAGGCTTCATCATGCTTGACAATGAAAAAAAGGTGTGTAAACTTGTAACATATTGGATTTCACAAACACATCAAATCATAAACAACAAGAGGCGTACAAGATGATGTTTTAGAGAGAGAAAGAGTTAGAGGTTTGGGAACTTAGTGAGAGAAAATGAAAGTATTATTATGAGCTCCAACTCTCTACCTTGGAAGGTAGAGAGTATTTATAGTGTCTTACAAATCGCCACCTACGGGCTGTGGATCAGGCATACAGTGGGTAAAGACTCGTCCGTCCTCCATGGTGTTACTTAACTAAATACTACTTAACACTAAATAATCTACGACTCTGAGCTTTCTAACGATTACATATACTTGAGGTGACCGACACTTTAATAACCGGATTTACTAAATCCTAACAATCTCCCCCTAAGGGAGGTCACCTCAAAATCACCTCAAAAATACATTGAATACAAACAGATATTACATTAAGATTGTTCTTGGATTCTTGTTAGTGGTCTTGGCTCCGAAGCTCGTAGTCATTGATTCATTATACTTGCATGTTTGATTAATCCAAGTGGAGGTCTTTAACTGATCCATGTGATAGTGAGTTTTGAGCCAACTTTGAGATCATCAGCTATCATAAATCTTTGACTCTTCCATTGTGGTGTTGGTATTATGTGATGTAGTGACATTTGGACCGACATGCTCACATTCTGGATCATGAAATCTTTTCATCAGAGTAGCAGAAGCTTTAGTTGATTCATGATATTGGCAGCAGCGTAACAGAAGCATGGAGTGAAAATATCAGAGTCATTGATGCACTTATCATGATTTCATTAGGTATGAATGTGTAGAGTGAGCATGCGGCTATGGATTGACCGCTTCATTCTGATCAGTTGCAATCGTCGGGTGTACCTGCATATAACAGTTAGCAACAAAACACACGAGAGTGTCTTTGACCACTTTGGTTGAATTGAGGTACACGGCCACCGGTTCCCCGTTGATCAGTACAAGTACTGCCTGTGATCAGGTATAATTCTGAAGAATTTCCTTGACAGGGTTTCGCAGCTGCTCTAGCTGTTCTCAAACCGGAACGTCTCAAAGAAGATAACACGGAGTGAGTGAACCAGCGAATTTGAGATTCACTGATTGATGAAAAGAGATTTGAAAAACAATCGTGTGCTGCTCAATATAAACTGTTTTTGCAATACAACGATGGTTTTAATGAAAATCAATTATCAATCATAAACACCTTTTATTTTGAAATATTAGTACACAGTCGATGTGCTAAGGAAAAGAGTTTTTAAGCACAACGACCGGTTTTTCAAAGGTATCCGTCAATCCATAACCTGAACCAGGATTGATTCATAAGAATGAATCGCCCCATTGTTTCTGTTCAGTTGTCACATGGTTGATCTATTGAATAGATCTCACATGCCACCTACTAAGAGCTTGTTTGATGTTGGCTCTAGAAGGCTTTCCATCTTCATTGTGAATATGTTTGCATATCACTCAGATGTTCTAGAAATACCACAAGGATACTGCGTAGGACTCTAAAGATATAATCTCTCTTTCCACATTGTGTGAAACAGAGAGTCTTCATTGATAGTGTCCTAAAGAGATTTTTTATGATGATCTCGTGGCTCTAGACTCAATTGTGCATTTTTGGTTCCTAAGCCGGAGACTAGGGAGATGGTCTCCTTCTTCAATATCAACAATCTCTAAGAGAAAGTCAATAGATAATGTCGGTTCCCCGTGAGAATGAAACAAGTCCCTTTTAAGGGAAACTTGAGTAGCTTAGGAAGTTGTATTGCAGTGCGTCACTGGGTCCATGACGTCTTGTCTTCAATACCGATGTTACCTTGGTAACCATCAGTAGCATATGAATTGAACCCGGTTTCTGCCCTAAGGTTGAATTATTGGAGGGCTATTTCTTTTCACCCTTTTCACATTCAGTTCTTTTTCATTCTTCAACCCCTTCAGTGCTTACCGAGGCTTCATAACTAGAACCTTGTTGGGTTTATTCCAGTACTAGCTCAGTCTTAGTCCGCACTCTCCCCATATTCTCATTTTTCTCCTTTTTTCATCATACCTAAGAACTCTACACTATCTAGTGAATTGTCCCTGGGTAGATCCCCCCCGGCTCTGGCAGGATCGTGGGAACAAATACCTAACCTAACCATCCTTATATCACCATACATAAAGTAATTTTGGTCGGTCTATTTGGTATTGTTCATCTGCCATTGGAACCAATTGAAAACCATTTGAGAATCAATCCAGATACTTGTGATATATTATCAAAGCATTTTGTACCTGAATTGTTTTTGATATTTTTAGAAAAAGCGCTCCCCCTCAACATGTGCATCAATTATATGAAATCATTTTGGCACACGGAGGCAAGAGAAAGAATTAACTTCTTTGATTAACATTTTCTAAAAGATATCAACATCACTTCCCTAATCAATTCAAGTAGATAAAGCATTTTTGGGAGGATGAGGTTTTCATAAGTTTGCTCGCCCTCAATATGTGCATAGAGATTTTGAAAGTGTTTTGCATATATTAGGGAAAAACTGCACATTGAAATAATTCGATCACGTTTCAATCTTTTTTTGTTTGAAATAGATGCTCCCCCTCAACATGTGCATGGGAAATTTGAAATCGTTTGGCACATGTGGGAAGGAGAGCTTGTTCATCATTATAAAACCATTTATCGAATTATTAGTTTAAATCCAATTTAAATCACAAATTCTCCCCCGATCACACTTATCAAATCATTTGAGATTGTGATCTCTGAAGATTTAAATTGATTTTTGAAAGCTTTTGAGGAGAATTGTGACTTGCTTATGAAAACATTTAACCGATAAGGATCAAATATGAGACTTTAAACTCCAAGGATTAGACATGCATGAATATCTTTTGAAAACAATTGTATGACAAATAACCGTTTGATTAAAAATCATTCTCCCCCTCAATCAATGACATAAGTTGTTGATTGAGAGATAGATATGTTTGACAAATAAGTCCAGATGATTTTCAAAAAAATTAAGTCTGATTTATTTTTTCAAAGAAATTGGTTTTCATTAGATAGCAAATAATTGTTTATAGAATCAGAGCATGAGTTTTGAAAATCAAGATTAAGCATGGCTCTGTTCTTTCTTTAAAAACAGGTTACTGCCTGAAATGACAATAAACCATTGTTTCACTTTCTCCCAAAAATATTTTTTGATTTTTTTTGATTTTTTTTTTAAAATTCGAACTTCATCTAAAGACCCGTGTCATTCTTTGAATGACAACACAAAGACCGTAGATGTTATCGAACCATGAAAGACATGACAAAAATGACATATATATATATATATATATATATATATATATATATATATATATATATATATATATTTGGAATATTTCAAGATTTTCTAATTTTTATGGATTTTTGAAAATTTTATATTTTTCTATTTGCTTTTAGTTGGTTTTATATTTTTGTATTTTGTTTTTGAATAAATATATACAAGAAATAGATAAAGAGAAACCTTTTACTCCTCTTCTTCCTCTTGAAGACGTTTGAGTGTTTCTGGTTGTAGACTCTTTAGTCCAAGTCGTGGAAGAATAAACTCAAAACGTTCTCTAGGAAGAGCTTTGGTGAAGATGTCTGCTAACTGGTATTCAGTCCTCAAAAAATAAAGTTCCACCACACCGTTTTCCACTTGCTCTCTGATGAAATGATGACGAATTTCGATGTGCTTTGCTCTTGAGTGTTGTACGTTGTTGCATGAGAGAGCAATGACACTTTTATTATCATAGTACAGAGGGATTTTGTTGAATTCAAAGCCATAGTCAGATAATTGGGATCTCATCCATAGGATTTGTGTACAACAAGTTGACATGGCTATGTATTCAGCCTTTGTAGAGGAAACAGAAGTACTCATTTGTTTCTTTGAAGACCAGATCACGAGCTTATCACCCAAGAATTGAGCACCTCCAGACGTACTTCGACGTGTATCTTGACATCCTGCATGATCAACATCTGCATAGGCTGTTAGTGACATACCGGTGTCCTTCGGGTACCAAAGTCCCATATTGATGGTTCCTTGGAGATACCGAAAGACCCGTTTATCCGCTTCAAGGTGATTTTTGGTAGGCTTAGCCTGATATCTAGCACACATGCAATCAACGAACAAAATGTCTGGTCTACTGGCTGTGAGGTACATCAGGGATCCAATCATACTATGATATTTCGTTTGGTCTACCATGATCCCTGAGTGGTCCTCATCCAGTTTAGTACGCTCAATCATAGGAGTGTCAACAGGGTGGCAAGAATCAAATCCAAATTTCTTTAAAATCTCATTTGCATATTTAGATTGATTTATAAAAATGCCTCCGGGACTTTGTGATATTTGTAATCCCAAGAAAAATGACATTTGTCCCATCATTGACATTTGGAATTTAGAACCCATTTCATTTGAAAAACGATCACATTCATTGGGGTCAGTCGAGGCAAAGATAATATCATCAACATAAATTTGAACGTGAATTAAATGTTTGCCTGACTTTCTGGTGAACAATGTCGGATCAACTGCTCCTTTGCTGAATCCAGTAGATAGTAGAAACTTTGATAGCGTATCATACCATCCCCTTGGAGCTTGCTTCAAGCCGTAAAGAGCCTTCTTCAAGCAATAGACATGAGTAGGATGCTCTGGATTCACAAAACCTTCCGGTTGGCTGACATATACGACTTCTTTAAGATCTCCGTTAAGAAAAGCCGTCTTTACATCCATCTGATAGACAATCATATTCTTACTTGCAGCATTAGCCAGGAAGATTCTGATTGCCTCGATGCGTGCCACTAGAGCAAATGATTCTTCAAATTCAATACCTTCCTCTTGACGATATCCTTTAGCAACCAATCGAGCCTTGTTCTTTAATACATCACCATGCTCATCAAGTTTAACTTTGAAGATCCACTTTAGAGCAATGATCATAGCACAATCAGGAGCAGGTACTAATTCCCATACATCTAGACGATCAAACTCATGAATTTCTTCTTGCATGGCATTGAACCAGCTGTCTTCATTCATGGCAGTTTTAACGTCTTTTGGTTCAATCTTTTTGAGTATGGAGTTGAAAAAGCACCATAAGGCATCGGTTGCAAGTTGTTTCCGAGTGGATACTGGATGAGAGAGGTTTCCAATGATGTTGTCTAATGGATGATCATGAGTCCATTTTCTGAGGTGTTCATGTGGTGGTGGTTGAGGAACAGATGTAGCAGAGTCGATTTCTCCTGATGAAGATGGTTTTGATGATGATTTAGGAGCAAATATGTTCTCAAAGGAGGCATTTTCGGGAGTAGCAAAGGGATTAACTTCACCATGTGTGTCAAAAACAATTCCATGATGTACACTCGATGATTGATGATTTGTTGATGAGACAGAGTGATCAGCAGCAGGCGCTTCTTGACTTAATGATATTGAAACTGAAGGGTTAACTTCATTGACAGGGATAGAAGCAGCCTCTGTTGATGGAATTGACAGATCATTATCATTTGGTTCATAGTGTTCATCAAACATAGGATCAAACAATTTCTTCAAATCATCTTCTGAGGGAGGTACATAAGGAATTGCAGATGACGGATTTGGAACAAGAGTAGAACTTATAGGACTACTCGATGAAGGTTGAGATGCGGGTCCTGAACTGGATTGTCCTGGAGCCATTTTCCCGGACAGCTCATCAAACGTGACGTGAATAATTTCCATGATATCTCGAGTTCGTTCGTTTTAGATCCGGTAACCCTTCTTGTTTGATGCATAACCTACAAAAACTCCAATGTCCGCCTTAGCTCTTAACTTTCCTAAATCTTGACCGTCATTCGTTGGATAGCACAATGCACCAAACACACGAAGGTAGGAGAGATCAAGTTTTCATTTATGGACAAGTTCATATGGAGTTTTTCTATGAGAAGTGTGTATAAGGGAACAATTTTGGGTGTAGCAGGCAGTGGCAATAGCTTCAGCCCAGAGAAACATTGGAACCTTTGAATAAATAAGCATTGTTCTTGCGGCTTCCACAAGAGTTCGATTTCGTCTTTCAACTACACCGTTCTGTTGAGGAGTTCGTGGAACACTTCTTTGATGACTGATTCGAACACTTTCATAGAACTGAGATAAATCTTTGTTAACGAACTCTGTGCCATTGTCTGTTCGAACAATTCTAACAGTATTGTTAAGACGAACTTGAAGCTGCTTGATAAGTTTAATGACGACATCTGGAGTTTCATCCTTGGTCCTCAAAAACTTTACCCAAGTGAATCGAGAGTAGTCATCAGCAATGACTAGTGTTGGGAATTATGCGAAGTAGGATTTCTGCTGTCAATACTGCCGAAGGATTCTGCTGAAGTAGAAGCAGAATCTGCTGAAGAAGAGATTCTGCTGAAGATTAAAAGCCGCGCCGTGTTTCTGCTGAAGGGTGGAAGCTGACTAGGATCAGCATGCGCTTTATTAATTACATGCTAACTCATCATTATTCTTGTACTGCCCAAGGTTAGCATGGGTATTATTGTACTACTCAATATTGTTTAGTGTATTAGTCATTAAATGCATAATTGCTTGGTTAGTCGATTGAGTAGTAATAGTTTAGGGTTCCTTGTCTATAAAAGGAATTTAATAGTTTGTAATAGACAACAAATTCGAAACATAGAGTTTCAGTTAATAAAAGATCCATAGAGGATCTAAGTGTTCTTAGTTATAACAGCTTGTATTTACATTCCGCTATAGAATACGAGTTGTAGAGATTTTCTATTAGTTTGCTTATGATTACATAGGCAACACTAACGATCTACGAGTGCTCAAGATCTGTCAAGGTCTGTGTGTTTTCAACAAGTGGTATCAGAGCCTTGGGAAAGTCTCTACGATCGCGAGAACCATATTTTTCCTCACCCCATACAACCAAAACACATTCACCATGCAGGCGATGATGAATCGAAGTCACCAACAACAACATCAAAAACACCACCTCTATGCAGCAACTTAGTCTTTCCAACAGTAATGGTAAGTTTCCTTATCTGAAAAAGGAAGAGTATGATCTGTGGACAATGAAAATGCAGAACTGGATCTCCAATATTGATTGGAATCTTTGGGAAATTGTAAAGAAAGGAAACAGTCTGAAGAAGACTATCCCAGATCTTGATGGTAAGTTTACCATTGCTCATCCGAAAACTGCTGAAGAGGTTCTAGCTGTGCAAAGAGAGCACAAAGTGAGAACCATCCTTCTCCAAGCTATTCCTGAAGATCACTTGGGTGATTTTCACCACATGGATGATGCAAAGGACATATGGATGGCGCTTAAAGCAAGGTTCGGTGGCAATGAAGAGTCCAGAAGAATGAGGAAGTCCATGCTGAGACAACACTTCCAAGAGTTCAATATCTCTGAAGAAGAAGGTATCCACAAGGGATACGACAGGTTTTACAAGATTTTGAGTCAGCTAAACCAGTTGAATGCAAAACCTGACAATGATGATTGCAACTCAAAGTTCCTTCAATCTTTGCCTCCATCATGGTTACATGTCAGTATAGCTCTTAAGGCTAAAGGTGGGTTGGACATGCTCACTCTTGATGAGCTATACAACAAGCTCAAATCTCTTGAACCTGATGGTAGATCTCCCTACCGTGCATCCTCTTCTGGTCATACAGCCTTTGTTGGGACATCTCACTCCAATATGATGATGCATGCTCCAAGTCCATCTTACTTACCATCATCATCTTACAATCGTCCCACTCCTTCCTACCCTTAAGCTAAAACTGGTAGTGTATTGGAGGATGTGCTTCATTCATTTGTTGCTGATTATGATATTCAGACATCTTGTTTATGAAGACTTTGATCAGGTGGACCCACTTAAGATGGAGGAGATGAAGCTGAAATGGCAGGTGGCCATGCTTTCAGTAGATGTCAAGAGGTTTGAGGAGAAGTCAGGAAGAAAGTTTGGCTTTAAGGGAAAGGATCCAGCTCGTTTTGATAGGAGCAAGGTCAAGTGTTTCTCTTGTCACCAGATGGGTCATTTCTCAAAGGAATGCAAAGATAGGAAGAGTGGAGAGGGAGCAAACTACAATTCCTATCGGCAGAATCGAAGGAAGCTAGAACTTCAACAGCTCTTGTCACCTTGGATGAACAGGTCAACTAGGCGCACATGAACACTGTGAATGAGGAATCTGCTAATACAGAGAAGCTTGGATTGCTGGCCAGATGTACTTCAGAAGATAGGCATGATCAATTTGCCTTGATGGGACTTTCTCAGGTACACAACTGTATATTTGGTTGTAGTGAAAGATACAATGAACTTAAAGAAGCTTATGATACTATGAAACCTAAATACAATGAATGCTATGTTGATAATGAAGCTTATAAACTTTCGTTAAAAACATTAGAAAGACAAAAGGTATGGTTTCAAAAGAATCAGATAGCTTATGAAGAAAAGATTAAGGTGCTTCAATTTGATCTAGATATTGCAAACATTAACTTTAAACGCACTGAAAAGGAAAAAGCTGATACTATTACTGAGAATCTAGAGCTTAAAGAGAAACTTGCTGAGGAAATAGCTAGACATAAACAATGGTTAATATCAGGTGACAATCTAGCTAGAGAACTCTATAATAGTCAGTCAGTGAACTCTGGAATAGGTTTAGGTTTTCAAAAGTATGTAGGATTGGAAGCTAGGCAAGATGGGCGTAAATCTACACCTGCAGGCTTAGAACATTTTAAAAAGGAAGGTGATTTACATGCTGTCCCTGGACCTATTAGAGGTGAATTCATGCCCACTGACCTGTCCATTACTGTTGACTTTGATGGATCACACCATCTGTATGGCAAAAAGTCAAAAGACTTGCCAGACACCGATGCTTCATCTTATGACTTTGTCTCTTTCTCTAACAGTGACAATTCATCGGATCAAGGATCTACTTCCAGCTGTGATTCAAGTGATAAGTCCGACCTTCCCAAGCCCTCACCTGAGCCTACACCCAAGCCTGCACCCAAGACTATCTACAAGCCTTCTAGGGTAGCTACTGAGGAATCTACTTCTAAGCCTGTTTCCCCTGAAGACTTGTCCTTTAAATCTTTGCATAATATGTCTGTTAAAAACAATTCCTTTAATGTTTCTGGTTTAAGTACTTCTACATGTAATAGAACATCTGCTTTGTTGAATAAATCTTCCAAAAGGAAGACATGTTTTGTGTGTGGAAGTAAATTTCATCTAATTAAGGATTGTGATTTTTATGAGCAAAGATTGGGTGTTTGTGCTACTCAGCAGAAACCTAGACCTGTGTGGACCAATGTTAAGAATATTCCTCCTTATGTCCCACAAGCTAATTATACTGACTCTCCTTGGAGGAGATCAGCTGATAGACCTTATGTACAACCTACTAGCCCATACTTTAAACATGGTTATTGGCCTGCATATGTTGACTCTATGAATAATGGGAAAGGATGTTGGGGTACTGCTGTCAAGTCCTCAGCAGGTTGTTCTTGGAATAATAAGGGACCCAAATTTCAATGGAAACCCAAGAACAATGGTGGATCTTTCTCATCTGCTAGACCTATTGGAATGCTTATCCCTTAACTGCAAAGTTTAAGGGGAGGCATAGGCCTCAGGGGAGGCATATGCCTCAGGGGAGGATTTTGTTTTGTTTTGTTTGTTATTTTATTTAGTTAAAAAAAGAATAACTTTCTCTTGCAGGATTGTTGTTTATAGTTGATGGTTTTTAACTCACCAGATATACCTTGTGTATCTCAAAGAGTTGGCTAGTCCAAAGGGTACAGCTTTGGTAAAGACTCATCAAATTTGTTGATAGCTGTAATGATTTGCTCAAAATCATAGGGTCTGCAACCACCCACGCTTTATTGCTGAGTGTTGTATGGTCATCAATTCACCATGGTATATTCCTTTTTGGAATCCAAGAATTGGCTAGCCCACAAGTATATGGCTTGTGGTAAAGGCAACTGAATCCATATCTGGTTATCAATTCACCAACTCTAAGAATTGACTAGTCCTGAGCAAACGGCTACAAGTAAAGACACATCAAATTCGTTTATATGGTTTCTGGTTTGCCAATAAATCAGATGGTTATCAGAGTACCATAGTTTTCGAACTTAAACATTTGGCTACTCCAGTAGTGATGGCTATTGGTAAAGAGACATCAAATCCATTATTTTCAATGGTTCACCTCTCACAGGAGTTAACACACCTGGATGTGATGAGAATAGTATGCAACTCATGTGTTTTGATGTACAAGGTGTCTTTTGTTGCTGCAAAGATCTGGCGTTTCAATGTTTGGTCATCCTAGAGATGAGATTATTCTTGCTTCCTTGCTACTGATGTTTGAGAACAATCCTCTATTACTGCAGTCTCTAAAGATCTTTCAAGGTTAGGAAACTGGAACTTAACCAAGTCAAATTCCAGTTTAGGGGAGGATTGTTGGGAATTATGCGAAGTAGGATTTTTGCTGTCAATACTGCCGAAGGATTCTGCTGAAGTAGAAGCAGAATCTGCTGAAGAAGAGATTCTGCTGAAGATTAAAAGCCGCGCCGTGTTTCTGCTGAAGGGTGGAAGCTGACTAGGATCAGCATGCGCTTTATTAATTACATGCTAACTCATCATTATTCTTGTACTGCCCAAGGTTAGCATGGGTATTATTGTACTACTCAATATTGTTTAGTGTATTAGTCATTAAATGCATAATTGCTTGGTTAGTCGATTGAGTAGTAATAGTTTAGGGTTCCTTGTCTATAAAAGGAACTTAATAGTTTGTAATAGACAACAAATTCGAAACATAGAGTTTCAGTTAATAAAAGATCCATAGAGGATCTAAGTGTTCTTAGTTATAACAGCTTGTATTTACATTCCGCTATAGAATACGAGTTGTAGAGATTTTCTATTAGTTTGCTTATGATTACATAGGCAACACTAACGATCTACGAGTGCTCAAGATCTGTCAAGGTCTGTGTGTTTTCAACAACTAGAATGTATTTCTTCCCATTTATCGTTTGCACTCTCATTGGTCCACACAAATCCATATGAAGGGTGTGAAGAACTTCCATTACTGAGTTGGTGGGTTTGGGTTTGTGGACATATTTTGTGCTTTTTCCCAGTTGGCATGCTGAACAAAGATGATCTTTTTCATATTTTAATCTGGGTAAGCCTCTTACAAGGTCCTTTCCAGAAAGATTGTTAATGGTGCCGAAGTTCAAGTGATTGAGACGACGATGCCATAACCATGACTTTGTTTTAGAAGCCTTTGACAGCAAGCAGATTGGAGAAGACTTCATCATGTCTTCGATAGAGATGGTGTATAGATTAGAACCACGAGTACCTCTTAACAATTCCACACCATCAAGTTCTCTAACGAAACAAGTATGTTTTCTAAATGCCACTTCAAGATCGGAATCACAGAATTGACCAACAGAAAACAAATTATGACCAAGAACTTCAACATAGTATACTCTGGAGATTACACTTTTGCCAACAACATAGTCTCCATAACCCATAATAGCTCCAAAATGGTCGTTCCTGAATCTAACAGTCCCGATGAATTTACTCACGAAGTTCATGAGCGGCGATCTCAGTCATATGCTTGGAACAGCTTGAGTCCAGGTACCACAGAACGATTTGAACGATCTGCAGTTGAACACAGACAAGAATGGATAAATGGATAATTGGGAACCCCATGCAATAATGGGTTCCACTTGGTTAGTAACAGTGATTGGAACACCCACATCAGAAGTAGAAACAATGGAATCATTAGAAATAGATGCAGGGTTAGTGTCCGTATTTGACCTGTTCAAAGTATGTTCACTTCTTAAGGGAATAGTTCTACAAGTAGGCATCCATTTTCTAGTGGGCATTGACTTAGCAAATTTAGGGCAAAACCATTAACCTTACGGCCAGTAGGTATCCATTGATAACCTATATTACTGAATTTTCTCCCTGTGGGTTTCCACTGTTTTTTAACTTTCATTCGCCTTTTCCTTTTATCCTTTTTAGCGTGATTTATAACATTAACAGTTTTAACAGAGCACTTAACAGCATTAGACAAATCATTCATACCACAATCATGATTAGAAACAGATTTCAAGCAATCATTAGTACATAGTTTGCAGATAGTAGCAGAATTCGAATTAATTACAATACGCTTATAGCTAATACTAGAATCAACACGATTCGTTTTATTCAACTCAGACTTAGTGTTCCTAGGGTGGTCTTCTACTCTCTTCCAATGCACATTCTTAGCTTGCGAGGTCCTATCTTGCTTGGTATTGCCTGGAGGCTTTGACCCGCTTGCTTTAATGTCACTGATTACTCTTGTAGAGGGAATTATGAGAACATTAGTTGGTTGAGCTACCTTTTGCATTCCTGAACTAGAAGTGCAAGGATCTGAACTACTTGAAGGAACATTAAAGCTCACTTTCTTAATGCTAGGCATAAAATGGTTTGTATACTTGGCACTAGGCATAGAACAAGGCATCACAGCTTTACCTTTCGAACCTAAGGATTTAGGACATGTTGCTATTAAACATTCCAGAAGTTCTTGAGATCGTTTGGCCTGAATGCAAGCAAACCTAATTTCGCTATCAAGAGGCTTATTTATAAAGTCCTCTTCTACAATCTCACAGAGACATTCTAGACTATCCTTAAGTTTAGCAAAATAGTTATGAAACAAAGTTCATTATTCCTAAGATGAGGAGGAATGTATTTAACAGTCACAGTATATTTGCAGTCTGAGGGTGACTTTGATGCAACATTCTCATTAAAGACAAGTAGCAATTTCCCTTTTTCCTGACTCTTCAGATTCTCAATTTCTTTTTGTAAAGACGTTATTTTTTTGTTGTTCTTGTCACGAGTGACTTTCATTGAATCATATAACTCTTTAAAGTGCCTTTTAACCTTTTCATTTTCTTCTAGAAAATTCACATTTTCTTTTTGTAAAACATTAACCAAGTTTTGAAGATGAAAAGTTTGAGAACACTGAGAATCTAAAGGAGGAGGCATTTGGGACCCAGTCACATTGTTCTTATCACCCTTTAACTGTGAAATTTGGGCTTTCAACTTTCTGATCGTGTTACAGTGAGCTTGAATCTGTTCGTCACGTTTGTTTATCTGAAAAACTGCATCAAACTCAGGAACATTGGAGGATGTCTTGATGTTTGAGGTTTTGACACTTTCTTTGAGATGTTGATATTTTAGTTGTAAATTAAAATGTTCAACTTCTAGCTTAGAAAACTGTTTTACCAAATTATCGTGATCATCCTGATCAATTTTCTCGCTTAGTTCTGAGTTTTTTCTTTCAAGCTCAATGACACGATCATGGGAAAATTTCAATGCAATAGATAATTCATGAAATCGAGAAGCAGTAATTGATTGCTTAGTAACCGTATAAAACACATCTTGAGCAACACAACTAGAAATCAAGTTCTCATTTAAGATATGCAAGTTTTTTCTTTCAACTTCATTATATTTGAGTTCCTGTTCATAATCATTTACCTCAACTATCATTGCATCAAATTCCTTCTCCATTTCTTTAATATCAAATTTTATTCCCTTTTGAAGGCTTTCAAATTGACCTTTTAATTGTTTAAAGAAAGGCATGACCTCAGTTAAATAACATTCTTTAGTTTGCTCAAAACCCCTTTCCCCCTCAGTTATCCCTGTAGGTGTGATTCTCTTCTTACATGTCTTTTCAAAATCAGTGAATAGTTGATAAACAACATATAGGCTGATTAAGGTTTTGCTATTAGTGGCAATAGATCTAGGAACTAAATGCATTGGTGTATTTGGAGGATACACAGTTGCACGAGGCAATTTCCTAAAAGGGGGATTCTTTTCCACAAGATTTTCAGCTTTTTGCATATCCATATCCTTTTTCCAAAAAATCTGTTCTGGGGTTAATAGAGTCTGAGGCTTAAACTTGTTTAAGGAGATCCAATTTTCCTTAGTATAATCATGGGGTTTGATCGTTATGTTATTCTTTTTACACTCAGGATCTTCTAGCTTCTTATTCATTTTCTCCCTAGTGACTTCATCTGATTTCTTATCTTCCTCAGTGCACTCAACGCAACTAGGTTTCTGCTTAGGCTTAAGTATTTCATTACCATCATAAAGTACCTTATTAGCAGCTCTAGCCCTTTTAATTACCTTTGGATTTGGCTCCTCAATAATGGAAATACTATGCTTATCACTTAAAACTCTGTGCTTAGTGATCAAGTGAGCAGTTTGAATGGTATTCCCTTGTACGTACAACTTATTTTCAAGCTTGTTTTTCAAAGTTTTTAGATTGGAAAAATCATTCAAAAGTTTTGATTCCTTAGCATTGAATTCTTGCTTAAGCAATTTTTCATTTTCTTGAAGTTCTTGTTTTTGCTTAGCAGTTTTAGAAAGCTTTTCTTGTAAGGAGTTTAATTCTTGTTTTAATACTTCTTCTCTAAAATTACTTTTTCTAATAATTGTAAGCATTTGGTCATCCATTTCCTGCTCACGATTAGTTAACTCAAACTTAGCACGCTGTTCATAAATAGCTACTTGTTCTTTATAGGCATTCAGTTCAGAGATAACAGAATCATCAGGGGCACATGCAGTGTATTCATAAAAAACAATGTCATCATTGACTGCAGAAGATACATCACTTGGTACAATCTCACTTTCACTTTGCGTCACATATTGATCATAAGGGACAATATTACTATTACCCGCATTTTCAATATCTGATTCATAAGTTTCAAGAGATTGTACTTCGTTATGTATCTTATGCTCATCAACTTCATCATAAAGTTTTAATACCTCTGAGATGATTGATTCTTTGGATGGGGCAGCCTGTTGTGGTGAAAAGACCTTTGGAGAGACCATAGGTGAGATGCTAGCCATGAAGATTGTTTAAGCAGTAGGTTTATCATCGACATCAGAGTCCAATGCATCATAGTCAGCTACTTGAAATGCATTTTGATGATTATTACCTATCTCTGGAATTGGCTGTTCATCAACATCAGCATCATAGGTTCTGGCATTTCCTTCAACAAGAAATAACAACTCCTCTTCATCCAAAGCTGCTCCATTATCCTGAGCTTGAACAAGCAACATCTTGTCTCTGAAGTATTCTGCATTCTGTGGACATTTTGGAGATGTGCAGTTCCTAGCAATATGTCCCTCACCACCACAGTTGTAGTACTTGATCGGCTTTCCTTGTCCTTGATTTCCATTCCTTCCCCGATTCTGATTTGCAACATAGCCTCTACCAACTCCACCTCTTCCTTGTTCATACTGCCTTTCTTGAACTGGTTGCACCATAACCCTCCCATCTCTGACAGTAGCTTGATTGTGGGGATTGGATGCTGTTCTAAGGTTATTGTTGGTGTGTGGGA
Organism: Chrysanthemum makinoi; assembly: GCA_910596185.1. Lineage (NCBI taxonomy): Eukaryota > Viridiplantae > Streptophyta > Magnoliopsida > Asterales > Asteraceae > Chrysanthemum > Chrysanthemum makinoi. Next base: position 58,727,247 of record OU343220.1, read on the forward strand.
GAGAATTCATGTTTTGACTAACCATGAGAGATAGTTGATTGATGAAGTTTTCCATGAGTGTGTTTGAGTCTGGAGGCTTATATGCTGGATCTGGAATGAGTTTTTAATTACCATTACCCGTGGGTATGACTTGAGAAGCTTTGGTGGTAATTCCAGCATTGGTGTAGAAAGCCGTTGAATCATTTGATGAGCTTGTTTCTCCCTGGTTGGTTTTGAACTGTTCAAGAATCCTTTTTTCAAACATAGCATGTCTCTCATTCTGAAGAAGGAAGGCATACAGATGCTCATAGTTTGTATTCTTCAATCCTTTGGTTAGCTTCACAGAGGTGACAAACTTGTGCCATTCGGGATTCATGTTGTTCACAAACTTTGAGTTCAGCTGAATATTTGGCATCATCATTTTGATGTTCCTCATGTCATTCACAAGTTTGTGGAACCTCACGTAATATTCATAGATACTCTCTTCTGGTTTCATCTTGAAGTGCTCAAATTCATCATACAGTTGAGATTCTCTGTCTTCCTTGGTTAATTCAGAACCCGAGAGAAGCATCTTGACATTATCCCAAACAGCCTTTGCTTCAGTATTGTGATTGATAAGCTTGTAGATATCTTTTGGAAGACCTTGAAGTATAATGTTTGAAGCCCTGATATCAGCATCGAATCTCTTTTTCTCCTTATCACTGAGCTCATCATACATCTTTGGTCTGTCCATTCCATAGATCATTGTTCCATCTGCAGCAGTATCAATCATGTCTCTTGTAGTCTCAACCTGATAAGGTCCTTCATCAATGGACTTAAGAATGTTGACTCCATTTTCCTTTCCAAGACAATACAATCTGATTCGTTGAGCCCAAGAGTCATAGTCAGTTCTGTCAAGCATAGGTGGACGAGTATCTGAACCAGCTGCTTGAACATCCTCTACAACAGTAGAGATGATTGTGGGCACGTTGGTAGACATGTTAACAGATTACACAGGATTTTATAACTCTATGATTAAACCGGGAAATAGATTCTTTCATGGGATTTTACTAAATCAAGAGAAAATCGTATTAGAAACAAAAATCAACCAAGTCGCTAGAATCCTTGAACCAAGTCGCTAAACACTAAGTCGCTAAGAACCAAGTCGCTAAGATCCAAGTCGCTGAACACAAGTCGCTACAGCACCAAATCGATAAGCAGACAAGTCGCTAAAGAGCAACTCGCTAAGTATCCAAGTCGCTAAACACAAGTCGCTAACGAACCAAATCGCTAAGCATACAAGTCGCTAAAGAGAAACTCGCTAAGGTCCAAGTCGCTAACACCAAGTCGCTAAGAATACTAAGTACAAGTCGCTAACTTCACCAAGTCACTAGCCGTAGTGGAGAATCCACTAAGTTGTACTATTTTTCGGCTTGTCTCAATAGACAAGTCGCTAGGACCAAATCGCTAACAAATGACACTACAACTCGCTACGTTTTACTGAAGCAAGTCGCTACGATGAAAAGCACTACGAGAACCAAGTCCCTAGCAAGAAAAACTTCTAAAACACACTTTTCAATCCAAAACAAGATCAACCACAGTGATTCAAGCTTTCCAAATCAACACCCAAACACTTACAATGATTCTAAACACAAAAGTACACTCAAAATTCAAACTTTAACACAAGAGATGATCCAAATGATGCAAAAACCACTAAACTTTTTCAAACTCAAAAACCATCTAAAAAATCACAAGAAATCCAAGGATATGAAGGAGAGATGATCAAACCATGGCTCTTGATACCATTTGTAACATATTGGATTTCACAAACACATCAAATCATAAACAACAAGAGGCGTACAAGATGATGTTTTAGAGAGTGAAAGAGTTAGAGGTTTGGGAACTTAGTGAGACAAAATGAAAGTATTATTATGAGCTCCAACTCTCTACCTTGGAAGGTAGAGAGTATTTATAGTGTCTTACAAATCGCCACCTACGGGCTGTGGATCAGGCATACAGTGGGTAAAGACCCGTCCGTCCTCCACGGTGTTACTTAACTAAATACTACTTAACACTAAATAATCTACGACTACGAGCTTTCTAACGATTACATATACTTGAGGTGACCGACACTTTAATAACCGGATTTACTAAATCCTAACAAAACTGATTAAGTCCCTTTATGGACTAAAGCAGGCACCTAAGCAATGGCATAAAAAATCTGATGAAGTGGTTTTGTCTAGTGGTTATGTTCTTAACCAAGCTGACAAATGTGTATATAGCAAATTTGATAAATCTGGTAAAGGAGTCATTATTTGTCTATATGTTGATGACATGTTGATCTTTGGCACTGACCAAAATCAGGTTGACTTGACAAAGGAATTTTTGTCATCAAGGTTCTCCATGAAGGACATGGGGGAGACTGATGTTATCCTTGGTATAAGGATTAAACATGAAAGTAATAGAATTTCTATCTCTCAATCTCATTATATTGAGGAGGTGTTGAGGAAATTCAATTACTTTGATTGTACTCCTGTGAGTATACCTATGGATACTTGTGAGAAGCTGATGCCTAATAATGGCAAAGCTGTATCTCAACTTGAGTATTCTAGGGTAATTGGCTGCCTGATGTATGCCATGACTTGTACAAGGCCTGATATTGGTTTTGCAGTGGGAAAATTGAGCAGGTATACTAGTAATCCTAGTGCTCATCACTGGCAAGTAGTTCAAAGGGCTATGAAGTATTTGAAGAGAACTATGGATTATAGTCTCTCATATACTGGTTACCCATCAGTGTTGGAAGGATACAGTGATGCAAGTTGGATCAGCAACACTGAAGACAATTCGTCTACCAGTGGCTGGGTATTCCTACTTGGTGGAGGTGCAATTTCTTGGGCATCCAAGAAGCAAACTTGCATCACCAGTTCAACAATGGAATCTGAATTTGTGGCCTTAGCAGCTGCTGGTAAAGAAGCTGAATGGTTGAAAAACTTTCTTTTTGAGATTCCATTGTGGCCTAAACCTATAGCACCTATTTCTATCCGATGTGATAGTGCAGCTACATTGGCTAAGGCTTATAGCCAGATGTACAATGGTAAGTCTAGACACTTAGGTGTCAGACATAGCATGATTCGTGAGCTTATCATGAATGGGGTGGTATCTATAGAGTTTGTTAGATCTCAACAAAATTTAGCTGATCACTTGACGAGGGTTTGGCTAGAGATTTGGTTATAAAGTCTGCTAAAGGGATGGGTTTAAGTCCAACTTAGTCACTGAATGCTAGGACACCCAAATCCCTCCTAAGGAAACTTTGGAGCTGAGTTCAATGTGGAAAGCTGAACATTCAGTGGACTGGAGCACATGTTTTATTTTACATCCCAAGGTTGTGCTCAGAACCTGCTGAAAGGAGGATGAAGTCTTTACTTCTTAATGGTTAATTTTCTTTGAAAAAGTGCTTGGTAGGAGCATGAATAAAGAGAAACCACCTATGTGAATGTTGAAGTTTTGCCGCTTCAAGAAGCTTTGGACTTTAGCTTTTACAACATTTATGAATTTGGATATGGACACATGGCTTGTATAGTGTCAGGAGCTGACAAGTGTTTGAAAACTTGTGTGTATTTTATCTTCAGGCATTCAAATGGGTGGAAGGGTTCAATTCTTAGAAAACCCTGATTCTCGAATATTTGAACGTGTAATGTACTAAGATGGAAATTCAATCCTTAGGATATTTTCGTTTATGCACATGTTTTGTTTAATGTTTGGTTTTCATGCAAAGGAAGTGAACTAAATTTGGGGAGGATTGTTGGAAAATTTAGTGCACTTGTGGGATTAGTTCACACCTTGTAATGGGTTAGGAGGTACAGAGTGTACACCCATAAGGTCCCTGAACACTCTGACTCTAATAGTGGTTTGTATTGGTAGTGCTCAGTTTCCACTAATAGGCAGTGTTTCCACTGAAGCAGTGTTTCCACTGAAGCAGTGTTTCCACTGCTAGTGCTATGAAAGTACTGATAAATGGCAGTTACAACTGCTTAATGACCACGTTTAATTGGTCATGTAACCACTAACGGCTATAATGGGGATAATTATGAGGCGATTAATGGGCCGATTAATTCTCATAATTCCATTTGACTAGCTCAGAGTAATCTCCTATAAATAGGAGATCTGATTATGCATGAAACACACACAAAAAACGATAAACACTTATAAGCAAAAGGGTTATTGAATTGTGCCTAATTCTATAACTACATTTGGTCTTATCCCAAGTAGATATTCGCGTAACCCAGGCATTAGGGTCGAATAGCTTACTTTGGAAAGTGATTACACGATTCCAAGTGATATCCGGTAACCACCTAGTGGTATTGTTTCTGCTGAGATTGTATTGTTTTTGCTAACATTGATTATCTTACCCTGTTCTGGGCTCATACACACCAACAACATCAACACACATGCAAAGCTTCCTAATTTGAAGCTTAACAAAAATCAGTCACTTCAAACTTGTGCAATTCACACACATAACTTCAGCTAAAACCTCAACGACCACACATACATTACACAGAACTGGTTTGCATCAGAAAATTCATAATTTCGACATGAACCAGTTTTTGATTTCCTCTTTACTCTCCTTAGTTTCTTCGATTTCATCACATAATAAGTCACACCACCTAGAACATCGGCCATTGTAACCTGTTAGGATTTAGAAAATCCATTTGTTAAAGAGTTGGTCACCTCAAGTATATGTATTCGTTAGAAAGCTCATAGTCGTAGTCAAGTTAAGTTAATAAGTAGTTAGTTAAGTAACACCGTGGAGGATGGATGGGTCTTTACCCACTGTATGCCTGATCCACAGCCCGTAGGAGGCGTGTCTTGTAAGAAACTATAAATACTCTCTACCTCCCAAGGTAGAGGGTTGGAGCTTCAATACCATTTTTCTTTGTTTCATCAAGTTCCCAACTCTCTTTACTTTCTCTCTCTAAAATACTCAATCCATACGCCTCATTTGATTATGTGTTGATGTGTTTATGAAATCCAATATGTTACAATTGGTATCAAGAGCCATGGTTTCATCACTCATCTTTCATGTTCTTGGATTTCTAGTGGATTTCATAAGGTTTTTGGGTTTGAATGAGTTTAGAGTAGTTTGCACCATTTGGATCATTTCTAGTATTACAGTTTGGATTTTGATTGTACTTTTATGTTTGGAATCATTATAAGTGTTTAGGTTTTGATTGTAAGGCTTGAATCATCGTGGTTGGGTTGTTTTTGGATTGAAAAGTGGTGGTTTTTGAATATTGGTACAAAGCGAGTTGAGTCTCATTGTGATTTTCTTGCTTGTGAGTTGTCTTGTTCTATGAAGCGAGTTGTCATAAAAGCGAGTTATACCTTAAGCAAGTTGTCGTTTAAGCTAGTTGCTTTGGAAGCGAGTTATCAGCTTATGCGAATTCTCATTTAAGCGAGTTGTATCTTAAGCGAGTTGTCGTTTAAGCGAGTTGCCTTTGAAGCGAGTTGTCAGCTTATGCGAGTTGTCATTTAAGCGAGTTGTGCCCTAAGCGAGTTATTGTAGAAGCGTGTTAGGTTTTATGCGACTTGAATATTAAGCGAGTTGTCTCTTTATGCGATTTGTGTTCCATGCGACTTGTCTATTAAGCGAGTTGATCAGGGTGCGACTTATATTGGGTGCCCTTATCAAGTATACCACTTGTCTATTGAGACTTGTCATTTCTTCGTGTAACATTTTACGGTTTTTCTTTTTATTTAGAAAATCCCGTGAAAGAATCTATTTCCCGGTTTAATCAAAGAATAGTAAAATCCCGTAGAATCTGAAATCATGTCTACAATCACTTCTTCAGTTGCTGATGATGTTCAAGCTGCAGGATCTGATACTCGTCCTCCCATGCTGGACAGAACCGACTACGACTCTTGGGCTCAGAGAATCAGACTGTACTGCATAGGAAAAGAAAATGGGGTTAACATACTTAAGTCAATTTATGAAGTACCTTATCAAGTTGAGACTACTAGAGACATTCTTGAAACTGCTGCTGATGGTTCAGTGATATTAGGATTGGATATGTTAATACAAATAAACCGTAAAAATGTTTATTAATATTTTGCGATCTCTTTGTGTTTTGTTGATAACAAATATAATGTTATCATAAGTAAAATTATAAGGATACATGTTATTTTTGTAAAGCATTTACATATAGCCATCTAATACAAAAATGTTGTAATTAATCATTTGTTGTAATAGTTTATTAGGATGGGTAAAAATCACAACCCATGGATCGTATCCATAACCCATGGTATTGACCCATACCCACTTGACTAGATACAATGTATTCACTACATACATTGAATCTAAAGAAATACCCATGGACCAACCCATAACCCATGACCCATAACCAAAAAACCCATGGGCAAAGAGGAGCGTCCCAGGGATCCCTAGGTTTACACTAGACGGATCCCTTGTGGGAGGGATCCGTGGGATCCGGGGAACAGTAGGCATTTTTCCTCTATAAATAGAGAGCCATTTCTTCATTCTAACTCACCCCTCTTCTTTCTAAATCTCTCATACACTCTCACTCTCTTCTCACATAAAGATCACTTGATTGAGAGAGTTGTTCTTCTTTCTTTCTATTGTGATTCTCATATAGGTCCTTCTCTAAGGCGAGATCACGAGCTCACTACAAATCATCCAAGCAAGGGGTCCTTGATTGATTTGTTCCTCCACAAGATTTCTGTAGCAAAGATCTTGTACTTGATATTTCACATAGTTGTTGTGTAATAGTCGTGTTGGTTTGGTCCACCGTGTTACAGACTCGGTATTTAGCTTTGTACCGGAAAAAGGTGTAAGCAACATTGTGAAGGCTTCTCCGCCAAGTTGGAGGAGTTTGTTGACATAGTGCTTGAACTCTCAAGTAGGTGACTCGGGGAGTGGAGTAGGGTAAGGAAGGTGTCCTTGTAGCCGAACCAATATAAATCAGTTGTGTCATTTCTATCCTTTACTTTACTTTATTTTCTTGCATTATCATTAGATCTATACTCTCTCATCATCCATACGATTTCACATAATATCGAATCTAAAGTTTTGAAACTAACTTAAAATTGGCAAAACTATTCAACCCCCCCTTCTAGTTTTCCACAATTGGCATCAAGAGCTATGTTTATAAAAGTTTTAAAGGAAATTGTATTTTAAAAACTTTTCGATCACTATGGGTTCTGAAAATTATAAGGAAGGGCAATATATGCAACGACCACCACTACTTGAAACTAATGGTTCTATATATTGGAAAAATAGATTTGAAACGTATGTGAAGTCTAAAGATATTGATCTTTGGTACATTACTGTTGAAGGAGATTTTGAGGCTACCTCAAAAGATGATAAAGGAAATTTAGTTAACATACCTCATGATAAACTAAACGATGACATGAAGAAAATGCTTTTTAAAAATAATGAAGCTAAAATGGTTTTATATAATGCTTTACCCAAAAAGTAATTCGAAAGAATTTCTATGCTTAAAACCTCTAAAGAAATTTGGAATTCTTTAGTTGTAACTCATCAAGGAAATCAACAAGTTAAAAATAATAAAATTGATTTATTTGTTCAACAATATGAACAATTTTCAATATCGGATGAGGAAACTATATATCATTCTTTTGCTAATTTTAATACTATTATTACATCTTTACAAGCACATGATGAATCTTTTTCTAGCCGTAACCATGTTAGGAGATATCTAAGGGCACTTCCATCCAAGTGGAGATCCAAGATGACGGCAATCGAAGAGTCAAAAGATTTGACAATCCTCACCCTTGATGAACTCATAGGAAACTTAAAAGTCTATGAGCTTGTCCTTGCTAAATATGCCGAAGCTTCAAAGGTAAAAGAGAAACACAAATCTCTTGCCCTTAAAGCCAAGAAGGTCTCAAGAGATGAAGAGAACTCCTCTTCGGATAGTGACGAAGAGGAGTATGCCATGGCGGTAAGGGACTTTAAGAAGTTCTTTAGAAGGAAGGGAAGATACGTCAAACAACCATATGACGAAAAGAAAGGATTTCAGAAAAGCAAAGAGGACGAGAAGCCAAGGGATGTTCGTGCTTTCTTTAGATGTGGGGACCCAAACCACTTTATTAGCAAGTGTCCCAAACGGGATGATCAAAAGGCATTTGTGAGCGGCTCGTGGGGAATGAGCGAGGAGGAGGACGAAGAAATTTGTCTCATGGAAAATGACGAGGTATGTCACGAATACTATAGTAGCTCATCACTAGATAATGACTCATTGCATGATGAATATGACAAACTTTGCAAAATTAGCTTAAAAGTAATTAACAAAAACAAGTTTTTGAAAAATCAAAACCAACGCTTAGATAAGGAAGTCATAGAGTTAAAAGCAAAATTGAAACGTCTAGAGAAGGGTAAAATAGCAAGTGGTGAATGTGAACTTTGCGTTCAACTTCAAACACTAGTTGATCAAATAGATTCTAAAATTGCTAGAATGAGTACTAATACTATAGATATGATACTGAATAGTGTTAAAACTGGAAACAACCAAAAAGGTTTAGGTATTCAACAACTTGATGCGTCAACTAGTGAGAACAAAGAAACTCAATTCGTAAAAGCAATAGAAAAACAAGCCACTGTTGTGGCGGATTCCACGGTTCCCACAAAAAGGGAACCGGCTAGCGTATAGCCAGGGATCCGTGAACCTGCTGAAGCAAACAGTAGTAAAAACATAGCTTCATCTTCTAGAACTGATTTTGTCATTGTTAATAAGAAGAAACCAAATCATGTTACCATTAGACAACTACCCCCAAGATATAATCAAAGTTTTGTAAGAAACAAAGGTCCATCCTTTTTAAAACCAAACGCATCTAGGAGACCTAATAATGTTTACCCGAGAAGTAACCATCAAATGGGATGGAACCCAAATATGAAAAATGGCTTTCCATTTCAAAACTTTTTACCTTGGAATGCATATTCATCTTACCCATACATGTCTAACATGAATGGAATGGTTAACACTAATGGACCCATGAACAAATGGGGACCAAACTTTTGAGTTATTTGTTTTGTTAGGTGTGCTTAAAGGTCGACCTAGATCTGGATGAATGGATCAAGGATAGTGGGTGCATGAGACACATGACCGGCAATAAAGATTTATTCTCAACATACGAATCCTTTAATGGAGGGAATGTGATATTTGGAAATAGCAAAAGCAAAATCATCGGTAAAGGTACGATTTCTAACAAATCTCTAATCATTAACGATGTGTGTCACGTAGAAAACCTAAACTTTAATCTCTTAAGTATAAGACAAATATGTGATAAAAAGTGCAACGTTCTTTTTAACGAAACCGGTAGTAAGATATTAAAAAATGGCATAACCATAAGAAGAGGAATTAGGAAACATGGAGTCTATGTCATTAAAATTGGTAATGAACCTAAAGACAAACTTTGTCTTACCTCTATGGATGATACTTCGACCTTATAGCATCGAAGATTGGGTCATGCCAATATTTGACTTCTTCAATCGCTATCATCCAAAGATCTAGTAAGAGATCTACCTAAGTTAAAATATGAACATCACTTTTGTGATGCGTGTAATGTAGGAAGACAAGTCTACTCTAGTCACAAAGCTAAAAACATGGTGTCAACAACTAAGTGTCTAGAATTAATACACATGAATTTATTTGGTTCATCTGCTATCCAAAGTTATGGAGGCAACTACTACACTTTGGTCATAGTGGATGATTACTCTAGGTACACATGGACTAAATTTTTAAAGAACAAAACTGAAACGTTTAATTACTTTGAAATATTGAGTAAGAAAATCCAAAGACAACTAGGAAGTTCTATAGTGTCTATTAGAACGGATCATAGTAGGGAATTCGATAATGAAGTGCAATTTGGAGCTTTTTGTGACGCTAATGACATTACTCACAACTTCTCGGCTCCTAGCACTCCACAATCGAATGGGGTAGTTGAAAGAAAGAATAGAACCCTACAAGAAATGAGTCGCACAATGCTTAATGAGCAATCCATACCTCAAAAATTTTGGTGCAATGCCGTTGATACTTCAACGTACATACTTAATCGAGTCTTAATTAGAACATTCTTAGGTAAGACTCCATACGAGTTACTTTGGGGCAAAAAGCCTACGTTAAATCACTTTAGAGTCTTTGGTAGAAAATGTTTTCTTCTTAACACTAAAGATTACCTTACAAAATTTGATCCTAAATCAACCGAAGGTATCTTTTTAGGTTACTCTCCTAATAGCAAAGCTTACGTCATATTAAATAAAGAAACAATGAAGGTAGAAGAGTCATTAAACGTAAAATTCGATGAAAGTCCACCCAAACCCTCTCCACCTCTTGTCGATGACGAGGTTGTTGAAAGTGAAGCTATAGTAATAAAGAAAAAGGTAAATGAAGAAGAAGAAGAACCTTTAAATAATGAACTCATAAACATTAAAGGGTCCAAAGATCACCCCATAGATAAGGTCATAGGAAAGTTAAACGAAAGACCCTTGAGATCTCAAGTCCAAAACCAAAGTAGCCTATTTTGTTTTGTTTCAACCATAGAACCTAAGAATACACAAGAAGCCATAAATGATGAAAGTTGGGTAATGGCAATGCAAGGAGAGTTAAATTAATTTGTTTCTAATAATGTTTGGACACTTGTCCCTCCACCTAGTAATCAAACCATAATAGGAACCAAATGGGTTTATAAAAACAAGCTAGATGCAAACGGAGTAGTGTCTAGAAACAAGGCTAGACTCGTTGCTCAAGGGTATAACCAACAAGAAGGAATAGAATTTGATGAGACCTATGCTCCCGTGGCTAGATTAGAGTCTATAAGAATACTTCTTGCTTATGCTTGTGCTAATGATCTTAAGCTTTATCAAATGGATGTCAAAAGTGCTTTTCTAAATAGTTTTATTAATGAAGAAGTATATGTAGCTCAACCTCCGGGCTTCATTGATTTTGAAAAACCTAGACATGTGTACAAATTAAAGAAAGCCCTCTACTGCCTTAAACAAGCTCCAAAAGCTTGGTATGATAGACTCAAGTCATTCTTAATCAAACACAACTACACCATGGAGTTAGTTGATAACACACTTTTTACTAAGAAAAAGGAGTCACATATAATCATTGTCCAAATATACGTAGATGATATTATATTCGGATCCACTTGTCAAGACATGTGTGATGATTTCTCTAAAATCATGCATGACGAGTTTGAGATGAGTATGATGGGAGAACTTAGTTTCTTTCCTGGTCTACAAATTAAAAAAGTAGAAGATGGTATCTTCTTTAATCAATCTAAATACATAAAAGAGATGTTAAAAAATTCGGTTTAGAAGAGTCAAAACCAATTAGGACACCTATGTCATCCGACACCAAACTTACAAAAGATGAAGACGGCGAATCCGTTGATAACAAAAAATATCGTGGCATGATTGGTAGTCTTCTCTACCTCACGGCTAGTAGGCCGGATATCATGTTTAGTGTTTGTCTATGTGCTAGGTTTCAAGAAGACCCTAAAACATCACATTTAGAAGCCGTTAAAAGAATATTTAGGTACATTAAGGGTACAACACAACTAGGATTATGGTATCCTAAGGGCACGGGAGTAGAAACAATTGTATATGCAGATTCTGACCATGCAGGTGATTATGTTGACCGGAAAAGTACAAGTAGGGTATGTACTTTCATGGGATGTTGTTTAACATCTTGGTTTTCAAAGAAACAAACGGCATTAGCAATATCAACAACCGAAGCCGAATACGTCTCCGCCGGCAAAGCATGCCAACAAGCACTATGGATGAAACAAGCGTTAGTTGACTACGACATTCATCTAAGTGACATAGCCATTCTATGCGACAACAAAGGTGCCATAGATTTAAGCAAGAATCCGGTATTGCATTCTCGCACAAAGCATATAGAGATTCGTCATCACTTCTTAAGAGATAATGTTCAAAAGGGGAACATCTCTATTGAGAAGGTAGCATCCGAAGATAACATAGCCGGCATCCTCACCAAACCATTGAAATGGGAACAATTCAACTTACTTCGTCTTGGTCTTGGTCTCATGGAACAATCGTCGTAATTTTTTTTACTCTACAAGGTATGTAAATACTAGCCTTCTTCTTTCTGAGTCTAGGATCTCTATTTCATGAACAACTCACAAGCAATACGGGAATTTTTAAAACCCAAGATAAGTTTTTCACTTATAACTCATAGCTTTCTCTCATTTCCTTTCAAAATAAGTATAAGTTGCAAACACGTAATCACATACACAATCTCTTTTCAAAAGATAAACGGTTTTATTCACACATAAAAACCTATTTTCAAAATGTTTTTCCAAAACGATACCTCTTCCCGTATCAATTTCACAAAAGCAACTTCTCACATCTAGGATAAATCGCTTTTTCATTATTAATACAAATTAAAAACCCGTTTTCATTGCATCTCATGTCTTTTGAATGGTAAAGGGGACACATAACCAATATGTGTTTTCGGGTACATTTATTTAAGCAACAATGAATTAGGAGCACTCGGGTTATCTCACATAATAGTATGCTTTTTCACTTCTCGATTATTTTTCCTTTTCTTCTTAGGAGTCGAGATAACAGCAACTCCAAATGGTTTGCATATAGGCACACACTAGGCACAAATGTTTCCAAAAGGAAAATTTTGAGCTGACTGAATCACAAGCACCATGAATCCCAGCCTTAATGCTGGATAGATCCCTCAAGGGAAGGATCCATGGGATCCGTGAGACAGAAGCTTGTTTAACTTCTATTTTTCTCATTTTCTTTTAGAGTATGTGATTTAATGCTTGTCTTCTCATGATCACATGCCTTAAATTCATATCTAATCATTAGATTTTAATCCATATTTTGGGTCAAGCATTCATTACAATGCAAAATTTTTCTTCTATAAGAAGGATTCCCAACATTGTTTGCTATTCATCTCATCCTCACAAACACACACCACCATGTCTTCCAAAAGATCAACCAACATAGATGAATCATCTAGTGCAACCAATCCATTTCAAGAAATCCAAAATTTTGTCTTACCACCTTCCAAAATACCACAATCAAAATCTAGGATATCCGCACAGATTAGCATCCGCTCTTGTTGATTAGCAAAACCATCTTCGAATGGCTCATCCTCAACCAATAACTTACCACACAATGCTTACATCGTCGAAAAATAATCTTATAATGTCTTGACAATTTATAAATTATTTTACATGTATTTACGTTGAAATGATATCCTACGATAATTATTTAGTGATTTATTATGAAATTATAACTTTTCGTCGTAAAATAATGTCATTGAAAATTTCATGAAAGTGAATAAACGGCCTTGAAAAGCTAGTCATAAAATGGTGCACATCGAGTGTTAGGAAACAAACTCAACGGTTTTGGGAAGCTTGTATCATTATCTCAAAGTTTTAGCATTTAAGTTTTTATCCTAGAGGTCTCGATCACGGAGAAAAATATAGATAAAGTATGGTACTTGTATCCGAAATAATGTTTAAGGGTGGTTTTCGGCAAAGTTTAAGTGACCATATTTTATTCATTACAACTCCGCTTGACGAACGGTTGGACATTTTGGAAAATATGCTTGGCGAACTTACTTTTACTAGAAGACATCACGTTATAAAAGTACTACATCAATGTTAAAAACGACCCTCAACATGGTCATTTGTGGCCGTAATATTTGTCTAATAGAAATATGCTAGTTTTGCTTATTTAATATAGTTACGGCAACTTTATGTAAACGCGTGTAATTTAATCGTTACAAGTCCGTTTTCTACGTTTTATATGTCCTTAGCTTCGTATCAAAGTATACTAATATATTTTTAATAAGTCGACACAATTTATAACGCTTAAGCCTCATTTTTAACTCGTAAAAAGTGGAAGTAACATGCTGAAATTTCTGAATTTTATAGTTTTCGTCGTCTAAATTGAAAATAGCATAACTTTTTCGTTATAGCTCCGTTTTAACCCGTTCAAGCGGCCACGTTTTCGTTTTAAAGTATATTTTCTAAATATCTAGTCCAAAATTTTTTACCTACTGTCGAAAATTCCAGAATTCAAAAATATGATCAGACCTTTAACTAGAGTTGTCGAAATGAGTTTTTCTCGCGCAAAACCTATTCCAACCAATTCAAAACAACTCCGAAGCTATTCTAATTCTACCATACACCTTCTTAGGGTGTCATGGGTTCCTAGACATCACCAAAAGTGATATGTTTCAAGGAGTAATTAGAAGATGATGAGTATATATATATAACACTCAAAAACAATAAAAAGTGGTATAGACATCAATATGACTTGCATGTTTTTCTCAAATATGATGAAATGAACATAATATAAATATGAAAGATGAATATGAACATGAAATGCTTACTAGTAACTTGATGAGGTTAAATGAACAAGGTTAATCCTAACACCCTAGGTTTTTATTTCAAAACCTTAACTAAGAGTGTGTCTAGATTATAATGAACTTGACTTGAAATTTTTTTGTGATCTCCTTCTTGGTTCTCAATGGTGGCCGGTTCTATGGGGAAGAAGAGGAGAGAGTAGTTTTCTTCACACCTTTGATATTTAGTTGTATGTGTTGTTTGTAAGTAAAAATGATTATAAGTTAAATATACTTTAGATATTTTGTGTCCAATTGGTTGTGACTCATCCCCTTGTGTCGACAAGGGGAGTATTTGTGTTGCTTGCATATTTTTTTTTTAAATGTGTAAATGTTAAGTAAATGTAAAGTTATTTAAAGATAACTAGTAACTTGTATATTTATTTAAGCATTTAGGGTAGCGTTAGCTAAAAATAAATTTTAACGGATCAAAATAAAATATATTGAAGTCATAAAAACCATAAAAATACATTTCTTACAAAAATTGAGTGAAATAATAATTATCGTGTCATATTTACGAAAACCGTCGTAATTATATAAATATAACAATTTATATACAAAATAAATTTAAAACATTGGGTAAACTAATAATATTATTTTTATACTCTTAATATGAGTATAAAAATATATCGGGAATATTTTTGGAAGTATCGGATCAATTGTTCAAAATAATTAATTACGCGATAACGTTTATTTAATAAGAAATTACGCGTTTAACGTAAAATGCAAAACCATGCATGAACTAATATGATGATAATGATGCTAATGATATGTAGACTAAACCTAGTCTATATGAAATGCCCTTGATGATTGTTCATGAATTCGCAGTTAAACCATTAAGGTTACGCGCATTTGATACTCGTAAACCTAGTTTATGAAAAAAATGATGAATATTGAGTTTGAGAAATGACCGGAATTTGAGAATTGTGACAATCTCTCTTTTGGAACTCCTTAAGACTCCAACAAGATCTCAACAACGAAAACAAAAAGAAATAGCCTTTTTGACACCTCCCACTTCTCCAAATACAACTTTTCAAGATCTTGAAACCTCACCACCCTTAGCTCCCATTAAGCTACAAGAACACCTAGGTTGTTTTCCACCACCACTTTCAAACATTCCGGACGTTGATCCATATTTTCCTATTTTCCACCACATCTTCCGCATCTCACAAATTAAAACAAACCGGAAAACTTCCGCACTCATTACCCACATCACTTACATTGTGAACATTGCCAATCCACAAGGGATATTGTAATAGAAGTTAGGGAGGAAATGCGATTCATTCTCAACCTCATTCTTGATCGCATCAATACCATCACTCATCAAAACATCCATCCATAACCTTACGCAAGCATGGAAGGAATCTTTACTATTATTTTTTATTACTAGTATTTTTTTCTTTTGAGTCATTTTCTTTCAAGAACAAGTCTTGTTCTTATTTTTACATGTAGGTGGCATAAATACCACTACATTTTGTTGTTTTATTACAAGGCCTTGTTTACATACCTTGGCTCCCAATCTTGATTCTCGTCGATCACAAGATTATTTATGCATATTTCTACTAACCTTTCTTTGTAGGATTTTATTTTTCTCACTTGACGCCCCAAACTAGGGGGAGCTACCGTCAAGGGGGAGTAAGCGATACATGCACAATTCTTCCACATTTTATTTCTTCGATGGGTTAACTTTTTGTTTCGACAAAAAGGGGAGAAGAAGTAAAACTTAGGGCTTTCGAAACATACATCTAATATTAAGTTTTACTCATCATAACATTATGTTTTGTCATCAACAAAAAGGGGGAGATTGTTAATACAAATAAATCGTAAAAACGTTTATTAATATTTTGCGATCTCTTTGTGTTTTGTTGATAACAAATATGATGTTATCATAAGTAAAATTATAAGGATACATGTTATTTTTGTAAAGAATTTACATATAACCATCTACTACAAAAATGTTGTAATTAATCATTTGTTGTAATAGTTTATTAGGATAGGTAAAAATCACAACCCATGGATCATATCCATAACCCATGGTATTGACCCATACCCACTTGACTAGATACAATGTATTCATTAGATACATTGAATCTAAAGAAATACCCATGGACCAACCCATGACCCATGACCCATGACCCATAACCAAAAAACCCATGGGCAAAGAGGAGCGTCCCACGGATCCCTAGGTTTACACTAGACGGATCTCTTGTGGGAGGGATTTGTGGGATCCGGGGAACAGTAGGCATTTTTCCTCTATAAATAGAGAGCCATTTCTTCATTCTAACTCACCCCTCTTCTTCCTAAATCTCTCATACACTCTCACTCTCTTCTAACATAAAGATCACTTGATCTAGAGAGTTGTTCTTCTTTCTTTCTATTGTGATTCTCATATAGGTCCTTCTTTAAGGCGAGATCACGAGCTCACTACAAGATTTATGTAGCAAAGATCTTGTACTTGATATTTCACATAGTTGTTGTGTAATTGATAAGTCAATTGTTATATAAAAATATCAAATTACGAAATAAGCGCGAGAATTACAAACCAACCCTTTAGGAAAAAGATCGACAAGCAAAACCCACGAATACTCGATAAGTGATACCGGGCAAGTGGGTCGTTTCCCAACGAGGTGTGAATTGACGGTTACGTTTGAGGTTTGTTATTAAAGTGCTTGAATGGATCGGGAATTTTTCGATTTTGGATTACGTTATTCTACAAATTAAAGAACGGGAAAGTAAATAAAGCTAGGGAAACAAAATAAATGACTAAATTAACTACTACTAAGCATAAGAAAGAATAAAACTAAGTTAAATTAAGTCCTAAGGGGCTAAAACTAAAAAAACGTGAAAACCTGGGCTAATCCCGAGCTACAAAAGTGAAAATTATGCAATTTAAGACCTACGGGTTCAAAAACAATTTTCGTAAGTTCTAAACGACTAAAAATAATTTTAGGAAAAAGCCGGATATTTTTTTCGGCTTTTATTTTATTTATTATGAATTAAATACTAAATAATACTAATTAAATTATAAAAAAAATATTAAATGTAATTTGAAAAATCTAAAAAATTGCAGAAAACTACTTTGAACTAAGCTTAAGGTAAACAAAAATAAAAAAAATGGAACTTGCCTTTTGAAATAAGCTATAAAAAATCACAAAAGCTTAATAAGCGTAAACTGCCATATGTATATAAATAACTAGTAAAGCAAATCATGACAAGAAAGACTTGATAGAGCAGATGGTTATGAGGTGGGAGCGTGTTGCAGAGACCTGGAGGTCACTGGTTAGAATCCAGCTCCTGTCCTTCTCTGTCACTTATTTTTTTTGTTTTGATTTTTAAGCTTTTCTTTTAACAAACTAATACTAAAACAAGTTAAGCATATTTTTACAAAAACCAAACTTGGAAAAGCTATAATAAGCTGTAAACATCTTATGTACAGCAGCAGCAATATAAGGGCTGTTTGGCTTAACGGCTAACTAAGGGACAAAAAGCTACACAAGCTTGAATAAGTTAACCAAATCATGAAATAAGCTAACAAGACATGCATAACATCTAATATAAGCTAAAAAAATGAACTAAGAAAAAGGAAAATAAGCAGTTGAAGGGGAAAAAAAAAACAGTTTATGACTTAAGCTAATTCTATGGGAAAACTAAAGTATACGAAAGGTACAATAAGCAATAATTAAGCACTAATTAAGCTGAAATAGAACTAAACTAATCCAAATTAACTAACTATAACCTATGGTATCTAAATAAGCCATACTTAAACACTAAAAGGGGACAAAGAAATACTCCCTGCTGATGCACTTACTGCAGTCCCAAACAGTCCACTAGGCACTTTTGAAGCAAAATCTAAATAAGCTACAATGGGAGTGAGCTTATGAGCTTATGGGTCCTTGAAGGCAAGCTGGGGGACAAACTTTTGCCCCCACAAAATCCTAATTAGAAGCTAAGCCTAATGAGCTAGGGGGCTGTAACAGATTTACAAAAAGGCATCAAGGTCTGTTTTAAAGGGCAAGAATAAGCATATAAGCAAACAAAAATTCCAAAACTAAGCATAAACTGATAAGCCTAGTACTACTAACTACTCCTAACATTCAAATCAAGCCTAACTATACTAAAATTTAGCTAAAAATTGGGACAGTGAGCAATTTTAAACAGGACAGTGAGACAGGTTTTAGAATACTAAACTAATCTAACTTTTAACAACTGAAATCTACTTGAATCAGAAAAATCATTTATCCTACACTAGGCTAAGATTATATGAACACCAAAAATGGGTCAAAAAATGAATTTGACCCAAGACAAACACTAATCCAAACAGGGGCAGAAATCCTTTTTTTTTTTTTTTTGAAACTAAGAAGGTTAAAAAGTTTTAAAAACAAACTTTTGAGCTTAAACACAAGCTCACATGAGCTTAAAAACAACCTTTTAACAATCTTGATTACTGATGCATTCCAAATAAAATAGCAGATTCATAAAATAAATTGCAAAACTGAAATTTAAATTAACTTGAAATTAAATTGCATTGAAAATTAAAGTTGACAAGAAAAGTAAATGACAGTATTAAAATGGTACTAGAACATCAAATTCTAGACAAATTTTAACATTTTCACTAAACTCCTATTTATACTAAAAAGAAAAGGGTCTTCTTTCTTGTTGTCTTCTTGTCTTTGTGTTTGTTGTGTGAGATAAAATGAGGGGAAAAAGAGCTTGAGCACTTGTGCTTGTTGAAGCTTCATCAGAGCCATTCATTTAGGCTTGGTGACCAAGGCTTATCATCACAGCCGTCCTTTTTGATGATCTCCAATGGGGTTTTGTGGGATTGCCAAGGTGGCATCTTGACCCATGTGGGTGTGGGGTAAGAAGAGTGAGCTGGGGACCAGGGTTTGAGAGGGACAGGGGAAGAAGACAAGTTTTGGGTGTGGGTGAATTTTGGCGGGCAAAAAGAAGTGAAGGAGCTGGTGTTTCAGTTTTGGGAAAAAAGGGGAAGAGGGTAATGGGTTGGGTAAATGGGTTTTTTGGGTTAAAATGTTTTTAAAGTAAAAGTACTTTTTGTGTTTTTGTTAAAAAACATTTTTTTTAGACAGATAAAAATTTTAATAAAAATTTTTTCAAAATAAAAATTAGATTTTTAGGGGAAAAAAGCATTTTTGGATTTTTGATCAAAAAGGGTAAAATGGTAATTTAAGATTTAGGGTTAGGTTTTTCGTCTGATTTCCCAAGCTCACTCCCAAATATGTATCCCGGGCTCTGAAAAATGTAAAAAATCATCCTCCGGCTCTGTCTTCAAAGCACGTTTTCCAATCCGAGCTCATTTATGTCTGTTTTTGCCCTGTTTTCGATCCTTTGTACCTGAAACACATAAAAACACACTCCAAGGATATCTGTAGCATAATTGGTTATATTTCCGTGTTTTTAGACGTTTTCGTGGGTTTTTCAGGCTTAAAATGATGAGTAAAAGGCCACTCATCATCCCCCCACACTATCAATTGCTAGTCCCTAGCAATCCGATCATATGAAGTAATGAAAGGATCAAAAATACCAAGAATACCCCGTTTCGACTTTTTATTCCACTACGTGAAATTTAAAACTTGAACGTAAATAAATAACATGCTTGATTTTCAAAACATGGCATCATAGAACGGGATTCACACAAAATGGGTGTCTCCGGGGAATTGTAATCGTCATCCTCTTTTTGATACTCTCAAACCAAGCTTAAACTTATTGAGCAAACGTTTTTGTAAAATGCTAACACTACTTATACAAATATTCTATGTAAGTCGAGACTTAACTTTTTACTCCCGCAATTTATACAATTTAAGTGTGTGTGTGCTCATTTTCAAAAGTTTGACCATTGAAATCGACATTTTTTATGGTTGTTATCCACTTAACCAAAGTACTAACTCACTGGAAACGATGAAATTCTAAGGATCGAAAGGGCCTTTTCCATGTTGCGGCTTTCTTCTCGGCACATCCCAAAACATTAGTTTTAAGTGACAGGGCTTTTGACACCTCACAGAGAATAGTACCGGAATCAGCGGGAATTCGATTCCAAAGATTTACGAAGCTACCGTTAAGTTAAAACTAAACCTAAATGGATTACAACCGACAATAATTTAGAAATTCGAGATTCAAAGGTGAGATCACTCCATGTGGCGACTTTCTTCTCAGCTTGTCCTTTTAAGGAGGCTAGGTTTTCACCCTCGAGAATAGTATCGGAGCTTTCGGGATCTTTGAAATCAAGGATTTCCAAATTACCGTCAAACTTTTAGACAACTTTGACGAATACGAGTTCAACTTCCGATTTAAATTTAAGAAAAAGCAAGTTTCGCACATTTATTCATAAGCAACACAATGCTTTTATTCAAGCAACTCATATTTTTTCATTTTTCATTTTTCAACTTTTTTTTTTCTTTTTCATCATTTTTTTTTTGACTTTGAACTTAACTTGCAACTTTTGCATCATTCAAGCACTTTTACGATACTCTCATTTTGCAACATTATTTAGATTTTAAGAAAGTGTGCTTTCTCGGAAATTTAAATAAAAAGTTGAACTCGAACTCTAAATCAATTTTGCTTAAAAACTTTTTATTGTAACAAGACGATTTGAATGTTCAAAAATTTGACAATGAGCACGTATTTAAGTCCAATTAGTTAACTTCTGGGAGAAAAAGCCATAGATTACTTATATAAGCTCTAAAGAGAACCAACTACTCCACGCTTAGCATTTTCATTTGCACAACGCGTAAAACCTTAGCCTAAATGTTAAGAGAGCAGCTAGATCAACACTCTAGCAGAGTCGGGATTCCCTTTGTTCTAGCCTAATCAAGACTAAACTATCATTAATACCGAAGCATTAACGCTTTATTTTTGTGCAAAGCACTTCTTTTAAATGTAAATACTTGACTTAAAACGATAAAAATTTTAAAATTTTTGGTCAAAACGGGGGTGCTAGGGTACTAGAAGGTACATATGTGATCAAAAGTCGCTAGAATTCCCCCCCACACTTAGAATTGAATATTGCCCTCAATATTCAAAGTACCGGCCGTAGCCGAAACTATAGAACGGGAAAAGGTAATACTACTAGCCAAGTGTGGAAGCGAAATCTTTTTTCACAAAAAGGATTTTATAAAGATATCCCTAGATAATCGTTAGTAAACAAGATCGGATATTGGGCGGCTAGATTGAAAACAAGGCGCATCAATCATCACGATCTACGGGAATCCTGAAAACAGAGAGCAAACACACAACAAGCAAACAACAGTAGGGGAAATTCCCCCCACACTTAGTGTTAGAATATAGAAAGAAGTCAGAAACATGGGTGGACACCCATGAAATGCTACTATTTTTGTTAACCGAGTCGCTAGCTTGACTCGACCCCGAATTCATTGGTCCATGTGGGAGCAAGTGGAAGAGAACATCTCCATCGGACTTTCATTCAAATGGTTAGGATAATCATTGAATGTGCTAAAAGTTCCACTCCGATGAGATATATCCGGCTTAAGAGAATGAGAAATGCCGGGGTCAAAGATGTTATCTTCACTCCCGTAGGAGATAAGATATGGAGAAGAAATGGGATAAGAAAGAAGAGTGTCAATGGATTGACAACGGTTGGGACGGGTGGGCAAAAGATTAGATTGAGGAACATTAAGCGAATGTTCAACAATCTTGTCCTCCACTTTAGCAGTTAAAACATCCGTATCGGGCTTAGAAAATATTCCATCATCCGGCGGTTTAGCAGGCGGACGGGAGGATGATGGATCTAAGCCATAGTCGTCACTTTCAAAACTCGGAGGCATCGAGTCATCCGGAGAAAGAAATGAGTCGACCTCCTCCATAAGAGTGTCACTCGACGAATCAGAAGGCGAATTGTATAAAAGATTTTCCAATTCAGTGAGGTCGGCTTCAAAGTCGAAGTGCACATTATCATCTCCCGGTGGAGAATGATCAATAAGAGCGAGTTCATCGGCGAACTCCTCGAGAAGGTCTAAAGTCGAAGTGGGATTGCCACTACTCTTTTCTTCCGAAGTAGAATCATCGAGCTCGGGTAAAGAGGTAATGGGGTTTTCAAAGTAAGAGTCACTATCCTCATTCTGAATGTCAAACATTGGGTTATCATAGACTAGATTGAATTTAGAATCGAAGTCAAAAAGAGGATTAGTGAATGCCATAGTAAAAGGTTTCTCGGATACAACAAGGATATCTTCATCATCCGAATCAAAATCAGTTTCCATATCAAGATCTTTGGGTTCCAAATCTCTCACTTCTTCTAAGCTGACGAGCTTAGAAGGAATTTCCTCAACATACTCGATGTCTCCACATGATAAAGAATCGTCAAACGACGTATAGTCATTTTAAGACTCGGAGATCATCTCAACAGAATCATTAGGGGTGGGAGGAGAAGAATCATCATCAACAGGCTCATCACACATCATATCGGAGACACCCTCGCACTCACTTGGGGTTGGGACAAGGTTCTCAGCACAAGATGGTTCCGTTTCCAGAATAGTTCTAAGATGCTCATCCCCTATACTTAGAGAGTTAACGGGCTCTTCGGGTGTGATTTCGGCCTACAAACTTTCATAATATTCCTTCATTTGAATGGAATCCTCATCATCTTCGTCGTCAATGTAAGTCGCGAGCCATCGAGCACGTCTTGCAAGTGCTTGTTCTTCGATTCGTATTTCTTCAAGACATTTTTGAATCTTAGCGGCTCGTTCCTCTTCTTCAAGTAATTCTAGCATAGATTTTTCGTTGCGAGACGTTTGGTCTTCGGCAAGTTCTTCTAGCATACTTTTCTCACGAGGATGTTGATCAATGACGAGAAATTGTTCAATGACGGAAAATTGTGGGGGTTGGAAATTGTCAAAACAAGGATCAGGTCCATGGTAATTTTGATTCCATGATTGACATTGGTAATCATTATGAGGACCCCCACAATTTGCACAAATAAGGTATTGAGGAGAGAAATTCTGAAATGATGTATCATTGAAATCTTGATAGTACGGTTGTGGTTCGTATGAATTCTGAGGAGGGTAGTTGAAATCGTTTTGAGGATACTTGAAGGGATTTGGATTAGAATCATAAGCGAATGAATTCTCGGCACAAATCGAACAAAATCCATTAGTAAGATAATTTCCACACCACTCGCACATACATTTGAAACAACGAAAACCTTTCGGTAACACGTCTCCACAACCGTAGCAATAATCTTGATCGAAAGAAGATATCTCGGGCTCGGGAGTAGGGATCGAGGGCTCAACAATATCACAAGTCGTATTTGTATTTCCCGAAGTTGAATCTTGACGAAGTTCATTTAAGAAGTTTTCAATCGTGTTCACGATTTCGTTCGAAAAAGGTTTCGAAGATTCCGGAGGTGGGACAAGTGGTGTGCTCTCAGAGCTAGCAATTTCCACCACTTCCGTTTTGGTCTCCGGTTCTTGTTCTTTTCTCTTAACCGTAAATTGCGAAAGATTTTGATCAAATCTAGACGGTTTAGGCTTAGAAACAAGAGAACAAATCTCGAGTTGAGGTGGGAGGTCGGAAAAACTTGGAGAATCATCGAGAGAGTTTTTGTCGGATAATTCGCACCAATAGCAATATTTCCTTGCACCAGCTCTTCCACACCGCTCACATATACAATCGCGATTGAGACAATAAAGCTGATCCTCTTCCATACGGCCTTTACAGTGAAAACAACGATGATAATTGATCGTCGCCATGAGAATTAAACTTTTAGAGGGTTAAAGAAATAGAATTAAGTGATCGAGAGGATACGAAGAATAGAATCAAACGGTGAAAGAGGGTAAGAGAAATAGAATCAACGAATAAGAGGAATGAGAAGAATATTTTTGGGGTTTTGATAAATAAAAAACATAAAAGAGAAAATAAATTTTGAAAAGGAAAATATTTTTGGGTTTTTGGGTTTTTGGAAAGCAAATAACTTCACGAGGAAGGTTCTTCAAGTCACTAATCGTCAAACCTTAACGATATTGTCGCAACACAACCTCCCCGGCAGCGGCGCCAAATTGATAAGTCAATTGTTATATAAAAATATCAAATACGAAATAAGCGCGAGAATTACAAACCAACCCTTTAGGAAAAAGATCGACAAGCAAAACCAGCGAATACTCGATAAGTGATATCGGGAAAGTGATTACCCGGGTCGTTTCCCAACGAGGTGTGAATTGACGGTTACGTTTGAGGTTTGTTATTAAAGTGCTTGAATGGATCGGGAATTTTTCGATTTTGGATTACGTTATTCTACAAATTAAAGAACGGGAAAGTAAATAAAGCTATGGAAACAAAATAAATGACTAAATTAACTACTACTAAGCATAAGAAAGAATAAAACTAAGTTAAATTAAGTCCTAAGGGGCTAAAACTAAAAAACGTGAAAACCCGGGCTAATCCCGAGCTACAAAAGTGAAAATTATGCAATTTAAGACCTACGGGTTCAAAAACAATTTTCCTACGTTCTAAACGACTAAAAATAATTTTAGGAAAAAGCCGGATATTTTTTTCGACTTTTATTTTATTTATTACTAATTAAAAACTAAATAATACTTAATTAAATTATAAAAAATATTAAATTTAATTGGAAAAATCTAAAAAATTGCAGAAAACTACTTTGAACTAAGCTTAAGGTAAACAAAATAACAAAGGTGGAACTTGCTTTTTGAAATAAGCTATAAAAAATCACAAAAGCTTAATAAGCTTAAACTGCCATATGTATTTAAATAAATAATAAAGCAAATTATGACAAGAAAGACTTGATAGGGCAGATGGTTATCAGGTGGGAGCGTGTTGCAGAGACCCGGAGGTCACTGGTTCGAATCCAGCTCCTGTCCTTCTCTGTCACTTATTTATTTTTGTTTTGATTTTTGAGCTTTTCTTTTAACAAACTAATAATAAAACAAATTAAGCATATTTTTACAAAAACCAAACTTGGAATAGCTATAATAAGTCAGAACACTTATGTACAGCAACAGCAGTATAAGGGCTGTTTGGCTTAACGGCTAACTAAGGGACAAAAAGCTACAAAAAGCTACACAAGCTTGAATAAGTTAACCAAATCATGAAATAAGCTAACAAGACATGCATAACATCTAATATAAGCTTAAAAAATGAACTAAGAAAAAGGAAAATAAGCAGTTGAAGGGAAAAAAAAACATTTTATGACTTAAGCTAATTCTATGGGAAAACTAATGTAACATCCCAATCTTTCAGGGACTAAAGTTGCCACAGTGTTAAACTTATACTTATTACATATCTGTTATGAATCCAGAATCCAAAAACATCAATATTATTCTCCCTCCTTCTCCAAAACTCACGACAACATTCATATCATCCTTTTGATCTAGGGTTTTAAGTCCAAGTCAATTTGGTGCAAGCTTGGAACAAGATATTACTATTAATAAGCTCATAAACGAGTTTTCCTAGGGTTTCCATCAATCAATTCGAGGTATAAATATTATCTTGGTCTTGAATTAGTGTTTTAGAGCTACCCATAGGTAGGTAATGCTTAAAGATTGAACTTTTATGCCAATTATAGGGTTGTTGTGAAATTTTACATGATTATGTAAAAATATGGTTTTGAGAAATCATCAAGAATCCTAGTAATTGTGTATAAATGATTAGCCTAGTGATGGGTAGCCTATTTGGATGTTATAACACCATTTTATGGTGTTAAATTTCAGAAATCATGTTGATATGGTTACATAAGCCATGAACCAAACACCCCCTTATGGCTTATTAGCTTAGTATGATAAGTTTTATCAAGTTCCTAATGAGCTTAATATAAATTATGTGTTCCTAGGTTATAAGTGTTAACCGGGGACGTCTTTAGGAAGCTCGTGATTCTATTCAAGCGGCTTTAAGGTGAGTAACATATTTAAGTATAGAAACGGGTCCTTGGTAACCCGTTAGTGCGCCATTCTAAATGTGGTATTCATGTTCATGTTCATGATATTCGAGTTACGACTTAATGGTGTTATAATTATACGTTATGTGCCTAAATGATTCACTTATAGTATGTTTATAAGTGAACTATGTTAAACGGGTCAAAATAGCCCCAAATGACCCGTTTGGATTTAGTTAAGTATTTTCAGCCTAAATATTATAATATTAATTGTATAGCGTCCTAAGTGGAAGACATGTGTTATTATGTCATGACATGCTCCGAAAGGGAGCCTAGACATCCTAAGTGGACGACCGAGCCTTTATTAGCATCTCATTTTGTAAAATGAGACTTAGACATCCTAAGTGGATGACTAGTGTGTATAGCGGCTCAAAGTCATTGAGTATGTGACTTAGACGTCCTAAGTGGACGACTAGAACATTTTCAGTTATATTGAACCAGTATGGGTTCACAACGTCCTTAGTGGGCGACTAGTATATAATAGCAAACAAGTACTCATTGCTTGCGAAGCAACCATATTATTATGCCATGTTATGATTAGTATCTTTTATATGTTATCTCACTAAGCGTTGTGCTTACGTTGCTTTGTTGTACTTGTTATAGGTGAAGCTAGTGGTAGTGCTACGAAGGGTACGAAGACCGAGAACTAGACCTCGGTGGGATACTTGGGTAATGAGCCTTTTCCCTATACGCTCTCTTACCAAGAAACGCCCTAGGTTGTATGCTTTTGTGTATGAACATATAGACTCATGGTTATGTGATAATCAAGTATATAAGTAGTTTCCTTTATAGTTTTAAAAGGGTGTTTGGCATAGTGCCATTCTTGCCCATTTTGACCCATTTTTATCATGTACGGGTCAATGCGAATGATATATGTCATGTACAGTTTTATGTGTTAATATAAGTGTTGATGTTAATATTATATCAGTCCAAAAAAAAATAAATAAAAAAAAAAAAAAAAAAAAACTTAGCCTGGGCGTTTCAAGTTAGTATCAGAGCAGTGGTTTAAGGGATTTTGGTATCCGCTGTAGATGGGTACTTAGACTTAAACCTAGGCTCTATGGGACCTATAGTATTAGACACTGATGAGTGTCTAAATACTCATCATTTTTGTACCATTTAAACTGCAAAAAGCTTTAAAATGCTCACAAATGCATCAAAATACTGAAAATATCTCAAAATTGCATTTTATATGTTTCAGATGCAAAATGTTTAAAATCAGATGAAAAATGAGCAAAGTTTGCATAATTGGCAGTTTCAGTCCCCCAAGTTTCTAAAATTGTCAAAAATAGTCCCTGAGTAAAAATTTCAAAAGTAAAATCACCAAAGGTCCTTTTTAAATCATAACTTGTCAAAATTAGTCCTTTGGTGAAAAATATCAAAAGTTTGAGAAAATTACAAGTTTGGTCCTCCAAGTTTCAAATTTGGCAAAATTAGTCCTTGGAAAATTGGAAAATGTCAAGATTGGTCCTTGCATTATTGAACTTTGTCACTTTTAGTCCTTGGAACAACTTTGCAAAATTGACAAGATTGGTCCCTTGAATTTCAGAAGTTACAACATAGGTCCCTATGATTATTAAACCCTTTATATCCTTTAGACCCTATCATAACTGCCTTGGACCCTGTCATTTGCCTTTTGGACCCTTACCACTTGTGACCCCCCTTGATTATTAAACACTGGTCAAATCCTGGTCAACACCCCAAACACGCGCCAAACTTATCCTTCTTCACCCACTGCCAAAAACTCTGCTACACTCCACCTCCCCCCTCCTCCAGCTCATTCTCCACCCACCTTATCACTCCAAACACAACACTCCAAAGAAACAATAATTCACCCTCCCCCACACTCAATCTCACTCATCTGCTTAAATATCTATTTCCCGCCAAAATAGATCAATGGCCAAAATTGACCTTAAGCCATCCAATGGCTATCAATGGAAGTGGGATTTGCAGAGAGAGAAAGAGAAAGCAACTTGGAGCTATAAAAGAGAAGAAAGAAGCATGTTTGAAGGAGTAGTTAGCTTTTTAATTTTTCTTAATGTCGAATTTTTTATAAATGTCTTAGTTTAATGCAAAGTGTTGTAATTTCAGTTTAATTGTATCTCTTTTAAGTTAAAATAGCATTGCATTGTACTTTTAAGAATCAATATCAAAGTTTGGTTAAATTTCATGTTTTGATAATCCACTGTTGAGAAGTTCAGTTTCAAAAGCTTATTTCCAAGCCTTTAACAGTTTGTTTTTGAGTTACAATAAGTTATTTAAGCTATTTAAAGCTTTTCACAAGCTTTGGAATCATTTTTAAGTAGTTTTGTAGCATGGTCAACAAAAGTCAAAACTGAGCTTAATAGCAGTTTGGACAGGTTGTGGGTGATGCAGAGGATGCTTTGGGGTTAGATTTAGTTAGGTTAGATCAGAATCTGGTTTGGGTTTAGCTGTGGCACCATTGGACAATTGTGAGTTTTGTTCTCATTTCTATTTTCTCTTCAATATTGCAGTTTATGATTGTAAGTGTGTCTGTGGTCACAAGTGATTTTTATGTGTTTAATTAGCTATAATTAGGTGATTTAAACTTATCTTGATCGATGATAGTGGTTAGTTAAGTATCAATATCGGGTTTTAAGTTCATTTCAGTTTAAAAGGGTGTTTGGAATTGCCTCTAAACCTGTCCTTAAGGTTAGTCCAGTGGTTTATATTTGTTGGTTCAAGTTTGGTTAGCCAATAGGTGCTCATACCTGTCTTTAACTTAAGCCCACAAAGCTCAAAAGTCAAAATCTTCCTTGTCCCTTCCTTAACAGTTAACTGTTAGGATTTTGGGATTCAAATCTCATCAAATCTGCTTATAACTAGATAATATAGCTTAATCCAACCTTAGTTTAGCTTAATATAACATACAAGTCCTTTAAATCAGTTGCAAACCTCAGATTAGTCAAACTTTTAGTTTTATATAAAAGTCAAAGTTAAAAACTCGCTTTGGCCAACGAGAATGATTTTTCATTCACTCATTTCTGAGTCAATCTCCATGAAAATTGTAGTTTTAGAAAGTGCTCCTGGTCTATTTTCTTATGTCCAATTTCTTACATTTTTGTGAATTTTGTTTAAGTTTCAAATTTGTTGTTCAAGAATGGCATAAATGCCCTGTGCATGGGGCTATGTTGCACGCAGTGTTTATGCAGGTTTTGAAAGGTCTGCACAGGTTTCATTTTGGCTCACCTAGGTCTGAAATTTAGTTTACAAGGTCTCAACCAGGTCTAGTGTAGATCCCAAGTTCTGGTTTTAGGTTTTAGCTTATTGGTGTGCTTATTTCTTTGCTCAAAGTAGCCCCCCCAGAACCTGTTTTAGCAAATTGCTCAATTTCCTCAAATCTTGGTATTTTGCATTCCTGTGTTTTTGGCTTGTTGTTTTCTGTTGAATGTTAGCTCTTTTAGCTTATTGTTGCTTCTGTATCAGTTTGGTACCTTTTGGTGTGGTTTTGGCTTATCCAAGTGCTTATTTATAAGCACTTGGCACATCAGTTCCATAATCTTACACACAAGCCCTGGTTTTTCTATTTTTCCCAGCTTCCTAATACCATTTTAGACTTTTCCTGCAATTTTCAGATTTTTCCAAGTTCATTTGCTATTTTTCTTAATTTAAATTAGTTTTTAAGCATTTTTAAATAGTTTTTAACACAAATAATTAAGAAAAGGTTCAAAAAAATAATTTTTAAATTTTCTTAAGTTTAGATAAATATAAAAAAGCAAAAAAATATTTTTCCATAATTTTCTTAGTTTAAAAAGTATTTTCTAGCATTTTAATTAGATTTAAATAGTAATTAATTAATAATAAATATATAAAAAGTCAAAAAAATAAATTTTCAGTTTTAAAATTAGTTTTATCATATTTTAGATTTTTCTAAGTTTTAATTTCATTTTTCTAGTCTTATTTCATATTTTCTTTTATTTTAGAGTAATATTAAATAGTTTAAAATAGTTTTTTAATTAACAAAAAGTAATTAAATAGTTTTAAAAATAATTTTCCTTTTCTAATAAATTTCTTATATAATTAGGATTGTAAAAATGTATTTTTCATATCCGTAGGTATTTTCCTTCTTTACTTTCACTTTTTATTTTTGTACGTTTACGTATTTTTATTTTAAACGTAAGTTTTTAGTTTTAATTTTTAAACGTTCATCATTTTAAATATAGTGATAGCGTTTATTTAATAGATTTTATCTTTTTAATTTCCTTTAATTTGCATTTAAGCCCTTTAGTTTATGAGCTTTTTCTGTAGTTATAATAATCCAAATTCTCCTTTCCCGTTCAAATCTCTCGATCACTATTCGTTTGATAATCCATTGCACAGCTCGCTGGGACATAACGACCCGGGGAAACACTATACTCCCCAGATCTTCATTGAGTTCGTTCCTGAGCCGTTTTAAGCTTGTTACGGGCTGCCATTCACAAGTGGCAGGCTTGTGTGATAAAGCTTGACTGTTCTGGAGCGGATCAGACACGTTTCCGCATTATTATGTAGCATCAGTATTAGTATTAGTGCAGCATACATTGTTTGTATGGTAAACATATTAGTAGTATTCATGAATTTGGTGTAACATGGTTAAGATGAGGACTTGGTTATCTGATGGAATTATTACGACGCCTGGCCAACGTGGTAATAATCGTGTCACATAACGGGAATTTACCGATATTATGTTACACCAAAGGAATGAACCCCGATAGTAATATTAAGCTCATGCATATAGAAATCTATACATTATGAATCTTGCAGTGACTCTTATTATTCCCTTATCGTGCAATATGTTTAACTTTCAGCGTAGATATGGCTGAAAGACCTCCTGAAAGCTCTGAGTGGCCGACTCATGTAGACATACCAGAACAGGATGATCGGGAGTCCTCCCCCGATCTAGCAGAAACAGATGAGCATGATAATGCTCTTATTTCTGATGCTATGGCTAGACAGATCAGAGATGTAATATCTCAAGAGATAGCAAAGGCACAGGAAGCAGCTATACCATATTATACAGAACGTCTTAGTGAGATCATAGCTCAAACTATCACAACAGAACTTGATCAGAAACTAGCTGCACGAGTCGCGCCACCCAAGGAAGTTACTTATATTGACTTCGCAGCTTGCAAGCCCCCGATTTACTCGGGAGAACAAGATCCTTTTAAATGCCACAGATGGATCCAGGATGTTGAAGGGGCGTTTGCCACCAGTAAATGCCCTGAGGAACGTTGGGTTAATTTTTCTATTAATCTCCTTCGTGATCGGGCTAAAACATGGTGGAATTGGACCCTTGCATCAAAAAGACCAGAAATTGCTAGGAGTATGACTTGGAAGGAGTTCAAGGAATTACTTTTTCAGAACTTTGCTCCAGAGGCGGAACTTAATAAGATTCGCCGAGACTTCTTGGGTACCCACCAGACTACGGATTCAGTACATGAATTCTCCATGACCTTCCTTGACCGAGCACATTTTCTACCTGAATATGCTAATGACGAAAGGTTGCTTATGAAACATTATGTGGATATGCTTAGAAAAGATATCCGTCAATTTATTTCAGCCAGGGATTGGAAAAACATGGATTAGCTCATGAATGCAGCTTTAGAGCGAGAACAAGAAACAAAGAAAGAGGAAGAGATTCCTCCTAAAAGAAAGGTGGAGCAGGCTAGTTCTTCTAGGAAGAAAGTTAAGCCGAATGAGGCTTATCCTAGCACGGGAGGTAAGAGCTTTCCACAGTGTGCGAATTGTAAAAGGTTTAACCCAGGAGAATGTCGTGCAGGTAGCAAGACCTGCTACAGTTGTGGTGAGCCTGGTCACATTAGTAAAGATTGTCCGAAACCAGTTCAGGTTTGCAGGAAATGCTATGATCCAAAGCACACGACTGAGTCTTGTCCCAATGTCAGACCCCTTCCTCCTCCGCGTCAGCAAGAGCCTAGGAGGAATACAGATAGGCGCGGGGCGCCATCTGCTTCTAGACCTTCAGGAGCCCCTAGCCTTCCTATTGTCCAAAGACCTCATAGACCACCAGCCCGTGTTCATCAGATGACTGTAGATGAAGCTAAGGAAGCATACGACGTTGTGACAGGTACCTTCTTTGTGAATCTATTACCTGCTCGTGTGCTATTTGATTCTGGTGCAGATAGATCTTTTGTATCCGAAAGGTTTGGTAGGAGATTTTCTGTTCCGATTAGTCACTTAAGCCACCACTAGATGTGGAAGTAGCTAATAACAAAGTGATACGTGTAACCGATGTCTTCCAGAATTGCGAAATAGAAGTCGATAATGATAAGTATTTAATCGATTTAATTCCTATCCCTATGGGAGAGCTTGATGTAGTCATCGGTATGGACTGGCTCGGTATGAATGAAGCCATCATTGTATGCCGACATAAGCTAGTCCGACTCAGAACCCCAAGTGGGGGAGAAACAATCATCTATGGCGAGCGTAAGAAGGCTAACCTTGCTATTTGTACTTATGCTAGAGCCAAGAGATACTTGGCACGTAGCTGTCAAGCCTATTTAGCTCATGTTGTCGATATTCATAAGTCTGTTCCAAACCTTGATAATATTCCAATTGTTCGGGAATTTTCCGATGTCTTTCCAGAGGAACTCCCGGGTATGCCACCTGATTGACAGGTAGAGTTCCACATTGATCTTATTCCAGGGAGTACTCCTATTGCCAAAAATCCCTACAGACTTGCCCCATCAAAAATGCAGGAACTCATGAAGCAGTTACAAGAACTGCTGGATAAGGGTTTCATTCACCCCAGTAGTTCCCCGTGGGGAGCACCAGTTCTTTTTGTGAAAAAGAAGGATGGTAGTATGCGCATGTGCATCGACTACCGAGAGCTCAATAAAGTTACTATCAAGAATCGTTATCCTCTTCCTAGGATAGATTATTTATTTGATCAGCTACAGGGCGCAAGTTTCTTTTCAAAAATAGACCTCAGATCTGGATATCATCAGTTAAAGATTCGGGAAGAAGATATCCCGAAGACAGCTTTCCGGACTAGATATGGGCATTATGAGTTTACAGTTATGCCATTTGGTTTGACGAATGCCCCAGCAGCTTTTATGGACCTAATGAATCGGGTCTGTCGTCCGATGTTAGATAAATCAGTTATTGTGTTTATTGACGATATCCTCATTTATTCCAAATCAGCTAGCGATCACGAAGCCCACTTGCGCCAAGTCCTCAGCATGTTAAGACGAGAAAAGCTTTATGCTAAGTTCTCGAAGTGTGAATTCTGGCTCCGAGAAGTTCAATTTCTCGGGCATGTCATAAATAGTGAGGGCATTAAAGTAGATCCAGCTAAAATCAGTGCCATCATGAATTGGGAGCGACCCAAAACTCCCACAGAAATTAGATCATTTCTTGGACTTGCGGGTTACTACTGCCGTTTTATCCAAGATTTTGCAAAGATTGCTTCTTCGCTTACTGAGATCACCCGCAAGACTGTAAATTTCGAGTGGGATGAGGATAAGGATGTCGCCTTCCAGACTCTTAAACAGAAGTTAAGTCAGGCTCCAGTCTTAGTATTACCAGAAGGCAATGATGATTTCGAAGTTTATTGTGATGCATATTCTAATGGCCTTGGCTGTGTTCTTATGCAGAGAGGTCTAGTCATCGCCTATGCCTCTAGACAACTTAAGAAACATGAGGAAGAATATCCTACTCATGATTTAGAGCTAGCGGCAGTAGTCCTTGCCTTAAAACTGTGGAGGCATTACCTTTACGGTGTAAAGATCACCGACCATAAAAGCCTCAAATACTTCTTTGATCAGCGTGACCTCAATATGAGACAACGACGTTGGTTAGATCTAGTCAAGGACTATGATTGTGAAATCCTTTATCATCCAGGGAAAGCCAACGTTGTAGCAGATGCCTTGAGCCGTAAAACAAGGCACGACTCCTTATTGGTTAAATCACTTCAGATGGTGATTACCCCAGACTTTTATGAGCATATTAAATCAGTTCAGCATGAAGCATGGGAAAATGGCGACGTAAATTCAGAGCGGCTCGTGGGTCAGGTGCACAACTTAGTTGTGGACTCACGAGGGCTCAGAACACGCTTCGGTAGAATATGGATACCGAATGATAAAAAGCTCAAAAAGTTGTTGTTTGATGAGGCTCATAAGTCAAAATATTCCATTCACCTAGGTGCCACCAAGATGTATTATGATCTTAAATCAGATTATTGGTGGCCAGGTATGAAAAGAGACATTTTAAAATATGTCGAGCAGTGTCTTACTTGTCTCCAAGTTAAGGCAGAATATCAACAGCCTTATGGTAAGCTACAACCTCTTGAGATTCCTGTGTCGAAATGGGAAAGGATTACTATGGATCTTATCACGAAATTACTCAAGACACCGCGTCAGCATGATGCTATATGGGTGATTGTAGATCGTTTAACAAAAAGTGCGATTTTCCTTCCTATTAAGGAATCGATGTCCTCAGAAGCTCTCGCGGAGTTGTATCTTCGCGAAATAGTGGCCCGACATGGAGTACCAGTCTCTATAGTATCAGATAGAGATATCAGATTTACTTCTAGATTTTGGAAGAAATTTCAAGAGAATCTAGGTACTCGTGTCCATTTTAGCACAGCTTATCATCCACAGACAAATGGTCAGAGTGAAAGGACCATTCAGATACTAGAAGATATGCTTCGAGCCTGTGCTATTGATTTTGGTGGTAGTTGGGATAAGTACTTAGCGTTAGCAGAATTCTCGTACAATAACAGTTACCACTCCAGTATTAAGATGCCTCCATACGAGATGTTGTATGGAAGGAAATGTCGAACTCCTATATGTTGGGGTGAGATTGGGCAAAGAGAATTAGCCAGTTCTGATGTTGTACAACAGACGAATGAAAAGATTGATTAGATCAAAGAAAGGCTTAAGATGGCCCAGGATCGACAGAAGTCCTATGCGGACAAGAGGAGACGACCAATAGAATTTCAGGTCGGTGATCGTGTTATGCTGAAAGTTTCTCCATGGAAAGGTGTTATCCGTTTCAGAAAGCGTGGAAAGCTAGGACCACGTTACATTGGTCCGTTCAGAATAACTCACAGAGTTGGAGAGGTAGCGTACAGACTTGAGTTACCAGATGAGTTAAACAACATACATAATACTTTCCACGTGCCCCAGCTACGAAAATGTCTGGCAGATGAGGTAGAGTATGTCCCCCTAACGGACATAGTAGTTGATGAGAAACTTGGCTACGTTGAAGAGCCGGTAGATATTGTTGACACCATGGTCAAGAAACTCAGAAAAAGAGAGGTCCTTCTTCTTAAAGTTAGATGGAAGCACAAAAAGGGGATAGAGTATACTTGGGAACCCGAAGAGGATCTCATCAAATACTACCCCGCTTTTTATCAGGAATGGTTTGTGAGGACACAAACCGAATAAGTGGGGGAGAGTTGTAACATCCCAATCTTTCAGGGACTAAAGTTTCCATAGTGTTAAACTTATACTTATTACATATCTGTTATGAATCCAGAATCCAGAAACATCAATATTATTCTCCCTCCTTCTCCAAAACTCACGACAACATTCTTATCATCCTTTTGATCTAGGGTTTTAAGTCCAAGTCAATTTGGTGCAAGCTTGGAACAAGATATTACTATTAATAAGCTCATAAACGCGTTTTCCTAGGGTTTCCATCAATCAATTCGAGGTATAAATATTATCGTGGTCTTGAATTAGTGTTTTAGAGCTACCTATAGGTAGGTAATGCTTAAAGATTGAACTTTTATGCCAATTATAGGTTTGTTGTGAAATTTTACATGATTATGTAAAAATATGGTTTTGAGAAATTATCAAGAACCCTAGTAATTGTGTATAAATGATTAGCCTAGTGATGGGTAGCCTATTTGGATGTTATAACATCATTTTATGGTGTTAAATTTCAGAAATCAGGTTGATATGGTTACATAAGCCATGAACCAAACACCCCCTTATGGCTTATTAGCTTAGTATGATAAGTTTTATCAAATTCCTAATGAGCTTAATATAAATTATGTGTTCCTAGGTTATAAGTGTTAATCGGGGACGTCTTTAGGAAGCTCGTGATTCTATTCAAGCGACTTTAAGGTGAGTAACATATTTAAGTATAGAAACGGGTCCTTGGTAACCCGTTAGTGAGCCATTCTAAATGTGGTATTCATGTTCATGTTCATGTAGTATATTCGAGTTACGACTTCATGGTGTTATAATTATACATTATGTGCCTAAATGAGTCACTTATAGTATGTTTATAAGTGAATTATGTTAAACGGGTCAAAACAGCCCCAAATGACCCGTTTGGATTTAGTTAAGTATTTTCAGCCTAAATATTATAATATTAATTGTATAGCGTCCTAAGTGGACGACATGTGTTATTATGTCATGACATGCTCCGAAAGGGAGCCTAGACGTCCTAAGTGCACGACCGAGCCTTTATTAGCATCTCATTTTGTAAAATGAGACTTAGACATCCTAAGTGGATGACCAGTGTGTATAGCGGCTCAAAGTCATTGAGTATGTGACTTAGACGTCCTAAGTGGACGACTAGAACATTTTCAGTTATATTGAACCAGTATGGGTTCACAACGTCCTTAGTGGGCGACTAGTATATAATAGCAAACAAGTACTCATTGCTTGCGAAGCAACCATATTATTATGCCATGTTATGATTAGTATCTTTTATATGTTATCTCACTAAGCGTTGTGCTTACGTTGCTTTGTTGTACTTGTTATAGGTGAAGCTAGTGGTAGTGCTACAAAGGGTACGAAGACCGAGAACTAGACCTCGGTGGGATACTTGGGTAATGAGCCTTTTCCCTATACGCTCTCTTACCAAGAAACGCCCTAGGTTGTATGCTTTTGTGTATGAACATATAGACTCATGGTTATGTGATAATCAAGTATATAAGTAGTTTCATTTATAGTTTTAAAAGGGTGTTTGGCATAGTGCCATTCTTGCCCATTTTGACCCATTTTGTTCATGTACGGGTCAAGGCAAATGATATATGTCATGTACAGTTTTATGTGTTAATATAAGTGTTGATGTTAATATTATATCAGTCCAAAAAAAAAAAAAAAAAACTTAGCCTGGGCGTTTCAACTAAAGTATACGAAAGGTACAATAAGCAATAATTAAGCACTAATTGAGCTAAAATAGAACTAAACTAATCCAAATTAACTAACTATAACCTATGGAATCTAAATAAGCCATACTTAAACACTAAAAGGGGACAAACAAATACTCCCTGCTGATGCACTTACTGCAGTCCCAAACAGTCCACTAGGCACTTTTGAAGCAAAATCTAAATAAGCTACTATGGGAGTGAGCTTATGAGCTTATGGGTCCTTGAAGGCAAGCTGGGGGGCAAGCTTTTGCCCCCACAAAATCCTAATTAGAAGTTAAGCCTAATGAGCTAGGGGGCTGTAACAGATTTACAAAAAGGCATCAAGGTCTGTTTTAAAGGGCAAGAATAAGCATATAAGCAAACAACAAATCCAAAACTAAGCATAAACTGATAAGCCTAGTACTACTAACTACTCCTAACATTCAAATCAAGCCTTGATTCTAACATTAACTATACTAAAATTAAGCTAAAAATTGGGACAGTGAGCAATTTTAAACAGGACAGTGAGACAGGTTTTAGAATACTAAACTAATCTAACTTATAACAACTGAAATCTACTTGAATCAGAAAAATCATTTATCCTACACTAGGCTAAGATTATATGAACACCAAAAATGTGTCAAAAAATGAATTTGACCCAAGACAAACACTAATCCAAACAGGGGCAGAAATCCTTTTTTTTTTTTTTTTGAAACTAAGAAGGTGAAAAAGTTTTAAAAACAAACTTTTGAGCTTAAACACAAGCTCACAT
The DNA here is from genome assembly GCA_910596185.1 of Chrysanthemum makinoi. Classification (NCBI taxonomy): domain Eukaryota; kingdom Viridiplantae; phylum Streptophyta; class Magnoliopsida; order Asterales; family Asteraceae; genus Chrysanthemum; species Chrysanthemum makinoi. Next base: position 58,765,436 of record OU343220.1, read on the forward strand.
GAGCTTAAAAACAACCTTTTAACAATCTTGATTACTGATGCATTCCAAATAAAATAGCAGATTCATAAAATAAATTGCAAAACTGAAATTTAAATTAACTTGAAATTAAATTGCATTGAAAATTAAAGTTGACAAGAAAAGTAAATGACAGTATTAAAATGGTACTAGAACATCAAATTCTAGACAAATTTTAACATTTTCACTAAACTCCTATTTATACTAAAAAGAAAAGGGTCTTCTTTCTTGTTGTCTTATTGTGCTGTGTTTGTTGTGTGAGATAAAATGAGGGGAAAAAGAGCTTGAGCACTTGTGCTTGTTGAAGCTTCATCAGAGCCATTCATTTAGGCTTGGTGACCAAGGCTTATCATCACAGCCGTCCTTTTTGATGATCTCCAATGGGGTTTTGTGGGATTTCCAAGGTGGCATCTTGACCCATGTGGGTGTGGGGTAAGAAGAGTGAGCTGGGGACCAGGGTTTGAGAGGGACAGGGGAAGAAGACAAGTTTTGGGTGTGGGTGAATTTTGGCGGGCAAAAAGAAGTGAAGGAGCTGGTGTTTCAGTTTTGGGAAAAAAGGGGAAGAGGGTAATGGGTTGGGTAAATGGGTTTTTTGGGTTAAAATGTTTTTAAAGTAAAAGTACTTTTTGGGTTTTTGTTAAAAAACATTTTTTTTAGACAAATAAAAATTTTAATAAAAATTTGTTCAAAATAAAAATTAGATTTTTAGGGGAAAAAAAGCATTTTTGGATTTTTGATCAAAAAGGGTAAAATGGTAATTTAAGATTTAGGGTAAGGTTTTTCATCTGATTTCCCAAGCTCACTCCCAAATATGTATCCCGGGCTCTGAAAAATGTAGAAAATCATCCTCCGGCTCCGTCTTCAAAGCACGTTTTCCAATCCGAGCTCATTTATGTCCGTTTTTGCCCTATTTTCGATCCTTTGTACCTGAAACACATAAAAACACACTCCAAGGATATCTGTAGCATAATTGGTTATATTTCCGTGTTTTTAGACGTTTTCGTGGGTTTTTCGGGCTTAAAATGATGAGTAAAAGGCCACTCATCAGTAATAGTCATGTTGGTTTGGTCCACCGTGTTATGGACTCGGTATTTAGCTTTGTACCAGAAAAAGATGTAAGCAACGTTGTGAAGGCTTCTTCGCAGGGTTAAAGGAGTTTGTTGACATAGTGTCTGAAATCTTGAGTAGGTGACCCGGGGAGTAGAGTAGGGCAAGGAAGGTGTCCTTGTAGCCGAACCACTATAAATCGGTTGTGTCATTTCTATCCTTTACTTTACTTTATTTGCTTGCATTATCATTAGATCTATACTCTCTCATCATGCATACGATTTCACATAATATCAAATCTAAAGTTTTTTGAAACTAACTTAAAATCGGCAAAATGTTTCAACCCCCCTTCTAGTTTTCCAATGATAGACAAAAGACATATGAAGAACTTACTGATAAGGAGAAGAAGAGATACGATGCTGACATCAGGGCTTTAAACATCATACTTCAGGGTTTACCTAAGGACATTTACAAGCTGATCAATCACAACACTGAAGCTAAGGCAGTATGGGACAATGTTAAGATGCTTCTATCTGGCTCTGAATTGACTAAGGAAGACAAGGAGTCTCAACTGTATGATGACTTTGAGAACTTTAAGATGAATCCAGGGGAAAGTGTCACTGAATATCATGTAAGATTCCACAAGCTTGTGAATGATATGAGGAATATCAAAATGACAATGCCAAATATTCAGCTCAATTCAAAGTTTGTGAACAACATGAATCCCGAATGGCACAAATTTGTCACTGCAGTCAAGCTTAACAAAGGTTTAAGGAACACCAACTATGAACAATTGTATGCATATTTGCTCCAAAATGAGAAACATGCTGTGTTTGAACGAATGATTTTGGAAAAGTTCAAGACCAATTCTGGAGATGCAAGCTCATCAAATGATTCAACTACATTCTACACAAATGTAGGAATTAATACCAAAGAATCACAAGTCAAACCAACTGGAAATGGCAATCACAAACTCATTCAAGATCCAGGGTATAAGCCTCCAGAATCAGACATATTCATGGAACATCTTGTTAATCAATTGGATTTAATGGTCAAGCAGAACTTGAACTTCACCCCACACACCAACAATCATCTCAGAACTGCATCCAATCTTCACAATCATGGTACGGTTAAAGACGGAAAGGTAGTGGTGCAAAATGTGCAAGGAAGACAAAATTCATACCTTCCACATAATGAGTAAGGGAATGTTGGTGCTGGATATGGGAATGTTGGTGCTGGGTATGGAAATGTTGGGGCTGGATATGGCAATGCTGGCAGTGGTGGTGGATATATGGGCAATCAGAATCGTGGAAGGAACATGGCTCAGGGTCAAGTAAAGCCCATTAAATGTTACAACTATGGTGGAGAAGGACACATCGCAAGGAATCGCACTCTTCCAAAACGTCCACAAAATGCAGAGTACTTCAGGGACAAGATGCTGCTGGTGCAAGCTCAAGACAGTGGAGCTATGTTGAATGAGAAAGAATTGCTATTCCTTGCTGAGGGAAATGCCAGAACTTATGATGCTGATGTGGATGAACGCCAGGCAGGTATGGGTCAGAACAATCCCAATGCATTCCAAGTAGCAGACTGTGATGCATTTGATTCAGATGGTGATGATGAACCAACTGCCCAGACCATCTTCATGGCTAGTATCTCACCAATGGTATTAAAACTATACGATGAGGTTGATGTGCAAAAGACGCATGACAAAGTGCAATCAACTGAAATGATTGAATCAGATATTGATAGTATGGGTAATAGCAATGCTGACCCATATGATCAATATGTGAAACAAAATGAAAGTGAAATTGTACCAAGTAATGCATCTTCTACAGTCAATGATGACTATGTATTTGATGAATTCACTGCATGTGCCCCTGATGATTCTATAACTTCTAAACTAAATGCCTATAAGGAACAAGTTGCTATATATGAAAAACGTGCTAAGTTTGAATTGACTACCCGTGAGCAGGAGATGGATAACCAAATGCGTACAATTATCAGAAAAAGCAATTTTAGGGAAGAAATGTTAAAACAAGAGTTGGATTCCTTACAAGAAAAGCTTAACAACACTGTTAAAGAAAAACAAGAACTTCAAGAAAATGTGAAAGTACTTAAACAAGAATTCAATGCTAAGGAATCTAAACTTTTGAATGAATTTTCCAACCTAAAAACTTTGAAGAACAAACTTGAGAATAAATTGTACGTATAAGGGAACACCATTCAGACTGCTCATATGTTCACTAAGCATAGAATTCTAAGTGATAAGCATAGCGTTACACTTGTAGATGAACCAAATCCTAAGGCGTGTAGTAAGGCTAAAGTAGCTCAAAAGGTAATCTATGATGGAAATGAGATTCTTAAGCCTAGACAGAAACCCACTTGTGCTGAGTGCTCTGAGGAAGATAGAAAATTAGAAGAAGTATCTAGAAAAAAATTAGATGATAGATTTAATAGTCCCTTGTGCATAAGAGATAAAATCATCATTAAAACACCAAATTATTATAAGGAAAAGTGGACTGCCTTTAATAAGTTTAGACCTCAGACCCAGCTGACCCCAGAACAAATTTTCTGGAAAAAGGATCTAGACAAACAAAAGGCTGATGATTTTATCAAAAAGAATTCCCCCTGTAGGAAATTGCCTCCAGCCACTGTGTATCCCCCAAATACACCAGTGTATTTAGTGCCTAGAAATCTTCCCACTAATAGCAAGACCTTAATCAGCCTTTATGTAGTTTACCAACTATTTGTTGATTTTGAGAAAACGTGTAAGAAGAGAATCAAACCCACTGGGATAACTGAAGGGGAAAGGGGCTTTGAACAAACTAAAGAATGCTATTTAGCTGAGGTCATGCCTTTCTTTAAACAACTTAAAGAGCAATTTGAGAGTCTTCAAAATGGAATGGATACAGAGATTCAAGAAATGAAAAAGATGTTTAATGATATGGAATTTGAGGTCAGTATGCATGAACGTGAGCTTAAGAGTAATGAAATTGAGATAAAGAATTTGCACATCATTAATGATAATTTGATCTCTCAATGTGTTGCTCAAGATGTGTTCTTCACTGTTACAAATTATTCTATTACTGCGTCTCAATTTCATGAATTAACTGTAGCATTAAAAAATTTCCATGATCGTGTCATTGAGCTTGAAACCACAAATTCAAAATTGCATGATAAAATAGAACAGGATGATCATGATACTTTGGTAAACCATTTTTCTAAACTGGAAGTTGAACATTTTTAATTTGCAACTAAAATATCAACATCTCAAAGAAAATGTTAAAAACTCAAAAATCAAGACATCCTCGGGTGCTCCTGAGTTTGATGCAGTTTTTGAATTAAACAAACGTGATGAACAGATTCGAGCTTGTTAGGATTTAGAAAATCCATTAGTTAAAGAGTCGGTCACCTCAAGTATATGTATTCATTAGAAAGCTCGTAGTCGTAGTTAAGTTATGTTAATAAGTAGTTAGATAAGTAACACCGTGGAGGACGGACGGGTCTTTACCCACTGTATGCCTGATCCACAGCCCGTAGGTGGCGAGTCTTGTAAGAAAACTATAAATACTCTCTACCTCCCAAGGTAGAGGGTTGGAGTTTCAATACCATTTTTCTTTGTTTCACCAAGTTCCCAACTCTCTTTACTTTCTCTCTCTAAAAAATTAATTCCATACGCCCATATGATTATGTGTTGATATGTTTATGAAATCCAATATTATACAAATGTTATCAAGAGCCATGGTTTGATCACTCATATTTCATGTTCTTGGTATTCTAGTGGATTTCATAAGGTTTTTGGGTTTGAATGAGTTTAGAGTAGTTTGCACCATTTGGATCGTTTCTAGTGTTAAAGTTTGGATTTTGATTGTACTTTTGCGTTTAGAATCATCATAAGTGTTTAGGTTTTGATTTGGAAGGCTTGAATCATCGTGGTTGGGTTGTTTTGGGATTGAAAAGTGGTGGTTTTTGAATATTGGTACTAAGCGAGTTGAGTCTTGTTGTGAGTTTCTTGGTTGCGAGTTGTCTAGTTCTGTGAAGCGAGTTGTCACAAAAGCGAGTTGTACCTTAAGCGAGTTGTCGCTTAATTAAGTTGCTTTGGAAGTGAGTTATCAGCTTATGCGAGTTGTCATTTAAGCGAGTTATATCTTAAGCGAGTTGTCGTTTAAGCGAGTTTCCAGCTTATGCGAGTTGTTACTTAAGCGAGTTGTGTCCTAAGCGAGTTGTTGTATAAGCGTGTTGGGTTTTATGCGACTTGACTATTGAGCGAGTTGTCTCTTTATGCGATTTGTGTTCCATGCGACTTGTCTATTAAGGGAGTTGATCAGGGTACGAGTCGTCAAGTATATTACTTATCTATTGAGACTTGTCACTTCTTAGTGCTACATTTCACAGTTGCTCTTTTGATTTAGTAAACTCCCGTGAAAGAATCCATTTCCCGGTTTAATCAAAGAATAGTAAAATCTCGTATAATTTGCAAACATGTCTACAATCACTTCTTCAGTTGCTGACGACATTCAAGCTCCAGGATCTGATACTCGTCCTCCCATGCTGGACAGAACCGACTATGACCCTTGGGCTCAAAGGATCAGACTGTATTTCTTATGAAAAGAAAACGAGGTTAACATACTTAAGTCAATTGATGAAGGACCTTATCAAGTTGAGACTACCAGAGACATTCTTGAAACTGCTGCTGATGGTTCAGTGATTTTTGGATTGGATAGACCAAAGACGTATGAAGAACTTACTGATAAGGAGAAGAAGAGATACGATCCTGATATCAGGGCTTCAAACATCATACTTCAGGGTTTACCTAAGGACATTTACAAGCTGATCAATCACAACACTGAAGCTAAGGCAGTATGGGACAATGTTAAGATGCTTCTATCTGGTTCTGAATTGACTAAGGAAGAAAGAGAGTCTCAACTGTATGATGACTTTGAGAACTTTAAGATGAATCCAGGGGAAAGTGTCACTAAATATCATGTAAGATTCCACAAGCTTGTGAATGATATGAGGAATATCAAAATGACAATGCCAAATATTCAGCTCAATTCAAAGTTTGTAAACAACATGAATCTCGAATGGCACAAATTTGTCACAGAAGTCAAGCTCAACAAAGGTTTGAGGAACACCAACTATGAACAGTTGTATGTATATCTGCTCCAAAATGAGAAACATGTTGTGTTTGAATGAATGATTTTGGAAAAGTTCAAGACCAATTCTGGAGATGTAAGCTCATCAAATGATTCAACATCATTCTACACAAATGTAGGAATTACCACCAAAGCATCACAAGTCATACCAACTAGAAATGGCAATCACAAACTCATTCCAGATCCAGGGTATAAGCCTCCAGACTCAGACGCATTCATGGAACATCTAGTTAATCAATTGGCTTTAATAGTCAAGCAAAACTTGAACTTCACCCCACACACCAACAACTATCTCAGAACTGCATCCAATCTTCAAAATCATGCTACGGTTAAAGATGGAAAGTTAGTGGTACAAAATGTGCAAGGAAGACAAAATTCATACATTCCACATAATGAGCAAGGAAACGTTGGTGCTGGGTATGGAAATGCTGGGTCTGGATATGGTAATGCTAGTGGTGGTGGTGGATATATGGGCAATCAGAATCGTGGAAGGAACATGGCTCAGGGTCAAGTAAAGCCCATTAAATGTTACAACTGTGGTGGATAAGGACACATCGCAAGAAATTGCACTCTTCCAAAACATCCACAAAATGCAGAGTACTTCAGGGACAAGATGCTGCTGGTGCAAGCTCAAGATAGTGGAGCTATACTGAATGAGGAAGAACTGCTATTTCTTGCTGAGGGAAATGCCAGAACTTATGATGCTGATGTGGATGAACAACCAGTGCAGGGTATGGGTCAGAACAATCCCAATGCATTCCAAGTAGCTGATTGTGATGCATTTGATTCAGATGTTGATGATGAACCAACTGCCCAGACCATCTTCATGAATAGTATCTCACCAATGGTAACTCCAAGGGCTTCTTCAACAAAATAGGCCACCCCTTCCAGGGAATCTATCATTTCAGAGGTATTAAAACTATACGATAAGGTTGATGTGCAAAAGACGCATGACAAAGTACAATCAACTGAAATTATTGAATCCGATATTGAAAGTATGGGTAATAGCAATGTTGTCCCATATGATCAATATGTGAAACAAAATGAAAGTGAAATTGTACCAAGTAATGCATCTTCTGCACTCAATGATGCCTATGTGTTTGATGAATTCACTGCATGTGCCCCTGATGATTCTATAACTTCTGAACTAAATGCCTATAAGAAACAAGTTGCTATATATGAACAACGTGCTAAGTTTGAATTGACTACCCGTGAGCAGGAGATGGATAACCAAATGCGTATAATTATCAGAAAAAGCAATTTTAGGGAAGAAATGTTAAAACAAGAGTTGGATTCCTTACAAGAAAAGCTTAACAAAACTGTTAAACAAAAACAAGAACTTTAAGAAAATGTGAAAGTACTTAAACAAGAATTCAATGCTAAGGAATCTAAACTTTTAAATGAATTTTCCAACCTAAAAACTTTAAAGAACAAACTTGAAAATAAATTGTACGTAAAAGGGAACACCATTCAGACTGCTCACATGATCACTAAGCATAGAATTCTAAGTGATAAGCATAGCATTGCACTTGTAGAGGAACCAAATCCTAAGGTGTGTAGTAAGGCTAAAGCAGCTCAAAAGGTAATCTATTATGGAAATGAGATTCTTAAGCCTAGACAGAAACCTACTTGTGCTGAGTGCTCTGAAGACGATAGAAAATTAGAAGAAGTCTCTAGAAAAAAATTGGATGATAGATTTAATAGTCCCTTGTGCATAAGAGATAAAATTATCGTTAAAACACCAAATTATTCTAAGGAAAACTGGATTGCTTTTAATAAGTTTAGACCTCAGACTCAGCTGACCCCTGAACAAATTTTCTTGAAAAAGGATCTGGACAAACAAAAGGCTAATGATTTTATTGAAAAGAATTCCCCTTGTAGGAAATTGCCTCCAGCCACTGTGTATCCCCCAAACACACCAATGCATTTAGTGTTGGCGGTTGGTTCCTAGAACAGGGTTAAGACAATCAGTAGCAACTGCAAATACCACTAGTTGGTTACCGGATATCACTTGGAATCGTGTAATCACTTTCTAAAGTAAACTATTCGACCCTAATGCCTGGGTATCATGACTATCTACTTGGGATAAGACCAAATGTATGTTATTGAATCAGGCACAAATCAATAACCCTTTGCTTTCAAGTGTTTATGCTTTCAGTTTGTTTCTCCTAGTATTGTATGTTTCAGTGTGTCTTCAAACTGAAGATGACAATCTGTATTTATAGTAGAGAATACTCAACACTAATCAATTGACATTATGTGTGATTAACGGCCAATTAATCACCCATAATAAACCGCCATAATCATAGAAATAGTGGTTACATGACCAATTAAACGTGGTCATAAAGCAGTCATAACAGCCAATTGAATGAGTCAAAGCTGTTACAAAATAATTACTGCAACACTACCAGTAGGAACCATTACACTAGCAGCAAGAACCATAAACTACCAGCAGGAACCATTACACTAGCAGCAGGAACAATAACACAACCAGTAGGAACCATCAGTTACTACATTATCAGTAGTAACTAATACACTGTCAGTACTAACCACTATTGAGTAGAGTCAGGGTGTTCCGGGACCTCATGGGTGTACACTCCGTACCTCCTAACCCAAAACCAGGTGTGAACTAATCCCACAAGTGCACTAAATTTTCCAACAATCCTCTCCAAATTTAGTTCACTTCCTTTCCAAGAAAAACAAACATCAAACAAAACATGTGCATAAACGAAAATATCCTGAGGATTGAATTTCCATCTTAGTAAATTACACGTTCAAATATTCGAGAATCAGGGTGTTCTAAGAATTGAACCCTTCAACCCATTTGAATACATGAAGATAAAATACACATATGTTTTCAAACACTTAAATGCTCCTGACACTATATAAGCCATGTGTCTATATCCAAATTCATAAATGTTGTAAGAACTAGAAGTCCAAAAGCTCCCTGAAGCGGAAAAACTTCAACATTTACATAGGTGGTTCCTCTTTATTCATGCTCCTGCCAAGCACTTTTTCAAAGAAAATTAACCATTAAGAAATAAAGACTTCATCCTCCTTTCAGCAGGTTCTGAGCACAACCTTGGGATGTAAAATAAACATGTGCTCCAGTACACTGAATGTTCAGCTTTCCACATTGAACTCAGCTCCTAATTTTCCTTAGGAGGGAGTTGCGTGTGCTAGAATTCAGTAACTAAGTTGGACTTAAACCCATCCCTTTAGCAGACTTTATAACTAAGTCTCTAGCCAAAGCCTTCGTCAAGTGATCAACTAAATTTTGTTGAGATCTAACAAACTCTATAGATACCACCCCATTCATGATAAGCTCACGAATCATGCTATGTCTGACACCTAAGTGTCTAGACTTCCCATTGTACATCTGGCTATATGCCTTTGCCAATGTAGCTGCACTATCACAACGGATAGAAATAGGTGCTATAGGTTTAGGCCACAATGGAATCTCAAGAAGCAAGTTTTTCAACCATTCAGCTTCTTTATGAGCAGCTGCTAAAGCAACAAATTTAGATTCCATTGTTGAACTGGTGATGCAAGTTTGCTTCTTGGATGCCCAAGAAATTGCACCTCCACCAAGTAGGAATACCCAGCCACTGGTAGAAGAATTGTCTTCATTGTTACTGATCCAACTTGCATCAGTGTATCCTTCCAACACTGATGGGTAACCAGTATATGAGAGACTATAATCCATAGTTCTCTTCAAATACTTCAGTACCCTCTAAACTGCTTGCCAGTGATGAGCACTAGGATTACTAGTATACCTGCTCAATTTTCCCACTACAAAACAAATATCAGGTCTTGTACAAGTCATGGCATACATCAAGCAGCCAATTACCTTAGAATACTCAAGTTGAGATATAGCCTTGCCATTATTAGGCATCAGCTTCTCACAAGTATCCATAGGTGTACTCACTGGAGTGTAATCAAAGTAATTGAATTTTCTCAACACCTTCTTAATATAATAAGACTGAGAGATAGAAATTCTTTTACTTTCATGTTTAATCCTTATACCAAGGATAACATCAGCCTCCCCCATATCCTTTATGGAGAACCTTGATGACAAAAATTCCTTTGTCAGGTCAACCTGATTTTGGTCAGTGCCAAAGATCAACATGTCATCAATATATAGACAAATGATGACTCCTTGGGTATAGAGGGCGAAGCGCCATGGGAACAACGCCTCATCAACCCAGAAGATTTTTTTTCTATAGTTCCTAAGCGCGTCTAGCTTATCTGAAACATTGCAGCCGCCCCGTGTGCTTAGCAAACGAAACCCACCCGTTTGACCATGTCGTATGGCAAAACGAGCGGAAGAGATAGATAGTGGGGTTAATCGCCAACAAACGGCAATTAACCTTGAAGTTTGTTATTTTCGCTGCACCTATACAGTGCAGCTGGGATATGTGTAGGCGGTAGTAATTTAATACGTCGCACAAGAATAAGGAGATGGGCACACATTGATTCGCAAATTAGAAAAAACGCATATACTCCCCTACTTTCCCTTCGGGGAAATCCGCTATTCATGCCTGCGCAGCCGGAACTACCGGATGCAGCGCAAAGGGGATATAATATTCCGAGGCGAACTCACACAGTTCATCCTCGGTCATATCGGATGCAAAGTCCATTAATCCACGAACCATAATCAGGTTTAGAATTTGCACGCGCGGTTACCTTTGAACATTTATGGTTTTCTTGGTGGATATTTCAAGCTTTTCAACAATGGTGGAAATGATTTTTTTTACTGTGATAAACACAGTAAAAGGGATGCGGTAGTTTATATATGGTTCCACAACCATGCGATGCTTGACACGTGGACCCCACTTTCTCCAAACGTGTGGATAGGAGTCGCTGACGTGCCACACTTTCCATTCACTTTCCCACGTTTTCCGAGGTATGTATTTGACATATTTTGACTGGATTCACCGTATCTTCTTTAAGGCGAGATACCTTTGAAGCTTCTCCGCTACGCCTCGATGAATATATGGGCTACAGTTATTAGTCTAGCATCCGCGGGCTTCACCCTGCGCATACTAGAATGGGAGGACATGATGATGTATAGTCCACATTTGGGTCATGAACCCGACCAATGAACGCTACTAGCGAGCCCAGTACGAATGGGCTAACCCGGTAACGGTTTGGGCTCACGAAGGCCCAAACCCGAAGTTAATTATGGCTTTGGATATCGGATATCCCTTATTTATGGGATATGCATTGATTGACCGACTTAGGCGGGATACGCCGAAGGTTGGGGAACACGAAACCAACAGGGATTTCGTGTGTATATAAAGGGCATCTCAAGCCTCATTAAAGGTACGATCTAAAACCCTAACTCTCCACTAAACCCTAAAAACCGATTACTTACTCTCGCGCCGGAGGATAATTGTGGTAGACAATCCCACGATAAGCCTAACGATGTTTTCTGTTTTCTTAGTGCGCAGGTCTCAAGCATCAAGGTCTAATTGGTACGAGAACCGGAGTCCAAATAAAGAACGCCCAACTTTTGTATCAACAATAATGGAACTGAGTTTAAAATTGATGTCATGAATCAGTTTGGTGTGGATAAGGGTATTGAAAGATAGTTTAGTGTTGCTAGGACTCCTCAACAAAATGGTGTAGCTAAGAGGAAAAATAGAACACTAATTGAGGCTGCAAGAACAATGTTATCTGAATCTAAGTTACCAACTACCTTTTGGGCTGAAGCTGTAGGAACTTAATGTTATGTGCAGAATAGAAGTAAGGTAGTGAAGCCTCATAACAAGACCCCCAATGAGCTGTTACATGGTAAGAAACCTATGATAGATTTCCTAAAACCTTTTGGGTGTGCTGTTACTATCTTGAATACCATAGACCACCTGGGCAAGTTTAAGGAAAAGGCTGATGAGGGATACTTTATTGGATATTCTTTCAGTAGTAAATCCTTTAGGGTATACAATAGGAGGACTAGAAAAGTGGAAGAGAACTTTCATGTTAAGTTTAGTGAAGAGACTCCTAGTTTTGAGACCAAAGGACTAGAGTGGCTGTTTAATATTGATATGCTAACCAAGTCTATGAATTATGAGACTATTAATGCAGGTACATCCATTAATGTTGATGCAGGTACACAAAAGAATTCTGATGCAGGAACAAATTCTAAGGAAGCTGAACCTTCAAAGGAATTCTATTGGTACCTGTCAAACCCATCATTGAAAAGCAGAGTCCCTCAGATGATGATGCTTTGGATTCAGGAAGCAAAGGTGACACTACTACATAAAAGACCATAGACACCTCTTAATAGAGACCGGTTTTAGAAAAAGCTAGTTTTTATAAATAAAAAATAAGGAGCATGGGAAGCATACAAACCGTTTTTTACATACAAACTGATCTCTTTAATCCAAATCGCACTAAGACTAGTTAGGTTACATGAAACCAGTCTCTCCACAAAATCAAAGACAATGGTTGTTTTAAAGAGACAATTCATTAAGTTTTTCTATGATAGACATCAGTTATTTACATAAACACTTACAATGAAATATGATTAATGCATTATCATTGAAAACTATGAATTTGATATTTCATAATATGTAGATATAAAATTTCTCTTATATAAGACGGTAGGTTCGTCAATGATTTGTCTCACTATATATAAAATAACAAAATATCTACTTTTTTTAGTTAGAGATTTGGGTGTGGTCACGAGAGACCCACGACAATCCCAGCTGGCACGACGCCAAGCCCAAGTGACCACCAAGGCGTGAGTGAGGGATTTGGATTGCACCAAATGAAGGAAAATTTCATTTTACGATCACTAAAACATGCATAAAATTTCCATTGTTTCCCTCCCAACATAAAATTTTCATTTCCCTCTCAATCCCAATTCCCAAACAAAACTCCCCCCAATTGAACATTTTCCCCAATCTATCAAACCCTAAAAACCCTCCACTGTACTCACGCCTCTATTTGGATCTTCGATCCCTCCTAGACGCTTACAACATTTTTTATTTTTGTTGTTGGAGCTGCTGCTCCTTCTTTGTTTCAATACTGGTAATTTCAGTTATGTTTCGTGGATATCGTTATTTGTTTTCGTTAGATCTGATATGTTTTAGTTATTAGTTGCTAAGTTTGTTCATGGTTAGCGTTATTTATTTTCATAATTGATTTTTGGTAAAGAGCTTGCTTGTGAAAAGGAAAATCCAACCAAGGCACTAGAAATGATGATGATGAAGGTAGTACCTTACTTTGTATGTTATGCTTTATGTTCTTGTTACATTATGGAAATGCCAATAATACTTTATTTATTGTAAGTTATAACAATGAATTAGGTATTTTTTTATTTATAAAATGGGGATATTGTAACTAATTAACTATTGACATACATTTGACAGCAACAAGCCCACACGGATCGAACTCGTGACCTCAAGGTCCCTACATGACCGTCCTACCACTAGCATAGCTAATATCTTCTTGAATTATTGATATATATATATATATATATATATATATATATATATATATATATATTTATATATATATATATCTGCAAGGGCATTAGAATACAATATCATAATCGTGTTTTATCTTTGAGTTTATATGGTTGTTATTATTCTTTTACAGTTTTACTTTGGTTGGTAAAAAGAGTTTCATTCACTTGGAGTCTTTATTCATGTCTCTTCTACTTTGAAAGTACCCACAAAGGAGGCTCATGGGCCATCACAGGGTCACTGGTCTTCAACAAAGACTAATAGAAGGTTAGTTATATCTTGTGATAATAATATTAAGTATTACCAATCATTATACTTATTTGAAATTACATTGTACAATTGTTTGTGTGCTCTTAAATTTTTGTTCTTTAAGAAAAGAGGGAGCTACTGTGTGGAGGCAACTAAGTATGGCGAGCTTTTTGTATTAGATCATGAACACAACAACATTCACAAAATATTTAACACCCTTGTCTACATGTAAGTGAAATTATGTATTTGTAAGTTCATCATAAAAGCATGACATTATGGAAGGGATTCAAAGTTGTTTTAGTTGAGTGTTTAGGTAGATGGATCTTGATCAAAGTTGTTTCGTCACTGATTATGTAAAATTGTCTGACCATTAACTTGTATACAATATTTCATTGTTATCGACCATAGCGGGTAAAGAATTTCTTTGAAACTTCTATCAAATGATAATCAATATATCACAATGGTGTGTGTACTTAAGCATTCCCATTTTTTTCTTGAGCTTCTGCTTTTAATATATTTGCAAGCTTAATAGTGAAACCGCTTAAGTAACACATCGGACAATTTAGTCAACTGGTCTGCATACATAGGACATTTAAATGACTAACTAACTGCCTCCAATATAGCGATGTAGCAACAAGTTGTTAAGTTGATATTGTATTCCGACCTTATTACTCTTGCTTTAGTTGAAGTAATTACTGAACCAATTCTATTTCACTGATTAAAATAAATAGAATGATGAAGCTAAAAGCTTTCACTAAGCATTAATGTTTCTAATACTCAATTTTTGCTTACCATATACTTTTGTGTGGGGTAAGTATACCAAGCAATGTTGGAAAAATTGTGAATCGGTAGTCGGGCGGTCGATCACCCTGCAACAAGTAATCGGTCAAGTCGGGATTAATCGATGATTAATCGGATTGGCATTTCCTGCATTTTTTTGGCATTTTTGAAGACCAAACTAAAAATCTTAACCGATTCCAAGCCTGCTATGTTTCCAAACCTCAATAAAGGCTCCAATTCTGATTATGATGCTCATTGTGTGTTATAAGTGAAATATACGATCCCCCAATTAAGTATAATGCTTAAATTATTATTATTTTTAAAATGACCGATTTGACCGATTCGGCCGATTTTTTGACTTCTTTGTGTCGATTTTTTCCTAGGCCGATTTTTTGACCGATTTTCAAAAATCGACAAAGTACTCGGCCGATTAACGATTAATCGGCCGAGTTGACCGATTTTTGCAACATTGATACCAAGTATGGTTTTGTTTGCTACGATCAGGTAACTTTTCTTAGTTATTATTTATAACTTCGTATTTTTTACTTGTAGCTTTTGATGAATGAGTTTCCACTTCAAAAAGGTTATAAGTTATAACTTCTACTTTACTTTGTTTTAGGATGATCTTTATAGGCCAAGTAAAATGTCTACACAGATCATCAAGTGATCTTCATCTACAGACACAATTGTGCTGAGACAAGGGCAACATTTAGCACATCTACTGATTTGTGGTGGCAACATTTGTTGAATTTATATGAGTGGGATACTGAGCTACTCAACTTTTAAGTAACACAGGAAATGGTGAATTCGTGACGGTTGCATTTAAACTTAAAGTTATAAGGGCCAATTTGGGTGGAGAAACGACAAGAGAGTAGCATGTAAAGGTTACACGAGTCATGACTGCTTATATTTTCTAAAGTTATTTGGTGTGACTTACGGAGTATACATTTATGTGATAGTGTCAAGAGGTGATATGAAACCATTTTTATGTATATATTCAAGATAAACTAACTGTGTCGTTTACAATACAACTTATTTTGTTCACTTGTATGTAGATGCATTGATCTTGCAGCAGCTAGTTTAGGTTGGTTCGTACGTGGGATATAGAAAATGATGCATACAGGTTTGATACATTGATTCATTGGCATTTCACAATTAAGTCGTTACTTATAGTTCCTGATATTTTTATTGACTTTGCATACAGGTTTGATACATTGATTCATTGGCATTTCACAAGTTGGAGATAAATGTAGAACAGACACATAAAAGTTATTTTGGTGTTCAAGTCTCGAAGAAGTCATGAAATGTGGTGACACAATGTATATTGATAGTTTGTTACATTATAGATGCTATATGGACATAGATGCTTTAATTGGAGCCTTGATTGTGTATTCGAATATGATTTATAATATATGACAAGAAGTTATTTTATTGGATTATAATATTTGGTTGGATGTTATTTATTGACTTTTCAATTTGATGGCATTGAATTAGATCCCTATGAGAATTACATATAAGTAAAAGCAAAAAATAAAAAATTATAAATCTATTAGTACTAATTTGACTCTATAATAGAAACCGGTTCTTACTTATGGGAATTCTCATTTGTGATACCTGTTCAACTCTATAATCGAAACTGGTTCTTACAATAAAATTGGTCCCAATGCTCAAAAATAGAGACCGGTTACATAACCGGTTTCTATGTGTTTCAGTCAAAGAGATACCCTTCACAGAGAGTGGTTCCAAAACCAGTTTCTATAAGCTATTCTAACCGGTCTTTATGGACTTTTTTGTAGTAGTGTGATCATCATCAAGATAAAGAAGAGTTGTCTCAAGATAACTCAGTGTTGGTAGAAGAAATTGAGAGGCAGAAGAAAATTGTTGCAAGCACTGCTAAGCCAAATTCTACCACTGCTAGTTCAACTGAATCCCCTGCTGCAAGTTTAGATGGCAGTCCTTTCTTTGGAAACACTGCTAGACCACTAGTTGATTCTGAGGAGTATCCAACTGACCCTGACATGCCTGACTTGGAAGATAGGGATACTCCCACAGATGATGAGAACTTTGATGACTATTTCAAAGATGCTGATATTACTAATTTGGAGCCAGTCATCATAGAAAGTCCAATTCCTACCACCAGATTTCATAAGAATCATCCCAAAGAACAAATACTTGGAAATTTGAATACAACAGTTCAAACAAGAAGCAGGACTCAGAACAATAAAACCTTTCTTGAACAAGGTTTCTTTGCAAGGTCACTTCATAAAAGAAATAGTCATCAAGACCTGCAAAACTGTTTGTTTGCTTGCTTTTTGTCACAAAAGGAGCCCAAAAGAGTTGAAGAAACATTAGGAGAAGAAGGTTGGATTGAATCAATGCAAGAAGAACTGTTACAATTCAAACTTCAAGAAGTGTGGACATTGGTTGATCTACCTAATGGCAAGAGGGCTATTGGAAATAAATGGGTATTTAGAAACAAAAGGGATGAAAGAGGTATTGTGGTGAGGAATAAATCAGGTTGGTTGCTCAAGGATACACACAAACTGAAGGATTATATTATGATGAATTATTTGCACCTATTGCCAAAATTGAAGCTATCTGATTATTTTTGGCATATGCTTCATTCAAAAATTTTGTGGTGTATCAAATGGATGTTAAGAGTGCCTTTCCATATGGTACTATTGAAGAGGAGGTTTATGTTTGTCAACCACCTAGTTTTGATGATCCTGATCATCCTGATAAGGTCTACAGGGTGAAGAAGGCTATGTATAGATTGCATCAAGCTCCAAGGGCATGGTATGCTTGCATTTCTACTTATTTGATGGACAATGGATTTAAAAGAGGACTGATTGACAAGACATTGTTCATAAGGAAGCACAAGGATGATATATTGTTGGTTCAGGTTTATGTTGAGGACATCATCTTTGACTCAACAAATAAGGAGTTGTGCAAGGATTTTGAGAAACTTATGCATGATAAGTTTCAGATGAGTTCTATGGGTGAACTCACTTTCTTTTTGGGGCTACAGGTTTAACAAAGGAATGATGGAATATTCATTAGTCAAGACAAGTATGTAGCAGATATTTTGAAGAAGTTTGGCTTTCAAGATGTCTAGAGTGCCAGTACTCCCATGGAAACCCAGAAACCAATGCTACCTGATGATGGAAGTCCTAGAGTTGATGTGAAGCAGTATAGATCCATGATTAGATCTTTGATGTATCTCACTGCTTCTAGGCCATATATTATGTTCTCAGTATGTGTGTGTTGGGATATGAAAGTGCTGAAGAAATGACAAAGTACTGGAAGAAGTCAAAGTACTGCTAAGGAAAAAGTCAAAGTACTGTTGTCGAATTCAAAGTACTGCAAAGATAAAGAACCACTATATTCGTTTATGGAAAGCTTTGTTATTCTAGAATATTCTTTGTTTAGATTACTTGTCGTACAAGGTTACAAATTGTAAACCGACTAGGGTTATCCTTAAGCCTATAAAAGGACCCCTAGGTTGGCATTAGATGAACGAGTACGAGTTCACAAGTTTAGAGTTTTAGAGAAGTACGATATTAGAGTTTTAGATTTGTTAAAGAGTCTGCATAATAAGCAGATTTAGAGTTATTAATAATATCGTTAAAAGTTAAAGTTAATTATTCTTAGCTTTGTTAAGTAAATTCCGCATACTTAATAGAGTTTGCTTAGTGTTTCATTGTTAATAACTTAGGATTTATCTGAGGTTATTAAACCCTTAACAAGCTATATAGTTAGTTTGGTTAGAGTACATCGATCCAACAAGTGGTATCAGAGCTTGTGTGGAAACTCTGACTAAGAAAAAACCCTAAAACCTAGTTAACAACAAACACCTAAAGATGTCGACTGAAGCTGCACCACCACCATCCATCACCTCACTAAGGATTCCAATCATCAAAAAGGGAGAATACGATCTATGGAGCATGAAGATGTGGCAATATATTGCAATTACAGACCATGCACTATGGAATGTTATTGTCAATGGTAATGAAGTTGTGGAAGAACCTGTAGACATTCCTGGACAACCAAAAGCACCTAAACCCATCTTGCCAGCTGCTACAATAAGGAATCAAGAGAAGGCTCTCAACATACTCTTGTCTGCTATTCCTGATGGTCACCTACTCGAGTTTCATGATGCTAAGGATGCAAAATAGTCATGGGCTGCTCTCAAGACAAGGTTTGGAGGTAATGATTCTTCCAAGAAGATACACAGGAATCTGTTGAAGCAACAATTTGAAACTTTCACTGTTGGTGAAAGAGAAGGTCTTGATGCTGCCTATGATCGATTTTAGAATCTCCTCAGCATGCTAGAGTTATATAAGGCAGAGGTATCTGTTGAAGATGCCAATTTGAAGTTCTTAAGGAGTTTGCCATCCACATGGCATGTGATTGCAACTATGATCAGAAGACAACCTGGTTTGGACACTATGGACTTTGATGATCTCTACAACCATCTGAAGGTGTATGAGCATGAGATGAAGGGCCAAACAAGTTCAAAGTCTCGCAACATAGCTTTTGTGTCTTCTAAAAAGAGAGGCAGTACTTCCACTAAAAGTACTGGCTATCCTGCTCACTCAAGTACAACCATGACCAACCCCACATCATCACCATCAAGCTCCATCCATTCTGATGAAGTCGTATGCTCATTCTTTGCTCAGCAAGCTACTCTACCTGTTACTTATGAAGAAGAATTGTCACAGATTGAAGAGGATGCTCTTGAAGAAATTGATATAAGGTGGCAGGTTGCTATGATCACAGCAAGAATCAAGAAGTTCATGAAGAAAACAGGAAGAGGCATTGACTTCAAGCCTAAGCAGGGTATTACTTTTGACAAATCCAAGATTGAATGCTTTAACTATCAGAAGACTAGACACTTTGTAAGGGAGTGCATGTTTGCTAAATATCAGGCAAACAGGATGATTGAGAAACCAAAGCTTGAACTAAAAGAAATTCCTATTACTAAAACAAAAGCTTTTGTTGCTCAAGAGAATTTATCAGAGGTTGAATGGAGTGCTGAGTTTGATGATGAACTAGTAACCTACTGTATTGTGGCAATTGAAGAGCTTGATTGGAGCACAGCTTTTGATGAGGAACCTGGACATGCTGCTTTGGAATCCAGAGATGGTCTAGGAAGCTTTGATTGGAGCATGGAGAATGAAGATGAGCCTGTTCTGCTTGCTATCGTAGTCACTTTACCAAGTTCACCCCTATCTCTGAGGTATGTTCTAAGTGTCATGACTTTTATCAAAAAGTGCTTAATGATTATGCAACTGAAAGAGATAAGTGTAGAACAGCTAGGGCTGAGGTAGCTGGTTACCAAATTACTTTAGAGTCAATGGAAGCCAAAATTATAACACATGAAAATAATGTAATGGCTTGGGTAGAAAAGTATGAACAACAGGATTATCAGTTAAAATTAAGTGAATGGAAGTTAAATTGTAAAATCTCTGAAATTGAGAAGCTCACTAAGGAAAGAGATGATTTGTTAGCAAAGTTTGCTGCTTGGGGAGAAGCTGGTCTTTCACATGTTACTTTTGTTGAAAAACAGAAAAGAGCATACAATAGAACTGGACTAGGTTTTGGCATGGACTTTAGTAGCACAGATGAAAACCTACCTAGTAATCAGGATGACCTTGATTTTGAGGATATAACAACTAGTGATGATGAACTCATTAATTATGTAGACACATCTAGTAATGAGGAATCACTCAGCAAAACTCCTCCTGAATATAAGAAAGACAAAGGTTATCATGCTGTCCCTCATCCCACTGGTAGTTTTCAACCACTTAGGCCTGATGTTTCTTATTTTGGAGTAGACAGTCTAGAATTTAGGAAAAAGCTTATGGGTCAAACTAATAAAGTTCCATCTAGTTCTAACACCCCAAAAGAAACAGTTGAGAAACCTAAGGATGATAGTTTTAAAATTCAAGCAGTACCTTCTTCTCAAAGTACTGCTAGACATTCAGCAGTACCTTTAGGAAAATCTTTTCAAAATACTGCTAAACCTTTTTGGGATAATTTTGGTCAAAACAGTGTTAATCATTCACCTAGAAGACAGAATAGGTTTGGTCATACACATAGAAGAAACAATTTTAGGATTACAGGTCAAAAATTATGTTTTGTTTGTTATAGTCCTAATCATTTGATTAAGGACTGTGACTTTCACTCAGATTACTTAAGCAAATTCCCAAAGACTGGAGCTACCAACCATAAGCCTAGAGAGAATAAACCAGTCTGGAATCAATCACATAGGGTTAACCATAGCAACTTTTCACAAGACTATAGGTACCCTCACCAAAGAAGACCTTTTTCAAAACCACCAGTACCTTCAAATACTTTTCAAAGAACTCAAGCAGTACCTTCTCAAAGTACTGCTAGATTTTTAGACAATCAAGGTACTGTAAACACTTTTTGGAAAGAAAAGCCTAGGAGATCAAATTATTATCAATCTAGAAGGCGTTACAACTCCAAAAGAGTAGCTAAGTCAAAGGACTCTACACCAGCAGTTAAAATTAAATGGGTTAAGAAAGAAAGTACTGATGAGGCACAAACAATATTTTCAACAAGTACTGGTGAAACAGATATTTTTAATAAAGATGATTTTGTGGAAAAAGAAAAGGAGATTTTTGTTGAAAAAGAAAGTTTTGCTGAAAATCCACCACAAGTTTTAAAACAAAAGATAATGCTTGATTCTGTCCACAAAAACTGTGAAGGTTACATACTCAAGGAATTTGAGTATGTTACTCCACAAGGGGAACACAAGTCAGTAATGGCTTGGGTTCCTAAAAGACACTAACTCTTTATCTTTGTGTAGGGCAACCCAGAAGAGGAGCTTAAAGATCATCTAATTGTGGATAGTGATTGCTCTAGAAGCATGACAGGAGATAAGGAGATTCTGTCAGATTTTAGATCTTATTATGGAGGAAGAGTAGCATTTAGGAATGATGCTAGTGGAGGAAGAATTTCAGGCAAAGGAAGTATTAAGACAGGGAGCATAGATTTTGAGAATGTTAGATATGTGAAGGATCTCAAGTTCAACCTTTTGTCAGTCTCTCAGATATGTGATAAGAAGCACCCTGTGTTATTTACTGACACCGAATGTATCATCCTTTCCCCTGAATTCAAGCTTGTTGATGATAACTTGGTAATTCTAAGAGTACCAAGAACCAATGATGTGTACAGCCTGGATAGGAAGAGTCTTCACTCTTCTGGAAGAGCCACATGTTTAGTGGCAAAAGCAACATCTGAAGAAGCACATCAGTGGCATAGAAGATTGGGCCATGTAAATTTCAAGAATATCAACAAATTGGTCAAAGGAAATTTAGTTAGAGGTTTACCTTTAAAGACTTACAAGAATGATCACTCATGCTTGGCGTGCAAGAAGGGTAAACAACATAAAGCTTCATGTAAGAAGCTTGAGGATAGAACTATTAGAGAAACTTTGGAGTTGTTACACATGGATTTGTTTGGACCTGTCTCTGTTGCTAGTCTAAACAAGAAGAAGTACTGTCTGGTTGTGATAGATGATTGTAGTAGATTCAGTTGGGTATTTTTCTTGGGATTTAAAGATGACACATTTGATGCTATTCATGATCTAATAATATCTCTTGAAAACTAACTGAGACTTAAAGTAAGAGGTATTAGATGTGATAATGGAACTGAATTCAAGAATAAGCTTATGGATTAATTTTGTGCTAAGAAAGGGATCAAGAGGGAGTTCAGTATTGCTAGAACTCCACAGTAGAATGGTGTTGCAGAAAGAAAGAATAGAACTCTGATTGAAGCAGCCAGAACAATGCTTGCAGATTTACTACTGCATATTCAATTCTGGGCTGAAGCTGTAAGTACTGCTTGCTATGTGCTTAACAGAGTATCAGTCACCAAACCTCAGATGAAGACACCTTATGAGTTGCTGATGGGCAACAAACCCAACATTCGTTTTATGAAGCCTTTTGGATGCCCTCTAACAATTCTAAATAAAATTGATAATCTGGGAAAGTTTGATGGCAAGTCAGAAGAAGGATATTTATTGGGATATTGTACCAATAGCAAGTGATTTAGAGTGTACAATAGAGTCACCAAGAAGGTTCAAGATTGTCTTCATGTTGCATTTTTA
The DNA here is from genome assembly GCA_910596185.1 of Chrysanthemum makinoi. NCBI lineage: Eukaryota > Viridiplantae > Streptophyta > Magnoliopsida > Asterales > Asteraceae > Chrysanthemum > Chrysanthemum makinoi. Next base: position 58,788,295 of record OU343220.1, read on the forward strand.
GAAGATCAAGAAAATAAGAAGGGTAAAGGTCCTGATTGGATGTCTGATCTTGAAGTTTTGACTCCTTCTATGAACTATGTACCTGTTAGACAAGAAAATCAACCTGTACACAATGGGGAAGATTTACAGTATGTTGTTCATGGAGTCCATATTAGACCTGATGCTGTTCCTGATGAAGAACCCATACCTGTTGATCCAAAGAAAAGTACTGATGAACCAAAATCCTCACTATCTGCTGAGGATCAAGCTATTCAAGAGGAACTTAATCAGATGCTTTTTCAAGATGTAGTAGCACATTCTTATAATGATGATCAAAGAAGAGCTTATGAGGAAGCAAAGAAAAAGAACAAGACTGCAAAGTTCTCTCACAGTACTTTGGATGACAGTACTTTCGATCAAAGTACTGCTGCACCTGATGACAGCACTTTGGATGATTTGAAGGATCCTACCATGCCTGGTTTAGAAGATACTGATGATGAGTATGATGATGAAGGTATTTTCTCAAATTCCAATGAAGGTGCTGATTTCACAAATTTGGATGATAATGTTGAAGTTCCACAGACCCCAATCTTAAGAGTTCATAAGAATCATCCTACTGGTCAAATCATTGGACCTTCTACCTCTGGAGTTCTAACAAGAAACAAAGCTAAGGGTTTTTCTCAACATCACACTGCTTTACTTAGCTTTGTTTATAAACAGAACATGCTAAATCACAAGGATCATCAAACATGTCTGTTTACTTGTTTTATCTCTCAAGAAGAACCCAGGAATATTGCACAGGCATTAACTAAAGAGAGTTGGGTTGAAGCTATGCAAGAAGAACTTCTTCAATTTAAACTTCAAGAAGTTTGGGTATTATGTGATCTACCTGATGGAAAGAAGGTCATTGGTACAAGATGGGTGTTCAGAGTCAAGAGAGATGAAAGAGGGAATGTCATCAAGAACAAGGCAAGGTTAGTAGCACAAGGCTACAGACAAGAAGAAGGATTGAAACCATTAAAATTTTCCTTGCTTTTGCATCATATATGGGATTTCAGGTTTATCAGATGGATGTCAAAAGCGCCTTTCTCTATGGCACTATTATAGAGGAGGTTTATGTCAAACAACCTCTTGGTTTTGAAGATCCTGCACATCCAAACAAAGTCTACAAGGTGGTTAAGGCTCTTTATGGTCTTCATCAAGCACCTAGAGCTTGGTACGAAAGGCTCTCTACTTTCTTATTGCAACATGGTTACAAAAGAGGAGCTATTGATAAGACTTTGTTCATTAAAAGAGAGAAGAAGGATATCATGCTGGTTCAAGTTTATGTAGATGATATCATCTTTCGAGCTACCAAACAGTCCATGGTTAAGGAGTTTGAGCAGCTGATGCAGAATGAATTTCAAATGAGTTCTATGGGTGAGTTAACATTCTTTTTTGGGTTTCAAGTTAAACAGTCAAAGGAAGGAATTTTCATAAGTCAAGATAAGTATGTATCTGACATACTTAAGAAATTCAATTTTGATGCTATGAAGCCAGTTACTACACCTATTAAATCTATCAACTCATTTGGCAAGGATGAATATGGTAAACCTGTTGAAGTCAAGTTGTACAGATCCATGATTGGATGTCTTATGTACCTCACTGCATCTAGGCCTGATATCATGTTTGGTATTTGTTTATGTGCACGATATCAAGTCTCACCTAAGGTCTCTTATATGAATGCAGTGAAGAGAATTTTCTGTTATTTGAAACAAGAACCTAAGTTAGGGTTGTGGTATCCAAAGGATTCCCCTTTTCACTTGGAAGCTTTTTCAGATAGTGATTATGCAGGTGATAACTATGACAGAAGATCAACTACTGGAGGATGCCAATATCTTGGAAGAAGGTTAGTTTCATGGCAGTGTAAGAAGCAAACAATTGCCACAACATCCTCTACTGAAGCAGAATATGTGGCTGCTGCAAGCTGTTGTGGACAAGTTTTGTGGATGCAGAATCAACTCTTGGACTATGGTTTAAATTTCAAGAATACTCCTATCAATATTGATAATGAGAGTACAATCTATATTGTGAAGAATCCAGTTAATCATTCCAAGACTAAGCACATTCAGATTAGGCATCACTTCATCAGAGATTGTTATGAGCATAGGCTCCTTAATGTTGTCAAGGTGCATACAGATGATAATGTAGCTGATTTACTCACTAAAGGATTTGATGTTTCAAGATTTAATCACTTGGTGGTGAGCATTGGCATGATTAATTACTGAGCTACATTTGAGGGGAGGACTATTTAGTATAAGTATAGTCCTATGCATTGCTTGAGGGGAGGCAATCTCATGTTTATTGGAAGTGTTTGCTATTATAAAGAGGAGAATGGAAAAGTACTGCTTTTTGGTTATATGAAAGTACTGCTTTGGAAAGTACTGCACACGTGGAAAGAACTGTTTGTCTTATCAAATACTGTTCCAACGGTAATATTGAAGGGTAAATTCTAATAACGGTAACTTTCTTATTATGGGTTGTGATTTTTCAAATCCTACCTATACATAACTGCTCTCCGAATTTCACTCTCATCTTTATACCTTATAATCTTTTCCATAATTCTATCTCTTTCACCTATATTTTTCACTCAACCGCTTTCATAGTAAACAAATCATCAATGGCAAATCGTAATACAGTTTCAAAACACAACATGGTGGCGAATTTGGATAAAAGTGAAGCTAATGTCATCTTCCATGACATTATTGATTTTCTCACTGGATCTCCGATTAGTTATGCACTTTTAGTGGAACCAGATATAATTGAGCCATGGATTCAACTATTTTGGGCAACTGCTAGGGCTCATATGGAGAATGATGATTCGTATATTCAAGCTAAAGTTGCTGGGAGGATAGTGAAGGTTTCTGAAGCTTCAATTCATGAAGACTTATTGTTTCATGATGAAGAAGGGGCTGTTTGTTTTGATAAGCAATTGATTTGGGATACATTCAGAGACATTGGGTATGAAGGGTCCTTAACTGAATAAACATTCAAGAAACCCTTATTTAGTCCACACTGGAAGTATTTGGTTCATGTATTGCTTCATTGTATTAGTGCTAAAAGTACATCATGGGAGCAATTTGGTTCTAACATAGCATCTGCTATAGTGGGATTGGCTACAAATCGAATTTTCAATTTTTCAAGGCTAATTCTAGATGTAATGTTATCTCATATTTCTCATGGATCACGCTGGTTGATGTATCCGAGATTTATTCAAGTCTTCTTGAATAAACAGCTTTCCGATGTACCAAAGCCTTCAAGTATTTTACCTATTGTGGTACAACCAGCCAAGATTTTCACATTTATGGCTAGGAAAAGTGATCTATTTACTAGAAGGAACACTCCATTAACCACTTCAATGATGGAGGTTGTTCAAGCAATACGAGATGAGGCTGCAAAGAGTGATGACAGAGAAGGTACTGCTTCAACACAAGGTACTGCTTCTCAAAGTGCTGCATCTCAAGATATTGCATCTCAAGGAACTGCATCATAAGGTACTGCTTCACAAGGTACTGATGTTAATGAAGGTACTGCAGTTTCTCCTACCTCATCTCCTCGTGATACTCCACCTATTGAGTCACCAGAACAAGATATTCCTATTCCTTCATCACCCTCTGAAGGAAATGCTGCTACTCACCCCTCTGCAGAACAGGTTCTGGATTCTTATGCTTTGACAAGGGAGGTATTACGTTTAAAGAAGGAACATAATGTTCACGCGAAACAACTTTTCAAGCTAAAGACCAAATTCAAACGATTAAAGAGGTTTGTCTGGCCTTTTCTCCAACGTTATCGCTTATAGGTTAAGGATGAAAACAAGCGAAGAAGGAAATTTAAGGAGGCTACTAAGGGCAAGAAAGTTCACAAGCAGTCTTCATTCCAATTGGGGAGGAATTTGGAAACAGAAAATTTGAATGAAGATGCTCAACCTAAAAATAATGCTGAAGAACCAGAACCAGATGCTTAAGTTTATGAAGATATTATTGATAAAGAAATTGAGCAAGATGAACCTCAGGGCACTGAAGCACATGTTACTATTGAAAGTATTGAGCCTGAAGGAATTAAAGTTCAAAGTACTGGTGTACAAAGTACTGCTGATCAAAGTGTTGGCGATCAGGGTACTGCTGCTTTTCAAGGAACTCATAGACAAGAGCTGATTACACCAAGGACACTCAATTTTGATGAAGAAGCTGGTCCTTCAACAGTCATACATGAAGAGGAAGCAGATACACCTATGGTAGAGCATACTGCAAGTGATGATGAGACAGTTGCTCAAATTTTGCAAAATCTATTATGACTAAGAGGTGTTAGCATTCCAGGAGTTACTGAAGAACAATCACAAGCTTCTCAACCAGTTCTAGATCCAAAGGATAAAGGCAAAGGTAAACTGGTGGAAATGAGGAAGAAGAAAAAGCTGACTTTGGCAGAAATTAGAGCACTTGAAGTGGCAAAGAATGAGGAAGCTGCTAAAAAGGTACAAGCTGAATTTGATGCTGAAGCTGCTATTGAAGAAGCTAAGAATAGAGAAGCAGCTAAGAAATTACAAGATGAATTGAATGCTCAAGCTGCTATCTCAGAAAAACAAGTTTTACCTAAAAGACCAATGAGTAAGGCTAAAGAAAGAAATGCAATGATGGCTTACTTAAAAGGTCAAGGATTTACAGGTTTACAGAGGCTAAATCATCTTGAGATGAAAGATTTGTACAATGCTGTAAGGGAAGCTTATCAGAAGCAAGTTGAAAGCATTGTTTCATTCAAGGATGATAAGCACATGGAGGATTTTAAGAAAAGAAGTTTAAAAACAAAAAGAACAACTGAAATTGAAGAAAAGTCAAAGAAGATTGAGCTAAGATCAGATACAATTGATGAATTGAGAAATTATTTAAGAGTTGTTGAGTTTGAAATTCCTGAATCCAAATATGATGCAGTAAAGAAGACAAAGATAACTACATTTGAAGTAGTAGAATCTAAGGAAGATGGAAATTATTTAATGTTTCATAGGAAGGATGAAAGTTTCAGAATCTTCAATTTGCTATGGGACATACTGCACATCATTGAAAGAGCAGATCTTTTTCAACTGTACCAACTAGTTCAAGAATATTTTGAACACATTCCATCTAGTGGAGTTGGATTAGTCTTTCTTGGAGATCTGACTCCCATTTTTGAGACTAAAGAAACAAGCAATGATGAGCTCTGGCAAAATCAAGAAAACTGGGAGATTACTAGCTGGAGATTCTTTGAAGAATCAGGAGTTCATGCATTAGAGTTGGAAGATGGAACAATGATTCACATGCTAGCAGAAAGAAGATATCCCTTAACAAGAGATCTCATGAGAAGGATGTTGGATCATGGAATGGAGGTTGAAGAAGAGAATGACACAGCCTTGATGGTCATTGAGTTATATATCAAATGGACAGAGGCTGAGGATGACGCATAAAATACTAGTATGATGTTTATAATATATAAATTTTTGAAAAACAAGTACTTTATCCAAAGTACTGCTGGAACAAACAGTACTTTACCCAAAGTACTGCTTGCAGCATAAATCAGTAAATGTTTTGAAAGAAAATCTTTTGTTAAAGTGACAAATATTTTGAAACAAAAGTTAAGAGTAACAATGATATTTGAGATGGTTATAACAATAGGTTATCAGTTCACCATGTTTACAAAAGAACTGGCTAATCCATGAGCAAACGGCTCTGGTAAAGATATCTTAAATCCGTTATATAGTTGACAACTTGCTAATAAGTTGTATGGTAATCAACTCACCATATCAGCAAATGTAAAGAGTTGGCTAGCCCACAATAAAAATGGTTTGTGGTAAAGGCTGTGGAAAAACCATTTATATGGTAATTAGTTCACCATGGTTGCAAGAACTAACTAGTCCAAAAGGGTACAGCTTTTGGTAAAGACAAATCAAATCTGTTGATAGATGATGATTTGCTAAAAATCATATGGTTATCAATGTACCATGGTCTTACACACCTAAACATTTGGCTACTCCAGAGTTAATGGCTTTGGTAAAGAGACATCAAAATCCATTAAAATTTCAATGATTCACCTCTCACAGGAGTTTACACACCTGGAAGTGATGAGAATAGATTGCAACTTAAACTGAATTAAATGTACAAATTGTCATATGTTGTTGTGTTGCTGAAAAGATGGAGCTTGCTGAATGTTGCTGAAAAGAGAATTACTGATTACAGTTGCTGTAAAGAAAATTAATGAAAGAATATCGTTTACTTTGATAATGACGATATAAGCACAGCGAATACAAGGATACAATCTAAATACAAAGACACAATCTTTCCTTGAAGATGGAGAAGTTAAAGATAAATTTACAAAGGAACTTGAAGTCAAGCAAGTAGAATTCAAGTTAGGGGAGGATTGTTGGGATATGAAAGTGCTGAAGAAATGACAAAGTACTGGAAGAAGTCAAAGTACTGCTAAGGAAAAAGTCAAAGTACTGCTAAGGAAAAAGTCAAAGTACTACTGTCGAAGTCAAAGTACTGCAAAGATAAAGAACCACTATATTCGTTTATGGAAAGCTTTGTTATTCTAGAATATTCTTTGTTTAGATTACTTGTCGTACAAGGTTACAAATTGTAAACCGACTAGGGTTATCCTTAAGCCTATAAAAGGACCCCTAGGTTGGCATTAGATGTACGAATACGAGTTCACAAGTTTAGAGTTTTAGAGAAGTACGATATTAGAGTTTTAGAGTTGTTAAAGAGTCTGCATAGTAAGCGGATTTAGAGTTATTAATAATATCGTTAAAAGTTAAAGTTAATTCTTCTTAGCTTTGTTAAGTAAATTCCGCATACTTAATAGAGTTTGCTCAGTGTTTCATTGTTATTAACTTAGGATTTATCCGAGGTTATTAAACCCTTAACAAGCTATATAGTTAGTTTGGTTAGAGTACATCGATCCAACAGTTTGTGTGCAAGATTCCAAGTTACAACAAATACATCACACATGAACGCTGTGAAAAGAATCTTTAGATACCTTAAGGGTCATCCTAAATTGGGCCTTTGGTATTCTAAGGACTCAGCTTTTGATTTGGTGGCCTATACAGACAGTGATTATGTTAAAGCTAGTTTGGATAGAAAGTCTACTACTGGAGGGTGTCAGTTTTTGGGAAGCAGGCTAATCTCATGGCAGTGTAAGAAGCAGACTATTGTGACCAATTCCACCACTGAAGCTGAGTATGTGGCTACTGCAAGTTGCTGTAGTCAAGTGATGTGGATTCAGAATCAATTGTTGGACTTTGGGTATAAGTTTATGCATACTAATATTTACATTGACAATAACAGTACAATTTGCATCATTAAAAATCTAGTTTTGCATTTTAGAACTAAACATATTGAGATTAGACATCATTTTATTAGAGATTGTAATGTGAAAAGGTTAATTCAAATGGTTAAAATCCATACTGACTTCAATGTTGCTAATCTTCTCACTAGAGCTTTTGATGTGGGGAGGTTTCGGTATCTTGTAGTTAGTATTGGTATGATAAATCTCTAAGTCTCAAATTTGTTTTGTAAAAGTTTGTAAAATGAATGTACTGCCATTGGTAGATCTTAGTATTGCTAGTTTAGTTTTATCCACTGCTTGTTATTTTTGTTCCCACTAACAATTTTGCAGACTAAAGAAGTAAAAGCACAATTAGTAAGTAGCAATGGACATTAAAGGAAACATGGCACTATTATTTGTTGATAAACTGCATCCTAAGATGCAGTGGTACAACCATGCCTATTCAAACAACCATTATTAGAGGACATCACATCATACTATCAAAAGACAACAAACTAAGGACTCCCATCCAAAGACTACAACTTCAACACTCCCACCAGGCTACTCTCTTGGCCTCTTTCCTATTCCCCATGCTGGCATGCTCTGCTTCACTCCTCTTCCCCCAATCACATCCCACACTTTCGGGCAAAGGAGACCCATCACTTGCTCTCTCTTAGGGGGTGCTGATGAGGAAGGACTAGATGGCTGTGATGGAGCTGCAAGGAGTATTTGAAGAGGTAGATCTGAGAGTGGTTCAGGTGGTGGAATCTCAGCAAGTGGAGCAACAATCAACACTCTGGAGGAAGCTTCATCATCTGTGTCCTCATATGGTGACACATAGTTTGGCATGGAGCTCAGTTCAGAACTTGTTCCTTTCATGAGAGCTTCTTGGGGCACTGGTTGTATAGCAGAAGGTCCAGCTAGAGCAGTGTTTGTACTCATATAGGTGATTGATGTGTTCTTTGGGGGGAAATATTTTTCCCATGCATTGTTGGAAGATGGACTTTTTAAAGAGCCAGAGGAGATTTCAATGGGATTTCCTGAGTAACTCATTTTGGTAATGTTTTGGGACTGGTTTTTGAGATAGTGGTTTCTAGGGAGAAGATTTTTGGGAATGTAATTGATCTGTGTGGTTTGTGGGATATATGTTCTTAAATAGAGTTAAAGAGAAGATCAGTGAGTTAAATGTGTGGAAGGTGTGAGTGGTTGTGAAGTAAATGAAGTCTTTGACTTAAGGTGGACGAGTAAGGACTTGGAGTTGACTATTTGACTGGGTGCTTAGCACATTGTATAAGCACTGCCAGTACACATATTGTAACTACTTCTAGTCATTCTTAACCACTGCTAATCTTAACAAAGTTTCTAGTGTTTGGTTTGTGTTTGTAACATGCAGGTTTGAAGGATCTTTTGTATATTATCGAGCTTTTGGAGCTATAGGAGTAGCTGATAAAAAAAATTAGAGTATCTTATGTAATCCTTCCAATCAATGCATGATCATTCTAAATTTGGAAATTTTTTTGCAGCGGAGGTCTTAGTCAAAGGATTGGAGTGTTAGTGATGTTTGCACTGCTGGTGTTATCTATCCACTACTAGTTATGGTCTATCCACTGCTAGTGTAGTTTTGATGAATATGGAAACTAGCGGGGTTGTTCTGTAACATCTTGGTGATAACGTCTTTAATCCCCAATTCACTGCCGATCATTAAATTGGTCATTCAAACACTATCAATTGGCGCTAATCACAAACCCTAACCACTTCCAACTGTTATTTTCATGCATCCCACATCTTATTCACCTACAATACACAATGGCAACTACATATTCCACAACTCACAACCTTGTAGCATATCTAGTCAAGAACAACCACTCCGAAGGCTTTCATGAGATGATTGATTTCATCAAACACGGTCCAATTCACTTTGCATTAACTGTGGAACCTGTCATTGCTAAATCACACATTCATCAATTTTGGTGGACTGCTGAGATACAAGAGAGGAATGGAGAAGAGGTTCTTAGGGCTGTAGTGGATGAAAAAGAGATTCTAGTCACAAAGGAGGTGATTAGAGGTGTTTTGAATCTTGAGGATGCTGAAGGGGTTATTAATTTGTCTAATGATGAGATATTTGAAGGACTAGAGAGAATGGGTTATAAGAGAAGAGGGGATAGGATAAAGTTTCACAAAGGTATGATTTCACCTCAATGGAAGTTTTTGATCCATACCTTTCTCATGTGTGTAAGCAATAAGACTACTGGTTTTGATGAGTTTCCCTCAAAGATTGCAATTGCTATCATCTGTCTATCACAAGGAAGGGTATTCAATTGGTCTAGGATGATTTATGAGGGTTTTCTGAAGAACATTAAGGAGTAGGGCAAATACTACTTATAGCCTAGGTTTGTTCAGTTGATAGTAGAAAGTCAAATAACATAACCTATTCCTCATAAAAATAAGTATGAAGTACATCATATGCTATCTAAGGTGTTTGCCCATATGAAGAAGAAGAGTCCAAACTTTTCTAGAACCCTTACACCTTTGTTTCCTCACATGCTCAACTTTCCAGAAATTGTAGAAGAGGAGAATCCACAACCCAACCCATCCACTGTTGAACCCACTGCTACCACATCTGAACCCACTACTGAGCCCTTACCCTTAACAACAGAACCCCAAAGGTTATTAGTTCATAAAAGGAGGAGGACGGGCACCAAGCTACCTCAGGCTGGTGTTAGTGGTGTTGGTAATGAGGTTGTCACAGGTGTGGGGGTGACATGATTGGAAGGGCTTCCACTACTGACTTAGGCTTAGATGCTGAGCATGGCAGTGGAATCATAAGTAAGTCCCAACCTTTGGCAACTCCTAATGTAGAGAGTTCTCTTGAGCTCAAAACAGGTGGAGGAATCCCTAACCAACTAGCTAATATGGGGCATGGATGATCAGGCTAGGTCTGATGCCATGTTTACTCAATCCCATGATTCACCTCTCGGAGCAGGTTACACAGCTCGAAGTGATGAGGATAGTTTGGGACCACATATTAAATTAACGGGTACTGAACATGTACATGATGACATTTCCATGGATCTACCTCTCGGACCAGTTAACACAGGTCGAAGTGGTGAGGATACACTTGAACTTTTAAAGGAATTGATGGCAAAATGTACCAAAATGGAGTCAACAATCTCTGGTCTTCAGGAACTGACAACCTCTGAAACTGGCACTATTCAGATGTTGAAGCACAAGATATCTGTATTGGAAAGACAAAGGAGACTAGGGGTTCATGCTTTAAGGAGGATCAAGAAGGTGGGCAAGAAGGCAAGCTCCTCAAAGGATCAAAGTTTGGAGGATGCATCCAAACAGGGAAGGAGTAGAAGCAGAGATTCAGGGGAGGATTTAAACTTGGATGTGGATTTGGATTTGGATAGTGGAGAACATGGTAATGATTATATGGTAATCAACAAGGAAGGAAAAGCTAACACTTAGAAGTGGTAATGATTAGGTAGTAGTAATCTAAACTGTATATATATGGGAACAGCTAACACGTATGCTAAACTGTATATATAAACCATGCCAATCCTTGTGGTAACCCACCACCTTTTACGTCTTCATCAGTTCAGAAGCTATTGCTTGTATTATTGTTAAACACTACGTATTCTAAACTGTATCCACATGAATGATACTACTTGTTGATCCCAGTTGATTACCACATAATCATTACTGCAGCTTTTAAGGTTTCTTCAATTACTGCAGATTTTCCCTCCCTATTGATTACCACATAATCATTACCATGCTCTCCACTATCCAAATCCAAATCCACATCCAAGTTTAAATCCTCCAATGAATCTCTGCTTCTACTCCTCCCCTGTTTGGATGCATCCTCCAAACTTTGATCCTTTGAGGAGCTTGCCTTCTTGCCCACCTGCTTGATCCTCCTTAAAGCATGAACCCCTGGTCCCCTTTGTCTTTCCAATACAGATATCCTGTGCTTCAACCTCTGAATAGTGCCAACTTGATAGGTTGTCAGTTCCTGAAGACCAGTGATTGTTGGCTCCATTTTGGTACATTTAGTCGTCAATTCCTTTAACATTTACCACTTCGACCTGTGTTAATTGGTCCAAGAGGTGGATCCCTGGAAATGTCATCATGTACATGTTCAGTACCCGTCAATTCAATATGTGGTCCCAAACTATCCTTATCACTTCGAGCTGTGTAACCTACTCCAAGAGGTGAATCATGGGATTCAGTAAACATGGCATCAGACCTAGCCTGATCATCCATGCCCCCATATCACTAGAACAAAAAGTGGATTTGGCTACACCGAATATGTGTGATGATATACATATAGTCACACATGATTTTTCGACCATGTGTGACTAAAGGTCGCGCGACCATAGGTGCCCTATGGTCACGTGTTTGACTTTTTTTTAGTCTCTATTACAAAACAGTAACCAAAACCTTAACATGTGTGACTAATTAGGTACAAATTTTGTTGGATTAATCCGTATTAGTGACCATAAACACTGTATAGTCACACAAAGCATGTTTGTTTTGGGTATTTAGTCACATACAATTAATCATAAAGTGGCTAAAAGTGCTAAGTGTGACCATATGGTGTTTAAAGTGAGAAACGTATATTTTGAGTGACTATTGATCATCCAATGGCCACATTAATTTTATGTTTGTGTGGTCTTTTTCTAACATTTAGTCACACAAAGCATGTTTGTTTTGGGTATTTAGTCACATACAATTAACCATAAAGTGGCTAAAAGTGTTAATAAGTGTGACCATATGGTGTTTAAAGTGAAGAAACGTGTATTTTGAGTGACTATTGATCATCCAATGGCCACATGAATTTTATGTTTGTGTGGCCTTTTCTAACATTTAGTCATACAAAGCGTGTTTGTTTTGGGTATTTAGTCACATACAATTAACCATAAAGTGGCTAAAAGTGTTAATAAGTGTGACCATATGGTGTTTTAAGTGAAGAAATGTGTGTTTTGTGTGACTATTGATCATCCAATGGCCACTTGAATTTTATTTTTGTGTGGCCTTTTCTAACATTTAGTCACACAAAGCATGTTTGTTTTGTGTATTTAGTCACATACAATTAAGCATAAAGTTGCCAAAAGTGTTAATAAGTGTGACCATACGGTGTTTTAAGTGAAGAAATGTGTGTTTTGTGTGACTATTGATTGTCCAATGGCGACATTTATTTTATGTTTGTGTGGCCTTTTCTAACATTTAGTCACACAAAGCATGTTTCTTTTGGGTATTTAGTCACATACAATTAAGCATAAAGTGGCCAAAAGTGTGATCATATGGTGTTTTAAGTGAAGAAATGTGTGTTTTGTGTGACTATTGATCATCCAATGGCCACATTAATTTTATGTTTGTGTGGTCTTTTCTAACATTTAGTCACACAAAGCATGTTTCTTTTGGGTACTTAGTCACATACAATTAATCATAAAGTGGCCAAAAGTGTTAATAAGTGTGACCATATGGTGTTTAAGGTGAAGAAATATGTCTTTTGTGTGACTATTGATCATCCAATGGCCACATGAATTTTATGTTTGTGTGGCCTTTTGTAACATTTAGTCACAAAAAGCATGTTTGTTTTGGGTATTTAGTCACATACAATTAAGCATAAAGTGGCCAAAAGTGTTAATAAGTGTGATCATATGCCGTTTAAAATGAAGAAATATGTATTTTGTGTGACTATTGATCATCAAATGGCCACATGAATTTTTAGTTTATGTGACATTTTATAATATTTAGTCACACATCGAGTTAAACAAAGAGTGACCGATAATTTTGATAAGCGTGACCTTATTATGTGACCGCATCTTTTAGTCACAGGGTTACTACTGCTAGTACTAAGTTAGTACTGCTGGAGCAGAGTTACTACTCCTAGTACTAAGTTAGTACTGCTAGAGCAAGTTATTACTGCTAATACTATGTTAGTGCTGCTGGAATGAGTATATATATATAAAACATAATTAAAAACAAAAAGCAATTTCAAATTGAATAAAACTCGAATGTATATAACTGAACCAAATATACAATTGTAATGTCGTACATAATCATATTCTCAAATACCAACACTGTTACTTAGATACTTCCTATTTAGATACAGGTTCTTACGTTATGTTTAAGCGCCAAAGCAAAACCAAGTATCTCCATACTTCTTTGCAACAGCACGTGCCACACCGACCACAAACCGAACAATCCACGTTGTATATCTTGAAAGTCTTATTTACCACCTTTTCATTCTCAATCGCATCTGATATCTGCAAGCAAAATGAAACATTTATAAAATGTTAGTATGTCTTAATAAAGGTTACCAATCGACATGTCAACTCAGGTTGACCCAAGTTCAAGACAACACATGTTCCACCACTTCTTCTGATGTTCAGGGTTTAAAGGGCCTTTGACCCAAGGGTGAGTCTCAGTTGACTAGTCCAAATCCATCCCATCATGTAGATTCTTCTAATGCTATTTTGAAGTCCGTATGTGCCAAACGAGGGTTGTTGTCTAGATCTGTATGAAAGATGATTCAGATATTGGGCCTGGACGGGTTTGCTAGTAATTAGAAAACTAGCTATTTTCACTTACATGAGCAGAACCTAATCCAAAAACATATTTCTTCATGGAACTTAGCCTCTCAACAGAAAGCTGCATAGATTGTACAGTTTCATGCTTCGACCTTCTTCAAATACGGATGCAAGAACTAAAAATAAACTTAGAATAGACGTATGTTTACTAACCTCAAGGCCAATGTTGAAAAGTCAGAAAACAACTCCAAATTCAGTTATTGCTTTTGTAGCATGTACATTGCGTATAATTGAAAGACCGTAGGGTCCAATCAAGATACCAGCAGTTAGATACCCAAGAACAGGACTGCCTAAACACACAATTGCATGGAAAACAAACCATTAGGTGATGATAACATGTATTCCTACATGCATAGAATGTTCTAGCCTTCAAGATGTAAGTTCACATAAATCTAAAAAAAACAACTACGTAATAAACATGATTTTAGGGAAATATTTCACAAGTATCAAGCACAAAAACCACTTGATATTTTTACAACTATTTTCAATGACAAAGCTTATAGTAGAAAACAAGCTACCAATCTTATCAGAAAGATACATCAAGAACATTATTGGTACTCTGCTAGTTGCAAGAATAAGATTTTTAGTACCTCCTGGAAGTTTCTGAAATATGGGCACAAATATAACGCTAGCAAGTAATAACCATACAATGTCTAATAGGGAAGCTTATTCTTCATTAATCTGAATAAAGTGTACATGAAATTAGTAAGCGTAAAGTACAACACTACATAGCAATCACTGACCAACTCAAAAACTACAGAAAAATAACGTTAAGCAAGTGATGAACAACATACCTCTTGATGAGGAATCATCTCGATTAGCTTTTTGATTCTCTTTGGTATTTTACTTATTTGTTTGACCAACGGTTTAGCATTTGACGAAACTTAATCAATGCTGGTGGTGATAAAATCAGGTTTTTGAAATAGTTGACTGACCCGTTCATCTCGTTTAGCATAAAAAGCAAACCTGATGTGCATATAAGCATCATGCGATAAAAGTTAAACAACTTTAGTGCAAATCACTTAAAATAGAAGCCATTATGAATCAATAACATGTATCTTATTGCTGTATTATGGATAAATTTGTACCCTGCACCAACAAGCATAGCACCTAGCACCAACTTAGGTATTTGCATCCTTGTCGAATCCATTAGCCACTCAAAAAATGAAGCTGGGCTAAACTCGGCATCGTCGTCCGCAGAAGAGAAAAATGATGCGGGAAAGAAATGAGAGGATTTCTTCAAGGATTTAAAAGAATTTACTAGCGACGTGTCCTTGGTCAAATCATCCTTCCTGCAAAAGGATTATTATAGTGAAGAAGTTGGGTTCGTAGTATAATACATCAACACAAAAGTATGTCAGAGAAGCCTGCTTCAAAAACATCCACTTCATAAAGTTAGTGTTACCTGGCCAATAACAGTCGTTGGAGAATGCACTCTTTCAATCCTTCCTGCAAAAGGTTGTGTCACACCCCCCAAATTACCTATTTTGCAGCGGAATGGAATTCCTGGGGATTGACTGTCATAGCATCACAATCACAGTTATATTGAACGACCTAAAGTGTCGTTTGAAAAGAACATCGCTTGATTTAATAAAAACATTCAGAGTTACAAAGATAGGTCCCAAATGAAAGTTACTATGTGCGGAAAATAAGTTTGTTATAAGTCAAACGATGTTTTTAAAGTTCATAAAACCCAAGTGAGACGCGTCGTCACCGCGACTCTATGATATGTCCACATGCATGCCATGAAGTGAATGCGTTAGATACCTGAGATAAAACATGCTAAACAGTGTCAACACAAAGGTTGAGTGAGTTCATAGAGTTTAAGTTGGAATGTAAAGTCTGTCAAAATCGTTTATGCAGCAAAGGCATTGTAAATCCACTCAGTTCCAAGTTCCGCCCATACAAAACTTGCAACCTGTGTGTTCACAACCCACTGCCAAAATATGTATAATTTATGTTCAAACACATGATGTCAAATGAATTCACATAATAGTGCATGACTTTATGTATCAATAGTTACTTGACATAATTATACCAAGACATTTAGTTCAATGAAAATCCCAAGACATTTAGCTCAATGATGTTCCCAAGACATTTAGCTCAATAATAATCCCAAGACATTCAGCTCAATGATAATCGTATAGAAATTCTAAATATGACAATATTGCTACCTCGTATGATTAAACATTCATTTCAGTTAAACATGTAGTTGCAAATATCATGAATGTCATAAAAATAGTTGAGCATGTATCTCCCCCAAAAGTAATTCAAAATAGTTAAAAGAGTAGGGGCTATGACTCACTTGGACAATGATGCGATGGCAAAAGTGAGTACACCGAAATGTAGCGCGAATCACTAAACTTGACCTATTATGAATGATATGATACATAATAAGTTATGATGTAATGTTATGCATGCAATTCGGACGATATTTATACCACTTATACGCTTTTGAAAATAGAATTTATCTTCGAAATATATGTTTATGACATCTCGTCATGTTATAAAATACTTTACAAGTATTTACGTTGAAATGATATCCGACGATAATCATTTAGTGATTTATTGTGAAATTATAACTTTTCGTCGTAAAATAATGTTATTGAAATTTCCATGAAAATGACAAAAACGGCTTCTAAAATCTAGTCGTAAAATGGTGCACGTCGAGCGTTAGGAAACAAACTCAACGGTTTTGGGAAGCTCGTATGATAATCTCAAAGTTTTAGTACATAATTTTTCATCCTAGAGGTCTCGAACATAAAGAAAATAGAGGTTAAATATGGTACTTTTAGTCCAAAATATAGTTTAAGGATGGTTTTTCGGCAAAGTTTGAGCGACCGTAATTAATTCATTACAACTCCGCTAAACAAGCAATTGGACATTTTGGAAAGTATACTTGGCGATTTCACTTTTACTAGAAGACTTCTCTTCATAAAAAGTTCTAATTCAATGTTAAAAACAACCTTTTACTTGGGACTAGTTTTTGCCGCAAAACTTGTTTATTAGAAATCAAGTTATAGTTTTTCTTATATGATAATAGTTACGGCAACTTTTGTAAACATGTGTAATTTAGTCGTTACAAATCCGTTTTCTACGTTTTAAAGATCCTTAACTTCGTATCGAAGTATAATAACATATTTTTAACAAATCGACATAATTTACAACGTCCAAGCTTCATTTTTGACTCGTACAAAATAAATAATGGTTGCTGAAATTTCCAGAAATTTATATTTTTCGTTGCCAAATTGAAAAATTCATAACTTCTTCGTTATAACTCCGTTTTAATCCGTTCAAGCGGCCACGGTTTCGTTTTAAAGTATATTTTCTAAATATCTAGGCCAAATATTTTTACCTACTGTCGGATTTTCCAGAATTTCAAAATAAGGACAGACCATTTTCAAAACGTGTCGAAATGAGTTTTTCTCGCGCCAAAACTATTCTAACCCATTCAAAACAACTTCGAAGCTATTCTAATCCTATCATACACCTTCTTAGGGTGTCATGGGTTCCTAGACATCACAAAAAATAATATATAACAAGGAGTAATTATAGGATGGATTATATATATTTAACACTTAAAAACCTTAAAAAGTGGTATAAACATCTATGAGACTTGCATGTTTTCTCAAATATGATAAAATGAATATATCAATGAATATGAAATATGATGATGAGTATGAAATGCTTACTAGTAACTTGATGAGGTTAATATGAACAAAGGATTTTTCCTAATCACTTGAGGTTTTTATTGCAAAACCTATACAACAAGTGATACTAGAGTTTAAAAATCTTGTCTATTAAAATTTTGAAGCTTCCTCTTCTTGGTCTTGTGGCTGCCGAATGTTGGAGAGAAAGAGAGAAAGAGAATGGTTTTTATTTTTACACTTGAGATATGAATGTGTATGTGAAGTGTTTAAGTGTATAATACAATATTGTAGTAAGATATTATGTAGATTTTAAGAGTGAGTCATCCCTTGTGTCGACACAAGGGTGACTAGCTCTTGCTAGTTGAAATTTTTTTTTAAACATTTATAAGTAGTGTCATTTGTATACTATTTTAAGGATAAGTAATAACTTGTGTAAATATTTAAGCTTGTAGGGTAGCGTTAGTTAAAAATAAATTTTAACGGGTCAAAATAAAATATATTGAGGTCATAAAAATTATAAAAATACATTTCTTGAAAGATTTGAGTGAATAAATATTTATCGGGTTGAATTTAAGGAAATCGTCGTAATTATATAAATTTAACAATTTATATACAAAATAAATTTAAAACACTGGGTAAACTCATAATATTATTTTTATAAACTTAATATGAATATAAAAATATATCGGGATACTTTTTGGAAGTAATGGATCAATTATTCAAAATAATTAATTACGCGATAGCGTTTATTTAATATGAAAATTACGCGTTTAAGGTAAAATGCAAAACCATGAATAATATTAATATGAAATGATGACAATGATGTTAATGAAATGTAGACTAAACTTAGTCTATATGAAATGTCCTCGATGATATGATCATGAATTCACTGCTAAACCATTACGGTTACGTGAATTTGATGCTCGTAAACCTAGTTCACGATAAACGATAAATGATGAAGCATGAATAATGTTTTGAAATATGACCTGAAAATACGAGTTGTCACATTCGCCCAACCAAAAAGGAATTCAGTCCCTGAATTCAGTTCGTGTTGGTCTATCGAATTTTTGAGTTTGTGATGAATAACGAGGAGAGAAGATATGGAGAAGTGTCGTTACGGTTATTGATGATTGAGAGTGTACAAAACATCATAATAGAGAAAATGTTGGATGAATCTCCCATGAGTAACATTTTGACTTTGGAATATGTGATAATTTTGCTTGCACTAAGATTTATAAATAACTGCTCCCAACATAACATGATCCCTCCAGAATTAGACATAGTTAGCTAGGCTATGTATAATTAAGGAACGATAATGTGACATTCGGTTTAGTTGTTATAACTCTCAATGTTTACAAAGATTTAAACCGTGTCGTTAAAATGGTGGTTAAAGTAAAAGGAAGTAAAATCCTTGTAAGTGATAACAAATCGGAAAGAAAATAAAGTACGATAGATGAGAATATTTTACAATGAGTGGTTTATCAAACAGTAAGACATCTTAAGTTCTAAAGATCCGAATACGATGGAAGACATAAACTTAGTACGACATAGTACATAAGGAAAATCAAGACTGTTAGTTTCCGAACTTCTTCAGTCTTCCGCGTTATTGAGACCATGACGAGCTTTTCCTCCTTCTAACATGTATGCATTCCCATGAGCTCCTTCAACTTGTTGACCTTCGTTCAGGGGACATTGGTTCCGATAGTGTTCTTGCTCCCCACATCCGAAGCATGTGACTATGGATTTACCTCTACAATCCCTGGCATGGTGTCCTAGTTTTTGACACTTGTAGCACTTAACAGGGCAAAGACCTGAGTGATGATACTTACATCGATTACATAGTGGGTAGGTTCCAGCATACCCTCTGCCTTCTATTGGTGCAGCAACATAAACCATTGCGGCTCCTTGTCCTCTATTCAGCTGTTGATGATGGTTAGTGTTATGGTTTTGGTCGTCGTTATCATAAACTCCCTGTTCATTTTCCCATTTTCTTTTATTGTTGTTGATTTGGTTATCGTTATTGTTGTAGTTGGTGCGGTTGTTGGTATTGTTTTTACGGTTGATGTGGGTAATGTTTCCTCTCTTTACTACTTGTGCCATGAGTTTTTGGGATACTCGAACAGATTCTTCAATTGTTTGCGGATCAGAGGAAATCACATCACCTTGAATAATCTCGGAAAGTCCTCCAATGAAAGCCTCCAGTAGCTTCTCATTATCCGAAACCATAGATGGGCATAACACGGCCAATTCTTGAAACCTTCGAATGTAAGTATCAATGTCATAACCAATAGTTACCAATTCATAGAATTCGGTCTCTAACTTTTTCACCTCCGTACGCGGACAATACTTCTTCGTTAACAACCCTTTGAATTGCTCCCAAGTAAGCTTGAAAGCATTTTCCATTCCCATTGGCTGAGCATACAAGTTCCACCAAGACATTGCCCCATCAAGTAGTGTACTCGTAGCAAACTTAACCTTGCTATCCTCCGGGCAATTACATAACAGAAACACAGACTCCATTTTCTCAAACCATCGAACCATGGCAGTGGCCCCTTCAGTGCCCTTGAACTTAGTGGGATCTCCACTTTTAAAATCCTTATACGAACAAATTCTAACCCCGGACCCTCCTGCAATACCTGCAGCAGCAGCAAGCCTAGCGGCTTCAGCTTCCCTCGCAATTCTAGTAGCTTCAGATTGCCGTAGCAGCGGCGGCATTAGCAAGCCTGGCGGCATTAGCTGCACCTCGGCGATGGCGAGTCTAGCGGCTTCAGCAGTGGCTGCAGCCTCGGCAGCATTGGCAAGTCTAGTGGCTTCGGCAGTAGCCGCAGCCTCAGCAGCAGCCGCCACTGTTGCCCTTTCAATCCTTAATGCATTGGCTATACTATCCCTCACAAACTTTTGCATAGCCTCTTGAGTCAAAACTTGTGGAGCTTTCTTTGGCGCCATAACTTCTTCAAAATAAGAGGAAAGGTGAGACGTAGCAAAGTCTGATGTTAATAATAAACGCTCCAAAGAGATATGATATGAGGTGATAAGTTTGAGGTTATTTTTCAAAAATGAATGATGGATTCCAAAAAGATGGGTTATGAGATGTCGTAAATGCTTCAAATGTACGATGGTTTAGTGACTTAATGTGTGAATAACGTGTAACTCGACATGTTAGTGATGAAACAAAGGAGTGAAAGTGACTTAGCCCTACTTAAAGGTTTTACCTCGGCATTCGACGTTATCGGTGATGAATCAGCTGATAGTAAAATTGTGATAGGGAATGATAAGACATTCTCCACATTAGAGTATGAGGAAAGGATAATGGGATGGGTATATAAAGGCATCCATGTGACAATCGTTTTGAAACGAAAGTAAATAACTCGAAAAATGTACGTATAAACCGCATGTAAAGTGAACATGCACTTATGATGAAATGATGAGATGCTATGATGATGTAGTTATAGTCTAGGGTCAATGATGCAACCTAGTTCTCTATAACTGAAGCTCTGATGCCAATCTGTCACACCCCCAAATTACCTGTTTTGCAGCGGAATGGAATTCCTGGGGATTGACTGTCATAGCATCACAATCACAGTTATATTGAACGACCTAAAGTGTCGTTTGAAAAGAACATCGCTTGATTTAATAAAAACATTCAGAGTTACAAAGATAGGTCCCAAATGAAAGTTACTATGTGCGGAAAATAAGTTTGTTATAAGTCAAACGATGTTTTTAAAGTTCATAAAACCCAAGTGAGACGCGTCGTCACCGCGACTCTATGATATGTCCACATGCATGCCATGAAGTGAATGCCTTAGATACCTAAGATAAAACATGCTAAACAGTGTCAACACAAAGGTTGAGTGAGTTCATAGAGTTTAAGTTGGAATGTAAAGTCTGTCAAAATCGTTTATGCAGCAAAGGCATTGTAAATCCACTCAGTTCCAAGTTCCGCCCATACAAAACTTGCAACCTGTGTGTTCACAACCCACTGCCAAAATATGTATAATTTATGTTCAAACACGTGATGTCAAATGAATTCACATAATAGTGCATGACTTTATGTATCAATAGTTACTTGACATAATTATACCAAGACATTTAGTTCAATGAAAATCCCAAGACATTCAGCTCAATGATGTTCCCAAGACATTTAGCTCAATAATAATCCCAAGACATTCAGCTCAATGATAATCGTATAGAAATTCTAAATATGACAATATTGCTACCTCGTATGATTAAACATTCATTTCAGTTAAACATGTAGTTGCAAATATCATGAATGTCATAAAAATAGTTGAGCATGTATCTCCCCCAAAAGTAATTCAAAACGGTTAAAAGAGTAGGGGCTATGACTCACTTGGACAATGATGCGATGGCAAAAGTGAGTACACCGAAATGTAGCGTGAATCACTAAACTTGACCTATTATGAATGATATGATACATAATAAGTTATGATGTAACGTTATGCATGCAATTCGGACGATATTTATACCACTTATACGCTTTTGAAAATAGAATTTATCGTCGAAATATATGTTTATGACATCTCGTCATGTTATAAAATACTTTACAAGTATTTACGTTGAAATGATATCCGACGATAATCATTTAGTGATTTATTGTGAAATTATAACTTTTCGTCGTAAAATAATGTTATTGAAATTTCCATGAAAATGACAAAAACGGCTTCTAAAATCTAGTCGTAAAATGGTGCACGTCGAGCGTTAGGAAACAAACTCAACGGTTTTAGGAAGCTCGTATGATAATCTCAAAGTTTTAGTACATAATTTTTCATCCTAGAGGTCTCGAACATAAAGAAAATAGAGGTTAAATATGGTACTTTTAGTCCAAAATATAGTTTAAGGATGGTTTTTCGGCAAAGTTTGAGCGACCGTAATTAATTCATTACAACTCCGCTAAACAAGCAATTGGACATTTTGGAAAGTATACTTGGCGATTTCACTTTTACTAGAAGACTTCTCTTCATAAAAAGTTCTAATTCAATGTTAAAAACAACCTTTTACTTGGGACTAGTTTTTGCCGCAAAACTTGTTTATTTGAAATCAAGTTATAGTTTTTCTTATATGATAATAGTTACGGCAACTTTTGTAAACATGTGTAATTTAGTCGTTACAAATCCGTTTTCTACGTTTTAAAGATCCTTAACTTCGTATCGAAGTATACTAACATATTTTTAACAAATCGACATAATTTACAACGTCCAAGCTTCATTTTTGACTCGTACAAAATAAATAATGGTTGCTGAAATTTCCAGAAATTTATATTTTTCGTTGCCAAATTGAAAAATTCATAACTTCTTCGTTATAACTCCGTTTTAATCCGTTCAAGCGGCCACGGTTTCGTTTTAAAGTATATTTTCTAAATATCTAGGCCAAATATTTTTACCTACTGTCGGATTTTCCATAATTTCAAAATAAGGACAGACCATTTTCAAAACGTGTCGAAATGAGTTTTTCTAGCGCCAAAACTATTCTAACCAATTCAAAACAACTCCGAAGCTATTCTAATCCTACCATACACCTTCTTAGGGTGTCATGCGTTCCTAGACATCACCAAAAATAATATATAACAAGGAGTAATTATAGGATGGATTATATATATTTAACACTTAAAAACCTTAAAAAGTGGTATAAACATCCATGAGACTTGCATGTTTTCTCAAATATGATAAAATGAATATATCAATGAATATGAAATATGATGATGAGTATGAAATGCTTACTAGTAACTTGATGAGGTTAATATGAACAAAGGATTTTTCCTAATCACTTGAGGTTTTTATTGCAAAACCTATACAACAAGTGATACTAGAGTTTAAAAATCTTGTCTATTAAAATTTTGAAGCTTCCTCTTCTTGGTCTTGTGGCTGCCGAATGTTGGAGAGAAAGAGAGAAAGAGAATGGTTTTTATTTTTACACTTGAGATATGAATGTGTACGTGAAGTGTGTAAGTGTATAATACAATATTGTAGTAAGATATTATGTAGATTTTAAGAGTGAGTCATCCCTTGTGTCGACACAAGGGTGACTAGCTCTTGCTAGTTGCAATTTTTTTTTTAAACATTTATAAGTAGTGTCATTTGTATAATAATTTAAGGATAAGTAATAACTTGTGTAAATATTCAAGCTTGTAGGGTAGCGTTAGTTAAAAATAAATTTTAACGGGTCAAAATAAAATATATTGAGGTCATAAAAATTATAAAAATACATTTCTTGAAAGATTTGAGTGAATAAATATTTATCGGGTTGAATTTAAGGAAATCGTCGTAATTATATAAATTTAACAATTTATATACAAAATAAATTTAAAACACTGGGTAAACTCATAATATTATTTTTATAAACTTAATATGAATATAAAAATATATCGGGATACTTTTTGGAAGTAATTGATCAATTGTTCAAAATAATTAATTACGCGATAGCGTTTATTTAATATGAAAATTACGCGTTTAAGGTAAAATGCAAAACCATGAATAATATTAATATGAAATGATGACAATGATGTTAATGAAATGTAGACTAAACTTAGTCTATATGAAATGTCCTCGATGATATGATCATGAATTCACTGCTAAACCATTACGGTTACGTGAATTTGATGCTCGTAAACCTAGTTCACGATAAACGATAAATGATGAAGCATGAATAATGTTTTGAAATATGACCTGAAAATACGAGTTGTCACAGGTTGATAATCCAACCTTGTGTCCATTAATTTCCCAACAGAATCTTCTGATTTTCTTGGTTCTGGTTTTCCCTCCTCTAAATTCCTTAGCATCTATGGTACGATCAACAACAGCCCTTGGTTTTCCCTCCTGACATTTAAGATCATCTTTTGCAAGGTCAACTAGCGATGGCCTCTTAGTCTTGATGGTAGGAACATCAGCGTTCACGTCCTTGGGGACGACGTCACCACGGTACATGAGACAGCAAGCCATGTATTTACCGTGACGAGGGTCACACTTGGCCATCATAGAGGATGGCTCAAAGGCACTGTTGGTGATCTCAGCAACAGAGAGTTTCTCATGATACGCCTTCTCAGCTGAAATGACTGGTGCATAAGATGAAAGCATGAAATGGATCTTTGGGTATGGAACCAAGTTGGTCTGGAATTCAGTCACATCAACGTTCAAGGCACCATCAAACCTCAAAGATGCAGTCAATGATGAAATAACCTGAATAAGAAACATACAAGGGTTAGTTAACAGATACTAATACATGTTTTCTATGAACAGAAAAAAACATTTTCCATGAACACATTTTTACCTGAGAGACAAGACGATTGAGGTTGGTGTAGGTAGGACGCTCAATGTCAAGTGATCACCTGCAGATATCATAAATGGCTTCGTTTTCAAGAAGAATGGCATCATTAGTGTGCTCCAAGAGAGAGTGGGTTGATAGGACACTGTTGTAAGGTTCAATGACAGATGTTGAGACCTGTGGGGATGGGTAGATAGTGAACCCAAGCTTCGATTTCTTTCCATAATCAACCGACAGACGTTCCAAGAGCAAAGACCCCAAACCAGAGCCAGTACCACCACCAACATCGTTGAAAACAAGGAAGCCTTGAAGACCAGTACAGTTATCAGCGAGCTTTCTGATACGGTCCAAGCAGAGATCAACAATATCTTTCCCAACTGAAACATAAAGGTCATAATATCAATACAATTGTTCTCAACAAAATATAACGAATTGGAACTGTATGGTACAAGATGAATTCTTACTTGTGTAATGACCACCGGCAAAATTGTTGGCAGCGTCTTCTTTGCCACTGATCAACTGTGTGGATATGTTAATCCAGTTTTACTAGAGATGTCACTTGGCTCAACCGCCTTGTAGAAGGTGGGATCCCGTGGATCCTTCAGTTTGTCAACAACATATATTCTGCCAGACCTGAAAAATGATTATTGCCACTTGAAGGATCAGATAACAGATAATCAGTTGCCTAAAACAGATAACACTTTTCTTACGAATACTCTTCATGTCTATATGAAAATCATTATTTATACTAAAAGAGATAAGAAAACAGATTTAGCGCCATCCAAACACCACCTTATCCAATAGGCAATTTCATTACAATCAAACAAAATTAAAAGAACATACTTTGGTAGCCAATTACTTCTTGGGTTCTTTTCCACTGGTTGATTTACGAGCGGTTTGCTTTGTACGAGCCATTTCAAAATAGAACATAAACAGCATAAATCAAAATTAGAACGTAATAACATCAATATTGAAGGTAATAAATGAAAGAATGGAATAAAAGATGGAATTGTACTGGAAGCCGGTGCAACTCATGCATGACCGGTGATAATGGCTAATTCACATGGGTCATGGTTCATGTGCATTAGGTTATCACTGGTCACATTCATTAACGGGTATTTGACATCATATGGGTCATATGCATTGGGTTATAGTTGCTTACAGTGTCACGTTACCACACATCCATGATTGTTGACAATGGGTAATTAACATGGGTAATTGGTCATGTGCATTGGGTTGTAATGGCTATAGTGTCATGTTATCGACCAACTTGACTGGTGATCAACAATAGGTAACTAACATGGGTCATGGTTCATGTGCATTGGGTTTTGTAAACTAAGACAAATACTATACAACATGTTTATACATTTTGTACTTATTATTTTTTTACGTTTTCATCCATTTGTAACGTTTTTCGTCCCCTTTTGACCGTTCAATCGATTTTGATCGATCTCGCTAGTTTTCGACCGATTTTGACAATTTTTGACAGATTTCGACGGATTTAGACCGTTTTAGACCGACTACGACCGATTGCGACCGTGTTCGACTGATTTCGACCTTTTTGACCGATTTCATCCATTTTTGAACGTTTTGGCAATTTTCTCTCGTTTTCATATGTTTTCAAGCTTTTTTTAACGCTTTCCTCCGTATTAAAACGTTATGAAACGTTTATTACGTTTTCATATATTTTGTATGATTTTTTCGTTTTCATACGTCCTTCTCCTTTTTTTTCTTTGTTTTGCTACGTTATGTTCGTTTTCATACGTCCTTCTCCTTTTTTCGTTTTCTTACGCTTTCATACCATTTTTTTAAGAAAACGTTAGACGATAGACAAAAAGGTTCCCAGACGTACAAAAATGGTCGAAATCAAGAAAAAAATGAACGAAAACGGTTTAAACCGTTATGATATTTTACCCTTTAAACCAAATAAGCTACAAATTATTTAGTTTTGCTAAATTTGAAATTTTAAAAGTGAAACAAATTGAAAATAAGCAGGGGGAGAAAAAATCACGGTTTAATAAGCAGCTTCTATAAGAACTCTTTAAGCTACTAGCAAAAAACAATGAAGCTTAAACTTCTATATTAAAAAGGAAATGCATTACATTAACGAATATGTTACTCTGGCAAGATGGTAACTCACTTGACTTCCGTAGGGGAGGTCGCGGGTTCGATTCTCGCTGGGGTGTAACATCCTTTTTTTATTTTCTTGCTATTTTTTATTACTCGTAACATAATTTAGTCACACATTTGTGATATGTATCGAATTGTGACTACACTTAAATAATGTGTGACAAGATATAACTCTATGATTTAGACACCTAAATAAATACTTCATGTGACCATACATAACATCTTGAATTTAGTCACACAAAAACTCAATGTGACTAATATCAAGGTTAATGATAAACCGTCGGGACAGGTTTACGTCGGCCTACGAAACTCGATCAACGACGTCGAGGAACCTTAGTCGTTTCGAAATAGGCTCCGTCGTTCTACGTCGGCCTAGGAACCGTCGGGGCACGTTTACGTCGGCCTAGGAAACTTGGTCTACGACGTCGAGGAACCTAGTCATTTCGGAATAGGCTCTGTCGTTCTACGTCGGCCTAGGAACCATCGGGGCACATTTACGTCGGCCTAGGAAACTCGGTCTACGACGTCGAGGAACCTTGGTCGTTTCGAAATAGGCTCTGTCATTCTATTTCGGCCTAGGAACCATCGGGGCACGTTTACGTCAGCCTAGGAAACTTGGTCTACGACGTCGAGGAACCTTGGTCGCTTCGGAATAGGCTTCATCGTTCTACGTCGGCCTAGGAACCGTTTGAGTTCACATTTTCCTATAATAATAGTCACATGAATATTTCACAATGTGACTAATTTGAATGTATTGGTCACATATAATACCCTTACAATGTGGCCATAAACATAATTTAGACACACATTTCGGTGTGACTATTATAAGAAAAAAAGTTTAGTGGTTAAAGCTGCCAGTACAAAGTTAAGTCTGGTAGGTTAGTTTTGGTGGTTAAGGCTGCCAGTACAAAGTTAAGTCTGGCAGACCTAAGTTAAGTCTGTTTAGTATCATAGTTAGTTCTGTTTATGAAAAACATCCAATGGCCACATGAATTTTATGTTTGTGTGGCCTTTTATAACATTTAGTAACATAAAGCATGTTTCTTTTGGGTATTTAGTCACATACAATTAATCATAAAGTGGCTAAAAGTGTTAATAAGTGTGACCATATGGTGTTTAAAGAGAAGAAACGTGTATTTTGTGTGACTATCGATCATCCAATGGCCACATCAAATTTATGTTTGTGTGGCCTTTTCTAACATTTAGTCACACAAAGAATGTTTGTTTTGAGTATTTAGTCACATACAATTAATCCTAAAGTGGCTAAAAGTGTTAATAAGTGTGACCATATGATGTTTAAAGTGAAGAAACGTGTATTTTGTGTGACTATTGATCATCCAATGGCCACATGAATTTTATGTTTGTGTGGCCTTTTCTAACATTTAGTCACACAAAGCATGTATGTTTTGGCTAAAAGTGACCATATGGTGTTTAAAGTAAAGAAACGTGTATTTTGTGTGACTATTGATCATCCAATGGTCACATATTAAGTTACATGACCATATGTACTGGATTTTGGCTACACTTAAATAATATGTGTGACAAAACGTTTAGTGTGGCCATATATGGCATTTGGTCACAGTGTTAGTAGTAAATGTGACTTTATAGATTAGCTTTTGGCAAGCTAACACAAACTAAACTTTAAACACACATATTAACTTACGTGAACATATGTACTGGATTTTGGCTACACTTATTGAATGTGTGACAAAACATTTAGTGTGACCATATATGGCTTTTGGTCACAGTGTTCAAGTGTGTGACATATATTTATCACTGTTTATATGTATATCGTGACTAATGCTTCACCCTTACTTTTCATTTGTCACTCGTTCCAATTTCAAATGTGGCTAAAGAGTTGGCAAAACATATCAGTCACCCTTAAATAATGTGTGACAAAACTTGACTCTATGATTTAGACACACACAAAATTACTTCATGTGACTAACGCATCAAGGTTACTTGTATTTGTCACGCGTTCCAAATTCATATGTGGCTAAATGATCTGAAACAAAATCACCAGATACCTTTAGCCATACAATGTTCAATTGTGTGGCAATACAGTTCTAATGGTCACACAATCAAAATTTTCATGTGTAACTAATTAGTAAATATTGTCAATTTTCATACCTTCAGCCACACAAATATGCGAATGTGTGGCCGTTCCATTTCGACCATGTGTGACCAAATACCGTTTTTGTACTAGTGTATTAGCCAGTTGGTTGGGGATTCCTCCACCTGTGTTGAGCTCAAGAGAACTCTCCACACTAGGAGTTGCCAAAGGTTGGGACTTACTTATGATTCCACTGCCCTGCTCAGCATATAATCCTGAGTCAGTAGTGGAAGCCCTTCCAATCATGTCACCCCCCACACCTGTGATAGCCTCATTACCAACATCACTAACACCAGCCTGAGGTAACTTGGTGCCCTTGCTCCTCCTTCTATGAACTAATATCCTTTGGGGTTCTGTTGTTAAGGGTAAGGGTCAGCAGTGGGTTCTGATGTGGTAGCAGTGGGTTCAGATGTGGTAGAAGTGGGTTCAATAGTGGATGGATTGTCTGTGGATTCTCCACTTCTACAATTTCTGGCAAGTTGAGCATGTAAGGAAACAAAGGTGTAAGGGTTCTAGAAAACTTTGGACTCTTCTTCTTCATATGGGCAAACACCTTAGTTAGCATATGATGTACTTCATACTTCCTTTTATGAGGAATAGGTTCTGTTATTTGACTTTCTATTATCAACTGAACAAACCTAAGATATAAGTAGTATTTGCCCTGCTCCTTAATATTCTTCAGAAAACCCTCATAAATCATCCTACACCAATTGAATACCCTTCCTTGTGATAGACAGATGATAGCAATTGCAATCTTTGAGGGAAACTCATCAAAACCAGTAGTCCTATTGTTTACACACATGAGCAAGGTATGGATCAAAAACTTCCATTGAGGTGAAAACATACCTTTGTGAAACTTTATCCTATCCCTTCTTCTCTCATAACCCATTCTCTCAGAAACAAGTCCCAAAACATTACCAAAATGAGTGACTCAAGCAATCCCATTGAAATCTCCTCTAACTCTTCAAAAAGTCCATCTTCCAACAATGCATGTGATGCAGGTTTTAATATTTATAATGTCTCGTTATACCTATGGTCTACCCCAATGCACTAACGGGCAGTATACCCGGTCGTGTGTAGTGTAGTATTTGGTAAAACCGTGGTCGTCCCAAGAGCTATGTGTGTTGGATTATTACTAAGTCTAGGTGTTACAGATTTAATATGATTTCGATAAGGAATTAATTAATTAACTACTAAAGCAGATCAAAGCAAATAAAGGCAAAGGTTCAATCAATAGAGGAGAGTGGTGCTAACCTAGTTAATCATCCTAGCTAGTAATGTCTACGTCTAATTACTTCCAATTACTTCAGGTGGGGTCAAAGTCGAGAGGACAGCATTTGGTCAATTCGCCCTAACCTATCAGCAAAGATGTCACCACTGGAGAAGTTAGGTGTCCCCTCATAAGTCCTGTTGTTCTTGGTCCCCTAAGCCGAGTCATTAAGTACCGCTACATGCTAGACTTATAATAGTGAGTGCCCGGGCGTTAGCAACTTAAACACTCACTCCCTAATTCTTAAGTTCATCCAAACGGTAGGTGATCAGTTGGTCAAATCGCACAAGTAGAAAGGGTCGTCAGTTGGTCATATCTTACCCTTCCTGTCTCAGTCTACTCACTTAGGGTCAGTTGGTCATATCTCCTAAGCAACTAGCCTCTACTGCCATTCAAAACTACCGAAAAAAGGGTAGCTACCAATAAACTATGCATGCATACACTTAGATATGGGTAAAATAGGGGAAACGGAAAGGCTAAATCTCACCAATTACAATAAGGTTTATAGTGTGCTCGGCTATATGAAATTCTAGATTGGTTAAAAATATTACAATTTTTTTTCAAAAGAGCTTAAAATTTTAAAACCAACTAGAAAATTAGGGCAAGTTGGCTAAGTAATCATACACTTCATTTCTATTCCTATCCCCCCACTTGAAGTGTACAAAGTCCCATTTGTACGAATAAAAAGAAAAAAGAAAATAGAAATGAAAAATAACTGAGAAAGAAATAAACTCCCCTCTTAAATGCTTGCCCAAGATGTCTCACTAAAGGTCGAAGGTGGGTCAGGAGGTTGCTAATGCGTAACCTATCCGGTGACCACGCCTTAACTACAATGTTGTAAAAAATTTCTAGCTGACCACTGGTTACGGCGTAACAACCCAAATTGTTACGCCGTAATTGCATCACAGAAGCAAAATCTGCACAGAAATAATAGGAAAATTTTGTAACCATAGGCACAATAGATTATCCGCCACACAAATATCCTATTTATTAAGTTATTACATACATAAGTTTGAAATTGTTTAGAAATTGTTCAACAAACATAGGAATCAATCATCCCTGTGGTGATCATGTTCCATGGAGTGGAACGAAGTCTGGTCGAATGGGGTGCTTGTGGTGCTACCAGGAATGGGCTCAGTCTGCATAAATGCCACTCCTTGCTGGATGCCAATGTCGGGGATGTCGGACTGGTACACATATCCTGGTCCTTGCCATCGAGGATGGCTCAGGTGCATCCCTTAAAGCATCTGGCTCGTTCGATCTACACTCCAGCTAAAAAAATCTTGTTGCAGCTGCTGCACCTGATCCAGTGTACCTATAAAACCCTCAAACTCTTTACTCAAACCATATAAACTGTAAGATATAGGATTTCACAAACACACTAAACCATAATCACAATGGGGCGAACAAGTAGTTTAGAGAGAGAAAGTTCTAGAGAGAGAAAGGGAAGAGAGTTGGGAACTATGTGAAACAAAGAAAAATGGTATTGAGTTTCCAACCCTCTACCTTGGATGGTAGAGGGTATTTATAGTATCTTACAAATAAACGCCACCTACGGGCTGTGGATCAGGCATACAGTGGGTAAAGACCCGTCCGTCCTCCATGGTGTTACTTAACAAACTACTTACTAACATAACATGACTACGACTACGAGCATTCTAACGAATACAAATACTTTAGGTGACCGACTCTTTAACGACTGAATTTTCTAATTCCTAACAATCTCCCCCTAAGGGAGGTCACCTCAAATTACAATTAATATAAACAGATATTGTTTTTGATTGTTCTTGGATTCTTGATTAAGCTCTTTGCTTTGTAGTCCGTAGTCTTGATTCTTCATGTTATGCATGTTTGGATAATTCAAGTGGAGGTCTTTAATTGATCCACGTGATGATGAGTTTTGAGCCAGCTTTGAGATCATTAGCTATCATAAATCTCTGACTCTTCCTTTGTGGTGTTGACATTATGTGATGTTGTGACTTATGGACCGACATGCTCACATTCTTGGATCATGATTTCTTTTCATCAGAGTAGCGGAAACTTTCGTTGATTTATGATATTGGCAACAGCGTAGCAGAAGCATGGAGTGAAAATATCAGAGTCATTGATGCACTAATCATGATTTCTTTAGAAGTGAATGTGTAGTGTGAGCATGCGGTTATGGATTGACCGTTTCAGTCTGATCAGCTGCAAATGTCGGGCGTACCTGCATACAATAGTGAGCAATAAAGTGCACAAAAGTGTCTTTGATCACTTTCGTTGAATTGAGGTACACGGCACACGGTTCCCCGTTGATCAGTACAAGTACTTCCTGTGATCAGGTAAAATCCCGAAGAATTTCCTTGACAGGGTTTCGTAGCTGCTCTAGCTCTTCTCAAACCGGAACGTCTCAAAGAAGACAACACGAAGTGAGTGAACCAGTGAATTGAGATTCACTGATTGATGAAAAAAGATTTGAAAAACAATCGTGTACTGCTCGATAGAAATTGTTTTTGCAATACAACGAAGTTTTTAATGAAAATCGATTATCAATCATAAACACCTTTTATTTTGAAAAATTAGTACACAGTCGATGTGCTAAAGAAAAGAGTTTTTAAGCACAACGATCGGTTTTTCAAAGGTGTCCGTCAATCCATAACCTGAACCAGGATTGATTCAAAATATTGAATCGCCCCATTGTTTCTGTTCAGTTGTCACATGGTTGATCTATTAGATAGATCTCACATGCCACCTACCAGGAGCTTGTTTGATGTTGGCTCCAGAAGGCTTTCCATCTTCATTGTGAATGTGTTATCATATCACTCAGATGTTCTGGCAATACCACAAGGATAATGCGTAGGACTCATAAGATTTAATCTCTCTTTCCACATTGTGTGAAACAGAGAGTCTTCATTGAAAGTGTCCTAATGAGATTTATAGATGATCTCGTGGCTCTAAACTCAATTGTGCATATTTGGATCCTATTTCGGAGACTAGGGAGAGGGTCTCCTTCTTCAATATCAACAATCTCTAAGAGAAAGTCGATAGATTATGTTGGTTCCCCGTGAGAATGAAACAAGTCCTTTTAAGAGGAACTTGAGTAGCTTGGGAAGTTGTAGTGTAGTGCGTCACTGGGTCCATGACGTCTTGTCTTCAATACCGGTGTTACCTTGGTAACCACTAGTAGCATATGAATTGAACCCGGTATCTGCCCTAAGGTTGAATAATTGGAGGGCCATTTGTTTTCACCCTTTTCTCATTCAATTCTTTTTCATTCTTCAACCTCTTCAGTGCTTACCAAGACTTCATAACTAGAACCTTGTTGGGTTTATTCCAGTACTAGCTCAATCTCAGTCCGCACTCTTCCCATATCTCACTTTTCTCCTTTTTTCAATAAACCCAAGGACTTCTACACTAACTAGTGGATTGTCCCTGGGTAGATCCCTCCGGTTCTGGCGGATCATGGGAACAAATACCTAACCTTATCGTCCTTATATCACCATACATAAAGTAGAGTTGGTCGGTCTATTTGGTATTGTTCATCTGCCATTGGATCCAATTTGAAAACCATTTGAAAAACAATCCAGATACTAGTGATATATTATCAAAGCAGTTTGTACTTGAATTGTTTTAGATATTTTTAGAAAAAGAGCTCCCCCTCAACATGTGCCTCATGTATTTGAAATCTTTTTTGCACACGGAGGCAAGAGGAAGAATTAACTTCTTTGATTACCATTTTCTAAAAGATATCAACATCACTTCCCTGATTAAATCAAGTAGATAAAGTATATTGGGGAAGGATGAGGTTTTCAAAAGTTTGCTCCCCCTTAATATGTGCCTCGAGATTTGTAAATGTTTTGCACATATTAGATGGAACCTGCACTTAGATACAAATCAATCACGATTCAATACATTTTGGTTTAAGATAGATGCTCCCCCTCAACATGTGCATGGAAAATTTTTGAAATCGTTTGGCACATGTGGGAAGGAGAGCATGTACATCCTTATAAAATCATTTATCGAATTACCAGTTTAAATCTAATTTAAATGACAAATTCTCCCCCAATCACAATTATCAAATCATTTGAGAATTGTGATCTCTATTGATTTAAATTAAATTTTGAGAGCTTTTTGAGAAGAGTAGTGACTTGCTTTTGAAAAAGAACATTTTAACTGATAAGAATCAGATTTTCAGACTTTAAACTCCATTGTTTAAACATGCAAGAGTATAATTTGAAAACATAATATTAGCAAAGGTTTTGA
The DNA here is from genome assembly GCA_910596185.1 of Chrysanthemum makinoi. NCBI lineage: Eukaryota > Viridiplantae > Streptophyta > Magnoliopsida > Asterales > Asteraceae > Chrysanthemum > Chrysanthemum makinoi. The sequence continues at coordinate 58,822,882 of OU343220.1, forward strand.
ATCAACTGTATAAAACATTGTTCTTTTTTATTTTCCCACAATAAACCTTGCTCATTAACGTGCCAATTGTTTGAAAAATGACCTTTCATAATAATCTTTTTAATTCGAATAAAATCATTCTCCCCCTCAATCAATGACACACGTTGTTGATTGAGAGATAGAGATTTTGACAGATGATAAGCACTAATGATTTACACGAATAATAGAGTACGAGGTATTTTCAAAACAATTTAGTTTTCAGAAGAATCATTAGAATCATTTGTTTGAAGAATCAGAGCATGAGATTTGAAAAGTAAGATAAAGCATGGCTCTGTCCTTTACATTTTAAAACGGGTTATTGCCTGAAATGACAATTAACCACCATTTTTCTCCATCTCCTTTTTTTTTTTTTTTTTTTTTTTGGACTCGAACTTCATCTAAAGACCCGTGCCATTCTTTGAGTGACAACTCAAAGTCCGTAGATGTTATCGAACCAAGAAAAACATGACAAAAATGACAATATTTTTGGAAATTTTCAAGATTCTCTAAATTTTTTATGGATTTTTGAAAATTTTATATTTTTCTATTTGCTTTTTGTTGGTTTTATATTTTTGTATTTTGTTTTTGATAAACTATGTTAGCCTTAATAGTTTTTATTAGAAGTGATGGTCATTCACGATTAGGAACTTTGTAACGCGTGTTAGATATCGTGATAGAATAGTCAACAGGCTCGTGGATTTGGCTAAGCTAATTGGTTAGAAGTTATGTTAAGCTAGCCTTATATCAATCCGTGTCCAATCCAATCCAAACGAGCCCATGCCAAGCCCATTATGGAATCTAGTATTTGTACTATAAATACACCTCAAATGAGTCATTTGAGGTGTGTGCTTGAGTATGTGTGTGTGTGTTTTTCCTTTGATATAAACATCTTATTGTGTTCATCTTTCTCTCACAACATAAACGGTTTTAACATCAAGTCACCATCTTTCTCATCTTCATTTCTACGCTTTGTTTGTGTTTGTGGTTAACGTGTTTCTACGCGTATAGTGGTAACGTGTTGGGTTTGTGATAAGGTTGAGAAAAGTAAGGTCCTACAAGTGGTATAGAGCCTTGGTTAACTTTTATTGATTTATGTTGGTTTTTATACATGTGTTTTACTGTTTTTGTGGGTATTTCTGTGGGTCGGAAATTTTTTTCCGAATATTGTGGGTAAAACAATTGGTATAAATCGCCTAACAATGGTGTAGGAGTGGTTGGTTGAAGTTTTTTGTGGTTTGTGTTATTACGCGTAAAGCTCTCGGTAACAAAAAGTGGTTACGCTTAAAGCTTTAACTTTTGCACTTAAAAATTCAAGATTCTTGTGGTTTAAGGTTTATTTGGTGCTAAAGTTTCAGTTTTTTGCAAAAAGTTCGAAGTATTACGTGTTTTAAATCATTTTTGAACTCGTTTTTGGTTTGTTGGTCATTTCTACTCGTAAGTTTTCTACACACTTTGGGTGAAAAAGGTTAACAGATTTGTGTTATTGAAGTGTTTTTAAGGCTGTTTGTGCAAGAGAAATTGTTTGAAGCACTGGAAATTTTTTACGCGTAGGTCAAAACCCTAGTTCTACGCGTAAGAAAAGTCAACGTCCTCTGTCTACGCATAACTTCCTACGCATAACTTTTTGGCTAAGAATCTTTGAGCATCAAAGGTTACTCAGTGCTTCCCTCACTTGGATAAGTGTGTGGAACACTTCGACTTGTGGATATCTTTTACGCTGTGACAGTGTAAAGGATTTTTGGTTCTAAACCTACGTTTACGCATAAGCATAAACTCCTACGCGTAACAATCTACGCATAAGTTCCACTTACGCATAAGATTTCTACGCCTAAGCATTTTTGTTTACGCCTAAGCCTTAAGTTTACGCGTAAGATACTGGTCTACGCATAAGGAATCCTACGCCTAAGAATCCTACGCCTAAGCACAATCTCTAAGCCTAAGCCATCCTACTCGTAACTTCTTTGGTCTACGCCTAAACTCTTTCTACGCATAAAAAAACTTGAGTAAAATTTAAATTTTTGAGGAGACTAAACGTTCAAATTTTACGCGAGATTCAAATTTTGGTTTAACTGTGCAAATTTTGGTCAAAAATTCAAATTTTTGGGCCTAAATTCAAATTTTTCGGGTCAAATTTGGCGTCAAAATTGTCATAACTCAAAATTTTCATACGACCTTAGAATTGATTTTTATAGTGAATTTCAAATTTTGGGAGAAAATTTTTTTTACGCCTAAGAACCAAGGTTACGAGTACGACTTTCAGAAAAACCTCAACCGAACTTAATCTTCATCAACCACAACTCCTCTATCGTTGAATCGATCCTACATCAACTTTATCAGATCATACCTTCATCAATGGCAACTCAACAAGACATTCATGCAGCCGGTGCAGAAAACCGTCCTCCTATGTTGGCAAAAGGTGGTTATCTTCAATGGAAAAGTCGTATGCTTCGCTACATCAAGACCAAACCTAATGGAAAACTCGTGATTAACTCCATTACGAATGGACCCTTCAAGCCTCTACAAATCCTAGACCCCGGAACTCCTGACGTCCCACCATCTTATCATACTCAAACTGAATCAGAATACACTGAAGAGGATCAGAAGCAAGTCGATGCAGATGACATGGCAATTCATATTGTCCAACTGGGTTTACCAATAGACATCTTTGCTGCTGTAGACAGTTGTGAAACTGCTTTTGATATGTGGGAACGTGTTAGACGGCTTTGTCATGGAACAGAAATTTGTCAACAAGACATGGAGAACAAGCTGCTAACTGAATAGGAAAAGTTCACTTCAACTCCAGGAGAATCCATTGAATCCTACTATGGAAGGTTTTGTACTTTGATGAATGAGCTAATCAGAAACAAGCTAGCACCCAGAACTATCGTTCAAAACATCAAGTTCCTGAACAATCTTCCAGAAGAATGGGGACGATATGTCACTATTGTCAATCAAACAAAAGACCTTCATCAGGTGAACTTTGATCAACTGAATGATTTTCTGAAACAAAACCAAGCTGAAGTGAATGAATTCAGGAAAGAAAGATTGGCAAAGAATCATGATCCATTGGCACTTATTGCAAAGACTCAACCTTCAGTGAATACACAACAACAAGCTTCATCATCTTCCAACAACAACAACTTGCAGCAATACATTCCACAACCACAAGTTGTTCTCCCTCAACAACAATTCTATCCACCAGAACAACAAGTCATTCAACAACAGTATCCACAATACCAGAAACAAGGAATCACTGATCCTGAAGCTGAACAAGAAGAAGCCTTGCTACAAGTATTCTCTTTATTGGGCAAAGCATTCAGAAGTCGCTATTCCACACCAACTAACAACAATCAAAGGATTTCATCAAACACTCGCAACAGGAAAATTGCACAGCCGGGTGTGAATATGGGTAATCAAGGACAAATGGTTGGAGTTATTGGGAATCAGCAGGGATATGCTATTGGATTTCGTATGGGTAATCTGGCGGTTCCGTATCAGGGTAATCAGTTGGGTCAGAATGTTGGAAATCAGATGGGACAGAATGTTGGGAAAAGAGCAGTGGGTAATCGAATGGGAATGTTGCAGCTCCAGTCGTTGGGAATTATGGAAATGTGAATCGGGGTAATCAGGTTAAGTGTTATAACTGTCAAGGAATGGGTCACATGGCACGAAACTGTCCCACTAAGCCGCACAAGAAGAATGCTGAGTTTCTTCCGAAAGCTATGCTGTTAGCACAGAAGCAAGAAGCAGGGATGCAGTTGAGTGCTGAGGAAAATGATTTCTTCACTATTTTGGATGATTTGGAAGACCTCGAGGAACTCAATGCAAACTGCATCTTTATGGCAAATCTTCAGGAGACTAAGTACGACACTGACTCTGACGCACCTCCTGTCTATGACGCCAACGCAGTATCTGAGGTACCAATCATTGATCCATGCTATAACAATGTCATATTTGATGTGTTTACTCATGATAAACAGCATTCTGTGACATCAGCACCTACTTATGATACATATATGGACAATCCGAGTTGTAGCAATACTTACTCTGAAACTCCAGATGTGGATCCTAGTGGAGGTTGTGTGGCACAAAATACTGAGACTGATGAGGAAACACGTGCTTATTTTGAATCATTAATCAATAACTGTGGCATTGAAATTGAGAAAGTGAGTAAGGTCAATCGCGAAGTTAAGGCCGCGAATGTTAAATTGACCACTGAGCTTGAGAGTTACAAAGAGAACGCCAGAGCCTATGAATTTCATACAAACAAAATATCAGAATTAGAAATTGGTTATCGAGATTCTGTTTTAAGAGAAAAACAATTGCAACTCAAGTATGACACACTTGATGTGAATTTGAACTTGAAAATAAAATCTTTAAACAAGGAAATTTCTGAACTAAATGACCAACTTTCTAAACAAAAAGAACTATTTTCTGATCTTGAAAAAGAGAAGAAACAGTTGATTGCTGATTTTTCAAAACGATAAAATTCTCTTCTTGATGAAATTCTTGATAAGAATGAAAAGATAAAAACTTTGGAAAATTTGCTTCTTACAACGGGTCATTCTGCTCAAACAATCAAGATGCTTTCTAATCAAGTAAATCCGCGTTTTCATACTAATAATAGAATGGCACTTGGTAACGACCCTTCCTCGTTCCTCAAGAAAGCTCAGAAATCTCAGAATGTGTTAAACAATGGAAATGTTTTGCATGAACCCATTATTGTTCGTGATTCTCTTGAAACTTTAGAACTATCTGAGGAGAGTAGATAAAAAATGAAATAAAAGAATTTGGAAATCAAACCAATTGATTATAACAAATGGAACAAAATTAACGGAATTACTTTTGTTAATCAAAAAGAAAAGTCAAAGTTTTCCATCACACCAAGTGTTTCAAACAAAGATTCTACACCTGTTTCAAAATCTGTTTCAAAACCAGTCGTTGTCTCAAAATCTCTTTCGAACATTGAACAAATGTCTTCAAACAATCCTTTTAACTCAAGTGATGCGAGAAGTATTTTAGACAATGTGAAAACGAGAATTGTGGATCTTCAAGAAACTGTTAAAACTAAAACCACTATTACACCTAATAACCGGTTCTCTAGTTTTGACATCGAACAAAGAAAGATTTTTGAAACTCAAATTGCCCCTCAGCTGAATGCCATCAGTGCAAGGGTAATTCATTTTGAACAAGCATTTTTGAAAGAAACAGCTGACTTTGTCAAGGACCATAAAACCCCGGTAAAGCAAGCTAACGACTGTGTTGTACAAATCAAAGTTTTGGAAACTTTAAATGACTCTCTCTTCGAAGATGTTCGACTCTGATATTATGTCCATTATTTTGCAAACATATTCTGTTGAAGATCATGAAAGACTCCATTCTGAGACCTCCGAAATTGTTTCAAAATATGAAAAAGCTCTTGAAAAACTTGAAAAGAAAATGTGTCATATTTTAAACAACTTGATCGAAAAACTGAGGAATGCAAATATGACAAATTGTCGTATGAGCGTTCCTACAATGACATGAAAGCAAAAAATGATCTTTTGAGGGCTCAGCTGGAAAGTCAAAAGGAAAGGCAGTGGATACTGTGATTAAAAAACCATTGATTGTGGAGAAAGCAAATGTTCCCAAACCGGTTTCCAAACCAAAAATGTCTGTTTCTATGCCTCCTCCAAAAGTCAATGAGAAAAATGTTTCATCAAAACCAGTCACTCCACCTGCCCTACCTAAACAACATGTTGATAAAGGAAAAGCGGTTATCGAGAAACCAAAAGTTTTAGCTCCTGGCCTTTTTAAGATGAGTACCACTAATACGTCTGCCTCCACATCTAAACCATATGGGACAAACGACATAAGTTTAGAAAAGCACTCTAAAGAGACTAGGAAAGCCGAAACCTCTTCTCTAGATAAAAATGCGAATCCTAATGCGTGTACCTTACCTTCTACAGGACTAGAAAGCACCTCTAGGAGCAGCAGACTAAAGCCTAAGAGCAATACAAGGAACAATAGAGTCTCGACTGCCTCTAGGAGTAGTAGCTTGAATAAAGAGAAGAAAGTAGAAGAACACCCTAGGAATTTACCGCTTTTGAATAAGAAAGACATTTCATCTGAATGTACTGAACCTATGAAACTTGCTAAGTCTAATGAAAGTGTTGAATCTCTTTGTTTAACTTGCAAGAAACCTTTAATTAATGTTCAAGATGATTGTGTTTCTAAGAATGTGAATGATACGCCTGTTAAGAAGAACGTTCCAAAAAGATCTTACGCTAAACGAGTAGGAAGACTAGTTGCAAAACTTAGGCTTTACACTACTGACAGGAACTATAGTGTATACTTTAGGGATGATATTTGGAAACCCACAGGTAGAACTTTCACACTCCAGAATGGTAAAATGAGTGATAAACCAGAATTCCCTGTAGCAAACCTCTTTGAGTGTGATCAGGATTTTACCTCTAACCCAAAGGAACCAAAATCAAAACGATTTCCACAATATTCTTTTTCTGTTAGTGGCAGGTTATCGAAATTTGTCTTTGGATCATCGACTCGGGTTGCTCCAAGCACATGATCGGGAATTTGAAGCTGCTGATCAATTTCGTCTGGAAATTCATGGGAACCGTATGTTTCGAAAATGATCATATAGCAGCTATCATGGGTTATGGAGATCTACCTTTTGGAAATTATTTGATCACTCGGGTTTACTATGTCGAAGGGTGGGACATAATTTGTTATTAGTCGGGCAGTTCTGTGATGCAGATTTAGAGGTTGCTTTTAGGAAAAATGCTTGCTTCGTTAGAAACTTGGATGGCACTGATCTCTTAACTGGGAATCGTGATACAAACTTGTATGCTATCGACATCAACAAAATGGCCTCTTCATCACCAATATGTCTTATGACACGAGCATCTAGAACACAGTCCTGGTTGTGGCATAGAAGGTTATCCCATCTCAATTTTGACACCATCAACAAAATTGCCAAAGACAACATCGTCAATGGACTTCCAAAGTTCAAATACACCAAGGATCACTTATGTCCATCATGCGAACAAGGAAAAAGCAAAAGAGCATCATATAAACCCAAATCTGTACCTAGTTCGGAAGCAAAGTTGCATATGTTGCACATGGACTTATGTGGCCCAATGAGAGTTGAAAGCTTTAATGGGAAAAAGTATATTCTTGTCATCGTCGATGATTATTCGAGATATACATGGGTTAAGTTTCTAAGATCAAAAGACGAAGCCCAGGCATCATCATCACCTTTCTGAAACGAATTCAAGTACTTCTTCTAACTCCAGTAAGTGTTGTAAGAACAGACAACGACACTGAATTCACAAATCAGGAGTTAAGATCTTATTTTGAAGATGTTGGAATTACTCATCAGACATCAGCTGTTAGAACTCCACAGCAGAATGGGGTAGTTGAAAGAAGAAATCGTACTCTTGTGGAAGCTGCTCGCACAATGCTAATTTATTCTAGTGCACCGTTATTTCTATGGGCTGATGCTGTTGCCACTGCTTGTTTCACTCAGAACCGATCTCTCATCCATCCAAGATTCAATAAAACCCCATATGAGCTTGTGAACAATAGAAAACTAGATATCTCTTACTTTCACGTGTTTGGCGCTTTGTGCTATCCTACGAATGACAGAGAAGATCTTGGAAAATGGAAAGCTAAAGGTGATATTAGAATCTTCATTGGATATTCAGACAACTCGAGGGCATTCAGGGTGTATAACAGAAGGATTAGGAGGATCATGGAGACGATGAATGTGAATTTTGATGAACTTTCACAAATGGCTTCTAAGAGATTCGCTCTAGAACCCGCACTAAACCGACAGACTTCTAGACACATCAGTTCAGGACTCGTACCTCAAAGAGCTCAATCAACTCCGCTTGACAATCCTAGAGAACAAGAATGGGAGAATTTCTTCGAGTTAATGTTCGATGAATACTATGGTGGAACTTCGACGAATGCATCAAACCATCATTCCGCTGCACCCGCTCAAAATCATCCTCCACCACCAACAGAAGATGCATCTACAATGGTCGAAACCAATGCACCAACTCCATCTACATCATCTACATCTACTACAGTTCTTGCACCCATTCTACCAGCTGTTGATGAGCAAAATCAAAACCAGAACGATGCAACGTTAGATGAAGACTTATTTGAAAACCCGTTTGCTACGGAATCAGCTGAATCATCCTCAAGCTTACGAGAACCATCTAACTCGCATACGTTTAACCAACGGTATCCTTCTACTCTGAAGTGGACAAAAGACCACCCAATTGAACAAGTTATTGGTGAACCTTCAAGGCCAATTCAGACGAGACACCAACTTGCCACCGATTGTGACTTGTGCATTTACCTTTGCTCAATTAGCAATATTGAACCGAAAAACATTCGAGAGGCAATGGCAGATCCCGCATGGATAGAAGCAATGCAGGAGGAACTTCTCTAATACCGTCTACATGACTCTTGGGATATGGTTCCAAGACCCATTGACGTTCGCGTCATTGATCTTAAATGGTTATGGAAGAACAAACGGGATGAAGAAATGACTGTCATTCGCAACAAATCTCGTCTTGTGGCCAAAGGATACAGACAAGAGGAAGGGATAGACTTTGAAGAGTCATTCGCGCCGGTAGCTAGAAGCAGTTAGGATATTCTTAGCCTATGCAGCTCACAAAAACATCATGGTTTATCAGATGGACATTAAGACCGCGTTCTTGAATGGAACTCTGAAAGAAGAAGGTACGTGAGTCAGCCAGAAGGCTTCATAGACTTGGAACATCCAGACTACGTCTACAAACTCAAAAAGGCAATCTATGGATTGAAACAAGCTCCGAGAGCGTGGTATGACGAACTGTCCTCTTTCCTTATCCAAAACAATTTCACCAAAGGAACAGTTGATCCTACCTTATTTACACAAAAATGCAAAAACTACATTTTGATTGTTCAGATTTATATGGACGACATCATCTTTGGGTCCACTAATCCGAAACTTTCAAAACATTTTGAAAATCTCATGAAAAATAAATTTGAAATGTCCATGATGGGGGAACTAAAATTCTTTCTTGGTTTACAAATACATTAGTCCCCTCGTGGAATTTTTATTAATCAAGCTAAATACACAACTGAGATTTTGAAAAATCATGGTATGGATAATTGTGATTCGGTCGGAACACCAATGGTAACTTCACCAAAAATTGGAGCCGATTTGTTTGGGAAACCTATTGATCCGAAGAAATATCGGAGCATGATTGGTTCTCTCATGTACCTCACTGCTAGTCGACCAGATATTCATTTTGCTGTTTGCTTATTAGCACGGTTTCAGGCAAAGCCTACCAAACTGCACCTCAAAGAGGTTAAAAGGATCTTTCGGTACCTGAAGACATCCATTCACATGGGACTTTGGTATCCGAAGGAATCCGGATTTGATCTAATAGCCTTTTCAGATGCGGACCACGCAGGTGATCAAGTTACAGCAAAAAGTACATCTGGAGAAGCACAATTTTTGGGTGAAAAGTTAGTAAGTTGGTCTTCAAAGAAACAAGATTGCACTGTACTTTCAACCGCTGAAGCTGAGTATGTGTCTCTATCTGCGTGTTGTGCTCAAGTTCTATGGATGAGAACACAACTCACAGATTATGGCTTTACTTTCGATAAAATACCTATGTATTGTGACTCGAAAAGTGCCATAGCCATATCATGCAATCCTGTTCATCACTCAAAGACTAAGCATATCCGTGTCCGCTACCACTTCATCAAAGAGTACGTCGAAAATGGTACTGTTGAATTATTCTTCGTGAAGACAGATTACCAACTCGCCGATCTATTTACTAAAGCCCTTCCAAAAGAAAGGTTTGACGATTTACTTCGACGAATTGGAATGCGAAGCCTAACCCCTGAGGAGTTAGAACGTCTTCTCGAATCTTCTTGAAAATGATTTTCCAACAAGCTTCGCTGTAAATATTTTTTGAAAAACAAAATACAAAATTTGAAAAACCAACAAAAGCAAAACATAAAAATAATAAACTTTCAAAAAATACAAAAACAATATTAAATCAAAAATCCAAAAATATTCTTCTCACGACATGTCTCTCGTATAATTGATATTCTGTACATTTCTAGAAATGTCATTCAACAATGATACGGGTATGTACAGATGCTTGAGCGAGAGTTCTTTAATTTGTTTTCTAAAACATGTCGTTTCTCAAAATTTCTTCAAAAATGGCTTTCGTATACTTCAGTACGAAACCCGGACCAAAATGATGACTTTTGATTATTTTTCAAATCAAAACTCGTGCTTTTATAGAAAAATCAAGTGTACGCTTCAGTGCACTACATTTAAAAATGGTGAGAAATCATCATCATCTTGAGCACCTTTTCAAGATTGTTCAAAAAGATTTTCAAAATCTTTCAAAATATTTTGTGCTCAAGATAACTCCCTCTAAAACCCTTTAATTGATTATGCTTTATTAAAGGGGGAGTATAAAACTAAAAAGTTCCAAATTCATGCTTAAATCAAATCCGTTTGTCTCCCCATAAGATTCTAAAATGTTTGTTTAATCCGTTGATATCAAAAATATCTCGAATATGCTATTTTTGAGGGGGAGGAGACGTGATTAAAATGTGATCAAAAAGTTTAATGATCGCTGTTTGAATCTCAAAATGAGCTCGACTTAGATGAAACCAATGAATTGACGGGAATCTAAGTCAGTATATGTACCATCTCGAGAAACTTGTGATAGATATGCACCTTCATGGGTCTAACCTCCTTTTCAAGGAGTGTTCACAACTTCAAGTTAGTTACTAGAGCTAGTTGTCACCTAAAAACTGACAATGGAACTCTTTAACTAGGCAACGTAACCGTGTCTCGTGGGGAATTGTCTATCATAAGCCGATCAATTCAAAAAGTTCAAACTCTACCCTCGATGTGCATTTTTTTTTGTTAAAACTTATAAGCACATGTGAAGGGGGAGTGTTTCTGAAAATATAAAACTCTCTGAGTGTCTCAAACATGGTTTCTATCATAAACACTCCGAGAGATTTTCAAGAAAAATGGTTTTATGGCAACAATAGGACAGTCATGGAGTTATAAGGTGACTATGGATAGGAAATTCGTCCTATGATCCGCCAGAGCCGGAGGGATCTACCCAAGGACATCTCAAATAGTTAGTATTAGAAGTCCTTAGGTATGATTGAAAAAAGGAGTAATGTGAGAAAGGAGAAAGAAGGGGTTGAAGAATTAAAAAGAAATGTAATGAGACAGGGTGAAAAGAAATAGCACTCCATATTCAACCTTAGGGCAGAAACCAGGTTTAATACATATGCTACTGGTTGTCACTAGTTGAAACTGGTATTGAAGACAAAGACGTCATGGACCCAGTGACGCACTGCACTAAACCTTCTAGCCACTCAATTCCTCTCAAAAGGGATTTGTTTCATTCTCACTGGGAACCCTACATAATCTATCGACTTTCTCTTAGAGATTGTTGGTATTGAAGAAGGAGACCCTCTCCCTGGTCTCCGCTCAGGAAAACCAAAATGCACTATTGAGTCTAGAACCACGAGATTCATCAAAAGCTCTCATAGGAACACATGACATGACATCGCTTGTTGTTCATCAATAAGGACACAAGTGATATATTCTAGAGTCCTACGCAGATCTTAGCAATCTGCCAGAACATTTATGAGAAATTTCACATCTGTTATCTTCAGTGATTGAATGGAAATTCCTGCCAGGGTCAACATCAAGCAGCCTGACAGCAGGTCACTTCGGTAATTCTCCGTGGATTATGCTTAGTGTGTCTCAAACGGTCTACAGTCGTGGGGTGATGCTTCGGTGTACCTCAGCGACTCATCTGAACTGTATATGTACTTCGGTATATCGCGTTATCTCACTTGTGGGACTCCAGTTCATGAACGGCCTTTGTAAGAATTAGAGATGTGTTTTCACACTATGCTGTTAACACCCTCGAAATTCAAACTTGTAAGTGCCGGAATCCGCTTATTACTAACTTGTTTTATGTTTTCTTCTTATGGAAGCTCCGGAGCGGATTGATCGTGCAGACTCGCCACATGCTCATACCAACAACACATGAAAGTTCTCATCATAATCAAAAGCTATGCAAAGTTAAAAATGATTCTTCGTCAATGTCAAAGAATCTACAAAGTTTAAAGACTCGAGAACTACATCATTGGTAACCAAAAGACAAATAGAAGTGTGAGCATGGTGGAGAAAGGCGTGGAGACACCAAACCAACAAAGTTGACAACGCCAGACAACCACATTAACTGATCACAAAGTAGGAAGGAACAAAGATTCGAGACTATTCTATATCTACACGCAAAGTTCAAGCTCAAGGAAAGTAAAGATCTTATCAAGTGGAGCATCTTTTGAATGACCACCCCTTAGGGGGAGATTGTTAGCCTTAATAGTTTTTATTAGAAGTTATGGTCATTCACGATTAGGAACTTTGTAACGCATGTTAGATATCGTGATAGAATAGTCAACGGGCTCGTGGATTGGGCTAAGCTAATTGGTTAGAAGTTATGTTAAGCTAGCCTTATATCAATCCATGTCCAATCCAATCCAAACGAGCCCATGCCAAGCCCATTAGGGCATCTAGTATTTGTACTATAAATACACCTCAAATGAGTCATTTGAGGTGTGTGCTTGAGTATGTGTGTGTGTGTGTTTTCTTTGAAATAAAACATCTCTTGTTTTCATCTTTATCTTCACATACACGATCCATATAACATCAAGTCACCATCTTTCTAATCTTTTATTTCTTCATCTTATACGCATAACGTGTGTTTGGTTTTAGGTGGTTATACTTGTATACGTGTTGGGTTTGTGATAAGGTTGATAAAAGTAAGGTCCTACAAACTATTTACATTAGATAGATGAAGGAAAACCTTTTACTCATCTTCTTCCTCTTGAAGACGTTTGAGTGTTTCTGGTTGTAGGCCTTTTAGACCAAGTCGTGGAAGGATAAACTCAAAACGTTCTCTAGGAAGAGCTTTGGTGAAGATGTCTGCTAACTGATATTCAGTCCTCACAAAGTATAGTTCCACCACACTGTTTTCCACTTGCTCCCTGATAAAATGATGTCGAATGTCGATATGCTTTGCTCTTGAGTGTTGAACATTGTTGCATGAGAGAGCAATAGCACTTTTATTATCAAAGTACAGAGGAATTTTGTTGAATGCAAAGCCATAGTCAGATAATTAGGATATCATCCAAAGGATTTGAGCACAACACGATGACATGGCTATGTATTCAGCCTCTGTACAGGAAATATAAGTACTCATTTGCTTCTTTGAAGACCAGCTTACAAGCTTATCACCCAAAAACTGAGCACCTCCAGACATACTTCGACGAGTATCTTGACACCCTGCATGATCTGCATCTGCATATGCTGTTTGTGACATACCGGTGTCCTTCGGGTACCAAAGACCCATATTGATGGTTCCTTGGGGATACCGAAAGACCCGTTTAACTGCTTCAAGGTGCTTTTTAGTAGGCTTAGCCTGATATCTAGCACACATGCAAACAGCGAACAGAATGTCTGGTCTACTGGCTGTGAGGTACATCAGGGATCCAATCATACTACGATATTTCGTTTGGTCTACCATGATCCCTGAGTGGTCCTCATCCAGTTTCGTACGCTCAATCATTGGAGTGTCAACAGGGTCGCAAGAATCAAATCCAAATTGCTTTAAAATTTCATTTGCATATTTAGATTGATTAATAAAAATGCCTCCGGGACTTTGTGAAATTTGTAATCCTAAGAAAAATGACATTTTTCCCATCATAGACATTTGAAATTTAGAACCCATTTCATTTGAAAACCGATCACATTCATTGGGTTCAGTTGAGGTAAAAATAATATCATCAACATATATTTGAACATGAATTTAATGTTTGCCTGACTTTCTGGTGAACAATGTCGGATCAACTACTCCTTTGCTGAATCCAGTAGATATAAGAAACTTTGATAGCATATCATACCATGCCCTTGGAGCTTGCTTTAAACCGTACAGAGCCTTCTTCAAACGATAGACATGAGTAGGATGCTCCGGATTCACAAACCCTTCAGGCTGGCTGACGTATACGACTTCTTTAAGATCTCCGTTAAGGAAAGCCGTCTTTACATCCATCAGATAAACTACCATGTTCTTACTTGCAGCATTAGCCAAGAAGATTCTGATTGCCTCGATACGAGCAACAGGAGCAAATGATTCTTCAAAGTCAATACCCTCCTCTTGACGGTGTCCTTTAGCAACCAATCGTGCCTTGTTCTTTAAAACATCACCATGCTCATCAAGTTTCACTTTGAAGATCCACTTTAGAGCAATAATCATAGCACAATCTGGAGCAAGTACTAATTCCCATACATCTAGACGATCAAACTCATGAATTTCTTCTTGCATGGCATTGAACCAGCTGTCTTCATTCATGGCAGTTTTAACATCTTTTAGTTCGACCTTAGAGAGTATGGAGTTAAAGAAGCACCATAAGGTATCGGTTGCAAGTTGTTTCTGTGTTGATACTGGACGGGAGGGGTTTCCAATGATGTTGTCCAATGGATGATCATGAGTCCATTTTCTGAGGTGTTCATGTGGTTGTGGTTGAGGAACTGAAGTTGCAGAGTCAATTTCTCCTGATGAAGAAGGTTCTGATGATGATTCAGGAGCAAATACGTTCTCAACGGGGGAATCTTCGGGAGTAGCAAAGGGATTAACTTCATCATTGGTGCCAGAAGCAATTCCATGATGTACACTCGATGATTGATGATTTGTTGATGAGACAGAGTGATCAGCAGCAGGCGCTTCTTGACTTAATGATATTAACACGGAAGGATTATCTTCATTGACATGGATAGAAGCATCCTCTGTTGATGGAATTGGTAGATCATTAGTATTTGGCTCATATTGTTCATCAAACATATGATCAAACAATTTTTTTAAATCATCTTCTGAGGGAGGTACATAAGGAGTTGCAGGTGACGGGCTTGTAACAAGAGTTGAACTGATAGGACTACTCGATGAAAGTTGAGATGCGGGTCCAGAACTGGATTGTCCTGGAGCCATTTACCCAGACAGCTCATCGAACGTAACGTGAATAGTTTCCGTGATATCTCGAGTTCTTTTGTTGTAGATTCGGTAACCCTTCTTGTTTGATGCATAACCAACAAAAACTCCAATGTCCGCTTTAGCTCTTAACTTACCTAAATATTGACCATCATTCGTTAGATAACACAAAGCACCAAAGACACGAAGGTAGGATAGATCAGGGTTTCGTTTATGGACAAGTTCATATGGAGTTTTTCCATGAGAGGTATGAATAAGGGAACGATTTTGGGTGTAGTAAGCAGTGGCAATGGCTTCAGCCCATAGAAACATTGGAACATTTGAATAAATAAGCATTGTTCTAGCGGCTTCCACAAGAGTTAGATTTCGTCTCAACTACACCGTTCTGTTGAGGAGTTCGTGGAACACTTCTTTGATGACTTATTCCAACAATTTCATAAAACTGACTTAATTCTTTGTTAACAAACTCTGTGCCATTGTCTGTTCGAACAATTCTAACAGTATTGTTAAGTCGAACTTGAAGTTGCTTGTTGAGTTTAATGACAACATCTGGAGTTTCATCCTTTGTCCTCAAGAACTTTACCCAAGTGAATCGAGAGTAGTCATCAACGACGACTAAAATATATTTCTTCCCATTAATAGTTTGCACTCTCATTGGTCCGCATAAATCCATATGAAGGGTATGAAGAACTTCCATTACTGAGTTGGTGGGTTTGGGTTTGTGGGCATATTTCGTGCTTTTTCCCAATTGGCAAGCTGAACAAAGATGATATTTTTCATATTTTAATCTGGGTAAGCCTCTGACAAGATCCTTTCTGGAAAGGTTGTTAGTGGTGCCAAAGTTCAAGTGATTGAGACGACGATGCCATAACCATGACTTTGTTTTTGAGGCCTTTGACAGCAAGCAGATTGGAGAAGACTTCATCATGTCTTCGATAGAGATGGTGTATAGGTTAGAACCACGAGTACCTCTTAATACTTCCACCCCATCAAGTTCTCTAACGAAACAAGTATGTTTTCTAAAGGCCACTTCTAGATCGGAATCACAGAATTGACCAACAGAAAACAAATTATGACCAAGACCTTCCACATAATATACACTGGAAATAACACTTTTACCAACCACATAATCTCCATAACCCATAATAGCACCAAAATGGTCGTTTCCGAATCTAATAGTCCCGATGAATTTACTCACGAAGTTCATGAGCCGCGAGCGATCTCCAGTCATATGCTTGGAACAGCCTGAGTCCAGGTACCACAAAACGATTTGAACGATCTGCAGTTGAACACAGACAAGAATGGATAACTGGATAATTGGGAACCCCATGCATTAATGGGTTCCACTTGGTTAGTAACAGTAATTGGAATACCCATATCAGAAATAGAAACAATGGAATCATCAGAACTAGATGTAGTGCTAGTGTCTGTATTCGACCTATTCAAAGTATGTTCACTTCTTAAGGGAATAGTTCTACCAGTAGGCATCCATTTTCTAGTGGGCATTGTATTAATAAATTTAGGGCAAAACTCATTAACCTTACGGGCAATAGGTATCCATTGATAACCTATATTATTGAATTTTCTCCCTGTGGGTTTCCACTGTTTTCTAACTTTCTTACGCCTTTGCCTTTTAGCCTTCTTAGCATGATTAATAACATTAACAGTTTTAACCGGGCATTTAACAGCATTAGACAACTCATTCACACCACATTCAGAATTAATAGCAGCAATTAAGCATTCATCAGTACATGGTTTGCAGATAGTAGCAGAATTCAAATTAATTACAGTACGCTTATCGCTAATACTAGAATCAACACGATTCGTTTTATTCAACACAATCTTAAAGTTCCTAGGATGGTCTTCTACTTTCTTCCAATGCACATTCTTACTTTTGAGGTCCTATCTTGCTTGGTATTGCCTGGAGGCTTTGACCCGCTTGCATTAATGTCAGTGATTACTCCTGTAGAGGGAATTATGGGAACGTTAGTTGGTTGAGCTACCTTTTGCATTCCTGAACTAGACGTGCAGGGATCTGAACTACTTGAAGTCACATTAGTGTTTACTTTCACATTACTGGGAATAGAATGGTTTGTATGCTTGGCACTAGGCATAGAACACGGCATCATAATTTTATCATTCTTAAAGAAAGATCTTGGGCATGTTACTCTTAAACATTCTAAAATCTCTTGAGATCGTTTGGCATATAAGCAAGCATACCTAATTTCCCTATCAAGTGGTTTATTTAGGTAATCTTCTTCTACAATCTCTCGAAGACATTCTAGATTATCCTTAAGATGATAAAAGTAATCATGAAACACACTTTCATTATTTCTGAGATGAGGAGGAATGTATTTAACAGTCATAGTATATTTGCAGTCTGTATGTGACTTTGATGCAAGATTCTCATTAAAAACAAATAGTAGTTTCCCTTTTTCCAATCTCCTCATATTCTCAATTTCTTTTTGTAAAGACGTTATTTTTTCGTTGTTCTTCGCACGAGTGACTTTCATTGAATCATATAGCTCTTTAAAGTGTCGTTTAACTTTTTCATTTTCTTCTAGAAAACTCTCATTTTCTTTTTGTAAAACTTTAACCTAGTTTTGAAGATGAAAAGTTTGAGAACACTGAGAATCTAAAGGAGGAGGCATTTGGGACCCAGTCACATTGTTCTTTTCACCCTTTAATTGTGAAATTTGGGCTTTCAATTTTCTGATCGTGTTACAATGAGCTTGAATCAGTTCGTCACGTTTGTTTATCTGAAAAACTGCATCAAACTCAGGAACATTTGAGGATGTCTTGATGTTTGAGGTTTTGACATTTTTTTTAAGATGTTGATATTTTAATTGGAAATCAAAATGTTCAACTTCAAGTTTAGAAAAATGCTTTACCAAATTATCGTGATCATCCCAATCAATTTTATCATTTAGTTCTGTGTTTTTCTTCTCAAGCTCAATGACACGATCATGGGAAACTTTCAGAGCAACACTTAATTCATGAAATTGAGAGGCAGTAATAGAGTGCTTAGTAACAGTATAAAACACATCTTGAGCAACACAACTAGAAATTAAGTTCTCATTTAGGATATGTAAGTTTTTCCTTTCAACCTCATTATATTTGAGTTCTCGTTCATAATCATTGACTTCAACAATCATTGCATCAAATTCCTTTTCCATTTCTTTAATATCAGAATTAATTCCCTTTTGAAGTCTCTCAAATTGACCTTTTAATTGTTTAAAGAAAGGCATGACCTCAGTTAAATAACATTCTTTGGTTTGCTCAAAACCCCTTTCCCCCTTTGTTATCCCTGTAGGTGTAATTCTCTTTTTACACGTTTTCTCAAAATCAACAAACAGCTGATAAACAACATACAGGCTGATTAAGGCCTTGCTATTATTGGCAATAGATCTAGGCACTAAATGCATTGGTGTATTAGGAGGATACACAGTTGCTCTAGGCAATTTCCTACAAGGGGAATTCTTTTCAACAAGATTTTCAGCTTTTTGCATTTCCATATCCTTTTTCCAAAAAATCTGTTCTGGGGTTAATTGAGTTTGAGGCTTGAACTTGTTTAAGGAGATCCAATTTTCTTTAGTGTAATCATGGGGTTTTATCGTTATGTTTTTCTCTTTACATGCAGGATCTTCTAGCTTCTTATTCATTTTCTCCCTAGAGACTTCATCTAATTTCTTATCTTCCTCAGTGCACTCAACGCAACTAGGTTTCTGCCTAGGCTTAAGGATTTCATTACCATCATATAGTTGCTCATAATTTGTATTCTTCAATCCTTTGGTTAGCTTCACAGAAGTGACAAACTTGTGCCATTCCGGATTCATCTTGTTCATAAACTTTGAGTTCGGTTGAATATTTGGAATAGTCATTTTGATATTCCTCATATCATTCACCATCTTGTGAAATCTCACATAATACTCATAGACACTCTGTTGGATCGATGTACTCTAACCAAACTAACTTAAATAGCTTGTTTAAGGTTTAACAACCTCTGATAAATCCTAAGTTATTAACAAAGAAACACTGAACAAACTCAATTAAGTATGCGGAATTTACTTAATAAGCTAAGAAGAATAACTTTTATTATTAACTCTAAATCTGCTTATTATGCAGATACTTCAACAATACTAATAATATCGAACTTCTCTAAAACTTATAAACTCGTAAACTCTAAGACTCGTCCCTCTAATACCAATCTAGGGGTCCTTTTATAGGCTCAAGGATAACCCTAGTCGGTTTACAAATTGTATCCTTGTACGACAAGTAATCGAATACAGAATATTCTAGAGTTACAATACTTTCGATAAACGAATATAACAGTTCTTTGTTCTTGCAGTACTTTGACTTTCATGTGCAGTACTTTGACTTTATCTTTAGCAGTACTTTGACTCTTTGACTTTTTCCACTACTTGTAGTTTACAGTACTTTATCAATCTTCAGTACTTTGTCAATCTTCAGCACTTTCATATCCCAACAATCCTCCCCTAACTTGAATTCTACTAGCTTGACTTCAAGTTCCTTTGTGAATTTATCTTTAACAGCTTCATCTTTAAGGACAGATTGTTTCTTAGTATTTGGATTGTATTTCTGTAGTGTCTGTACTTGTCAAAGTATCTCTAGAATTATTCTTTTACAGCATCATCCAGCAAGCTCCATCTTTTCAAAGAACACAGCAACATATGACAATTTGTACATTAATTCAGTTTAAGTTGCATACTATTCTCATCACTTCCAGGTGTGTTAACTCCTGTGAGACGTGAATCATTGAAAATTTAATGGATTTAGATCTCTTTACCAAAGCCATTAACTCTGGAGTAGCAAAATGTTTTGGTGTGTAAGACCATGGTACATTGATAACCATATGATTTTTAGCAAATCATCAGCTATCAACAGATTTGAGTTGTCTTTACGAAAATTTGTACCCTTCTGGACTAGTTAGTTCTTTTATCTAACGGTGAACTAATTACCAATAATGGTTTTTCCACAGCCTTTACCATAAGCCATTTTCTTGTGGGCTAGCCAAATCTTCACATTAACTGATATGGTGAGTTGATTACCATACAACTTATTAGCAAGTTGTCAACTAAAAACGGATTTGAAATATCTTTACCAGAGCCGTTTGCTCATGGATTAGCCAATCCTTTTGTAACCATGGTGGATTGATGACCTATTGATGTTGCCATCTCAAAAACCATTTATTTTATTCAACCTTTGTTTCAAAATATTTGTTATTTAACAAAAGGTTTCTTTCAAAAATCACTTAACTGGTTAAAAACTGCAAGCAGTACTTTGATGAAAGTACTGTTTGATCAGCAGTACTTTGAATAAAGTACTGATTTATCAAAAATAATTTATTCAAATAAGATTCATACCAGTCAGTCATCCTCATCAGCAATAGTAGTCCAGTTGATAAACAAATTGATAACCATGCAAGCAATTTCATTATCCTCTTCTACTTCCATACTATGCTCTAGCATCCTTCTCATAAGCTCAACAGTAAGAGGGTATCTTCTATTTGCAAACATGTGTATCATTGTACTATTTTCCAGCTCTAAAACATGAACACCAGATTCTTCAAAGAATCTCCAGCAGACAATTTCCCAATTCTCTTGATTCTTCCAAATATCATCAGTGCTCTCTTCTTCAGTTTCCCATGCAGTTGTGAGATCTCCAAGTAAAACTAAACCAATCCCTTCCAATGGATTATGTTCAAAGTAAGCTTTCACCACACGATATAAATAGAATAGATCCACTCTATCTATAATGTGCAATAAATCCCATAATCTGTTGAATACTCTGAAACTTTCATCTTCTTTATGAAATATCAGATAATCGCCTTCTTTGGATTTCACAACTTCAAAAGCACTAATCTGAGATCTGTTCATCTTCATGTCAGCATCTTCTTTGGAATATTCAAAATCTACTACTCTGAGATAATTTCCTAGTTCATCCCTAGTCTCAGATCTTAACTCAACCTTTTCTTTCTTTGAGAACTGAACATCTTTAACTTCAGTTTTCCTTTTTCTTTTAAACTCTTCTTCCTTTCTGCTTCAGTCCAAGTAGCTTCATCTCTAAAATCTTTGATGCCTTCAACATGTTGCTTATAAGCTTCCCTAGCAACATCATACAATCTTTTCATCTCAAAATAATTAAACCTTTGCAATCCTTTATACCCTTGACTTTTAAGATAAGCCATCATAGCATTTCTGTCTTTAGCTTTATTAGGTCTTCTAGGCATAAATCTAACAGAGTAGGTGATCTGTAATGGTTCAGCAGACTTCAAAGATCCAATTCTTCTTGTATTTTCCTAGCTGCTTCTTCATTAATTGCCTCTTCATTAGTAACTTCAGCCACTACTTCAGCATTAAGTTCTTCTTGTACTTTTCTAGCTGCAGCTTCATTCCTAGCAACTTCAATTGCTCTAAGCTCTACCAAAGTTAACTTTTTCTTCTTAGTTTCTACCAGAACACCCTTTCCTTTATCTTTAGGATCAATAGTAGGTTGAGAAGCTCTTGGTTGTTCCTCTGCAACTTCAGAAATAGTAACACCACCCCTTGGTTGTGATAAATCTTGCAAAATTACAGCAATGAACTCATCATCACTTGCAGAATGGATGGGTTTGAGTATAGCTTCCTCCTCTTGTATAACAGTTGAGGGACCAACAACTTCTTCATGTACAGTTGTTGAAGGACCAGCTTCCTCTTCAAAGTTCAACAACCTTGGTGTTAACAATTCTTGCCTGTAGGATCCTTGTTGAAAAGCAGTACTTTGATCTTCAGTACCTTGATCATCAGTACTTTGAACTTGAACTTGAACTTGCTCTTCAGTATCTTGAATGATCTGTTCTTCAGTCTTTTCATGTTCTTCAGTACCTTCAGGTTCATTCTCCTTAACATCTTCTTTCAAATTCTCTTCTTCTAAATTCCTCCCCAATTGGACAGAAGATTGTTGGTGAACCTTTTGGCGTTTGCTTTTGTTAGACTGCCTTTGCTCTTTCTTCTTTGATTTGACCCAGATACGATGATGTTGAACCAAAGGCCAAACAAAATTCTTTAGCCGTCTAAACTTGAGTTTCAATTTCTTTATCTGTTTAGCTTAAGCCTCAGTAGTCTTTTTCAACTTAACCAACTCCCGTGTCAAAACATAATTATCCAATGTTAATTCTTCAGGGGGTATGGTATGTGAATCATCTCCTTGAAGTGGTGAATGTTCCTCTGATTGAGAAGCAGGAACAGATCTTTGTGGAGATGGAGAAGATGAACCTGCAACATCCTCTTGAACTTCAGTACTTGGAGAAGCAGTACCCTGGGGAGATGCAGTACCTTCTCGAGATGCAGCTTTTGGAGAAGCAGTACTTGCAGATGCAGTTCCTTCAGAAGCTTCATCCTCTTCAGCATCAGCTCTAACAGCCTGAACAACTTCCATCATAGAAGTAGTTAAGGGAGTATCCCTTCCAGTGAATTGATCACTCTTCCTAGCCATAAAGGTGAAAATTTTGGCTTGTTGAACCACAACAGGTAAAAGATCTGTTGGCTTAGGAACATCAGAAAGTTGTTTATTGAGGAATACTTGAACAAATCTTGGATACATTTGCCACTTTGAACCATGAGTGATGTTGGAAAGCATTCCATCAAGAATGAGCCTTGAGAAATTAAAAACACGATCTGTAGACAAGCCCACAATAGCAGATTGTATATTTGATCCAAAATGCTCCCAAGAAGTGCTTTTTGCACTAATACAGTGAAGCAACACATGTACTAAAAACTTCCATTTAGGGCAAAAGAGTTGTTTCCTAAATGTTTGTTCATTTAAAGACCCTTCATAACCAATATGTCCAAAAGTATCCCATATCAACTGCTTATCAAACCGAATAGCCCCATCTTCATCATTAAACAACAAGTCTTCTCTAATGGAGGCTTCAGTAATCTTCACAGTTCGTCCAAAGAACTGTAGCTCTAATATAAAATTCATCATTCTCCATATTTTCCATAGCAGTAGCCCAAAAATCTTGAATCCAGGGCTCAATTATATCGGGCTCCACTAAAAGAGCATAACTGATTGGCGATCCAGTTAGATAATCAATGATATCATGAAAAGGTGCATTCGCTTCAGTCTTATCTAAATTAGCCACCATATTGTGCTTTGAAACTGTAGGACGATTAGCCATTGTTGAATGTGTGAGCACAATAAGAGAGAATCGAATAATATAGAGGAGATGAGAGAAATAAGGAAAAGATTCTAAAGTATGAATATGAGAGGGAAAATCGGAGAGTAGTTATTTATAGGTGAGATTTAAAAAATCACAGCCATAAATACCAAAGTTACCGTTAGAATTAATTACCCCTCAATATTACCGTTGGAACAGTACGTTAATAAGACAAACAGTACTTTCCACGTATGCAGTACTTTCCCAAGCAGTACTTTCATAAATAACAGTACTTTTCCAAATTCCTCTGTATAAGCTAAGTACACATAAATATCCTCCCCTCAAGCGATGCACAGGACTATACTAATACTAAATAGTCCTCCCCTTAAATGTAGCTCAGTAGTTAATCATGCCAATGCTCACTACCAAGTGATTGAATCTTGAAACATCAAAGCCTTTGGTGAGTAAGTCAGCTACATTATCATCTGTGTGAACCTTAACCACATTAATGAGCATGTGCTCATAGCAATCTCTAATAAAGTGATGCCTAATCTGTATATGCTTGGTCTTGGAATGATAAACTGGATTCTTCACAATACAAATGGTACTCTCATTATCAATATTGATAGGAGTATTCTTGAAATTGAACCCATGGTCCAAGAGTTGATTCTGCATCCACAAAACTTGTCCACAACAGCTTGCAGCAGCTACATATTCAGCTTCAGTAGAGGATGTTGCTGCAATTGTTTGTTTCTCACATTGCCAGGAGACTAATCTTCTTCCAAGATATTGGCATCCACTTGTGGTTGATCTTCTATCATAGTTATCACCTGCATAATCACTATCTGAAAAAGCTTCCAAGTGAAAAGGTGACTCTTTTGGATACCACAACCCCAACTTAGGTTGTTGTTTCAAATAAAAAAAATTCTCTTCAGTGCATTCATGTGAGAGATCTTTGGTGAGACTTGATATCTTGCACATAAACAAACTGCAAACATGATATCAGGCCTTGATGTAGTAAGATACATAAGAGAGCCAATCATTGATCTGTATAACTTGACTTCAACAGGTTGTCCATCTTCATCTTTGCCCAATGAATTGATAGATTTGATAGGTGTAGTAACAGTTTTCATATCATCAAAATTGAACTTCTTAAGTATGTCTGTAACATACTTGTCTTGACTTATGAAAATTCCTTCCTTTGACTGTTTAACTTGAAGTCCCAAAAAGAATGTTAACTCTCCCATTGAACTCATTTGAAATTCCTTCTGCATCAGCTGCTCAAACTCCTTAACCATGGACTGTTTGGTAGCCCCAAAGATGATATCATCAACATAGACTTGAACTAACATGATATCCTTCTTGTCTCTCTTGATAAACAAAGTCTTGTCAATAGCTCCCCTTCTGTAGCCATGTAGCAATAAGAAGGTAGAGAGTCTTTCATACCAAGCTCTTGGTGCCTGATTAAGGCCATAAAGAGCCTTAACCACCTTGTAGACTTTGTTTGGATGTTTAGGATCTTCAAAACCAGGAGGTTGTTTGACATAAACTTCCTCTGTAATCTTGCCATATAAAAAGGCACTTTTGAAATCCATCTGGTAAACCTGAAATCCCATATAAGAAGCAAAAGAAAGAAATATTCTAATATCTTCAATTCTTGCTACAGGAGCAAACACTTCATCATAATCCACTCCTTCTTCTTGTCTGTAGCCTTGTGCTACTAACCTTGCTTTATTCTTGATAACATTGCCTTTTTCATCTCTTTTAACTCTGAAAACCCATCTGGTTCCAATAACTCTCTTCTCATCTGGAAGATCACATAAAACCCAAACTTCTTGAAGTTTAAATTGAAGAAGTTCTTCCTGCATAGCTTCAACCCAGCTTTCTTTAGTAAAAGCTTGAGCAATATTCTTGGGTTCCTCTTGAGAGATAAAACAAGTAAACAGACATGTTTGATGGTCCTTATGATTAAGTCTGTTTTGTTTATACACAAAGCTAAGTAAAGCATTGTGAGGTGTTGAAAAAGTCTTAGCTCTGTGTCTAGTCATCACTCCAGAAGTAGAAGGACCAATGATTTGATCCGAAGGATGATTCTTATGAATTCTTAAGCTTGGAGACTGTGGAACTCCATAAGTATCCTCCAAATTAGTAACATCAGCATCTTCATTGGAATCTGAGAAAATACCTTCAACTTCAAACTCATCATCAGTATCTTCTAATCCAGGCATGGTAGGATCATCCAAATGATCTAAAGTATCTGTCAGCTGGTGGAGCAAGTACTTTGTTCGAAATCTTGTCCAAAGTCTGTGAGAGTACTCTAGTCTTGTTCTTCTTCTTTGCCTCTTCATAAGCTCTTCTTTGTTCATCAGTGTAAGAATGTGCTAAAACATCTTGAAGAAGCATCTGATTAAGTTCTTCTTGAATAGATTGATCCTTAGCAGACAATGAGGATTGTGGTGCAACAAGATTTTGCTTAGGAGCATCAGTACTTTGCTGTGGAACATCAGTACTTTGCTTTGGACTAACAGGATCTTCACGGTCTGATACATTATGTCTAAGATGAACTCCATGAACAACATAATGTAAGTCTTCTCCATCATGCATAGGTTGATTTTCTTCTCTAGCAGGTACATAGTTCATGGAAGGAGTTAAAACTTCAAGATCAAACATCCAATCAGGACCTTTACCTTTCTCATTAACTTGATCTTCTAAAAACTTAACATGAAGACAATCTTGAACCTTCTTAGTGACTCTATTGTACACTCTAAGTCCCTTACTGTTGGTACAATAACCCAATAAATATCCTTCTTCTGACTTGCCATCAAACTTTCCCAGATTATGAATTGTGTTTAAAATAGTGAGAGGGCATCCAAAAGGCTTCATAAAACGAATGTTGGGTTTGTTGCCTATCAGCAACTCATAAGGTGTCTTCATCTCGTGGCTTAGTAAATGATACTGTTGAGTACATAGCAAGCAGTACTTACAGCTTCTGAATTGAATAGGTAGATGAGAATCTGCAAGCATTGTTCGCCGCTTCAATCAAAGTCCTATTCTTCCTCTCTGCAACACCATTCTGCTGTGGTGTTCTTGCAATGCTGAACTCCCTCTTGATACCTTTGTTTGCACAAAATTCATCCATAAGCTTGTTCTTGAATTCAGTCCCATTATCACATCTAATACCTCTAACCTTGAGTCTCAATTGGTTTTCAAGTGCTATTATGAGAGTCTGAATAGCATCAAAAGTATCATCTTTAAATCCCAAAAAGAATACCCAACTGAATCTATCGCAATCATCTATAACAACCAAGCAAGACTTTTCTTGTTTAAACTTTCCACAGAGACAGGTCCAAACAAATCCATATGTAACAGTTCCAAAGGTTCTCTAATAGTCCTCTCCTCAAGCTTCTTGCATGAAGCTTTGTGTTGTTTACCCTTCTTGCATGCCAAGCATGAATGATCATTTTTGTAAGTCTTTGAAGGTAAACCTCTAACTAAATTGCCTTTGACCAGTTTGTTGATATTCTTGAAATTAACATGGCCTAATCTTCTATCCCATTGATGTGCCTCTTCAGTTGTTGCTTTAGCCACCAAACATGTGGCTCTCCCATAAGAATGTAGACTCTTCATGTCCAAGCTTTACACATCATTTGTCCTTGGTACTCTAAGAACTACCAAGTTATCATCAACAGGCTTGAAGTCAGGGGAAAGGATGAGACATTATGTGTCAGTGAATAACACAGGATGCTTTTTATCACAAATTTGAGAGACTGACAATAAGTTGAACTTAAGCTCCTTCACATATCTTACATTCTCAAAATCAATACGCCCTGCTTTGATAGTTCCTTTTACAGTAATCCTTCCTCCATTGGGATCATTCCCAAATGCAACTCTTCCTTCACTAATATTTCTAAAATCAGACAGGATCTCTTTGTCTCCTGTAATACTTCCAGAGCAACCACTATCTACAATCAGATGATCTTTAAGCTCCTCTTCCGGTTTCCCTGCACAAAAAGAAAAGAGTTAGTGATCTTTAGGAACCCAAGCCATTACTGAATTGTGTTCCCCTTGTGGAGTCACAAACTCAAATTCTTTGAGGATGTAATTGCCACTGTTTTTCAAAACATGATCCAGAATTATCTTTTGATTTTTAGCATGTGGATTTTCAAAACTTTCTGGTTTTTCAACACAACTCTCTTTTACAAGTTCATTCTCTTTTTCTTGTATCACAAAAACATCTGATTCACTTTTTGTTGAAAGTATTGTTTGTCCCTCAGCAGTACTTTCCCTCTTAACCCATTCTAGGACAAACAGAACAATAAGATCTGATTGCTAAGATCTGCGTAGGACTCTAAAATATATAACTTGTGTTCTTATTGTTGAACAAAAAGTGATGAAATGTTCTGGCAGATTGCTAAGATCTGCGTAGGACTCTAAAATATATAACTTGTGTTCTTATTGTTGAACAAAAAGTGATGAAATGTCATGTGTTCCTATGAGACCTTTTAATGAATCTCGTGGCTCTAGACTCAATTAGTGCATTTTGGTTTTCCTAAGCGGAGACTAGGGAGAGGGTCTCCTTCTTCAATACCAACAATCTCTAAGAGAATGTCGATAAATTATGCAGGGTTCCCAGTGAGAATGAAACAAATCCCTTTTGAGAGGAATTGAGTGGCTAGAAGGTTTAGTGCAGTGCGTCACTGGGTCCATGACGTCTTTGTCTTCAATACCAGCGTCATCTAAGTGACAACTAGTAGCAGATGAATTGAACCCGGTTTCTGCCCTAAGGTTGATTATGGAAGGCTATTTCTTTTCACCCTTTCATTATATTTCTTTTTAATTCTTCAACCCCTTCTTTCTCCTTTCTCACATTACTCCTTTTTTCAATCATACCTAAGGACTTCTAATACTAACTATGGGTATTGTCCTTGGGTAGATCCCTCCGGCTCTGGCGGATCATAGGACGAATTTCCTATCCTTAGTCACCTTATAACTCCCTGACTGTCCCATGTTGCCATAAAACCATTTTACTTGAAAATCTCACAGAGTGTTTATGATAGAAAACATGTTTGAAACACTCCGAGAGTATTATATTTTCGAAACACTCCCCTTCACATGTGCTTATAAGTTTTGACAAATCGCACATAGAGGGTAGAGTTCGCACTTTTTGAATTGATCGGCTCATGATAGACAATTCCCCACGAGACACGGTTACGTTGCCTAGTTAAAGAGTTCCATTGTCAGTTTTTAGGTGACAACTAGCTCTAATAACTAACTTGAAGTTGTAAACACATCTTGAAAAGGAGGTTAGACCCATGAAGGTGCATATCTATCACAAGTTTCTCGAGATGGTACATATACTGACTTAGATTCCCGTCAATTCATTGGTTCCGTCTAAGTCGAGCTCATTTTGAGATTCAAACAACGATCATTAAACTTTTTGATCACATTTTAATCACGTTTCTCCCCTCAAAAATAGCATATCCATGATGTTTTTGAAACAAAATGATTAAAAGATATGTTTTCGAAAAGCATTTGGAGAGAAACTGATTTAGCATGAATTTTGGAACAATTTTTGTTTTATACTCCCCTTAACGAAAGCATATTTTTCATACAGAAAATTTAGAATCAATTAAGGGTTTAAAGGGAGTTATCTTGGTACCAAATGTGAGAGATTTTGAAAAATCTTTTTGAAAAATTTCGAATCAATGGTACGCAAGATGAAGATTTTAAAATTTTTTTGAAGATATTGATGAAGAATTAACTTCATTTGTTTTAGGATAAGTGCTCGATATATATGAAAATCGATTTTGCGTAGCACTTTCCTTTCTTTAAAGTTCGGGTTACAGTTTGAAGTAACTGCAAGCCATTATGTTTTTAGGAATAGTGCTTTTTTTAAAAAATATTTAAAAACTTTGCTTGGTTTAGCACTTTCCTTTCTTTGAAGTGCGGGTCCTGAACTGATGTGTCCAGAAGCCATTATTTTGAAGTCCGGGTTTCGTACTGAAGTATACGAAAGCCATCTTATGAAGAAATTTTGAGAAACGACATGTTTTAGAAAACATATAAAGAACTCTCGCTCAAGCATCTGTACATACCCGTATCATTGTTGAATGACATTTCTAGAAACGTACAGAATATCGATTATACGAGAGACATGCCGGAGAAGAATATTTTTGATTTTTTGATTTATATTGTTTTTGTATTT
The DNA here is from genome assembly GCA_910596185.1 of Chrysanthemum makinoi. Classification (NCBI taxonomy): domain Eukaryota; kingdom Viridiplantae; phylum Streptophyta; class Magnoliopsida; order Asterales; family Asteraceae; genus Chrysanthemum; species Chrysanthemum makinoi. Next base: position 58,852,361 of record OU343220.1, read on the forward strand.
TTTGAAAAATTTTCAATTTTTGTATTTTGTTTTTGTTGGTTTTATAAAAGAAATGGAAAATCAAAGATAGAAGATAGAGAGAATGAAGAAGAAGAGTTTACAGAATTGGAACCCTCTAATGAGTTGGGTTCAGAGATATTTGATTCACCTGCAACCAAAGAAGAAGAGATTTAACAAATAACAGTGTTAGAAGTATTTGATTCTTCACGGTGAGGGAGATCACTATCAACGGTTGTAGTGGTTTCTACTTCCTTATCCTGATGATTTTCACTATTATCTGTGTTGGAGCAAGTATCAAAAATCTTTCCTGTGGGAATCCATCTAAGACCTATTGTTTTGAAGACTTTTCCCGTGGGTATCCACCTAAGGTAAGATCTAGGAGTTGTTTTCTTATCAGATACATCGGAAGACTCATTTTTTGAAAAACTACGTCCTGAAGAGATCCACCTATTAGGTTTCCTTTTGATGTTCATCTTGTCAACGGGTTTGTTTCGGTTTGGAGTCTTAGTGGATTGTGCCTTGGCACGAGAATTATCTTTCTTGAGATATTGTGAGACACATGCCTCATGATTAGCTGAAAAGACACATTTTTACATGTAGTACAGACAAATTCGATATTCTTGTTTAAAAAGCAGACTTTAACTTTGTCACTACAGTCTTTTGGACATTGATTCTTGTTCGAAAAATACTTAGAATTCCTAGTGTTGTTTTCTAAGGGCATAGCATTTTCTTTTGTGCAACTACTCTTAGATGCAAGCCAATCCCTAGTCTTATGTAGAGTGTTCCTAGGTAATGGTTTACTACTACTAGCAGTGCCTTGAAATCTTGTAGAATTCGTCACCCTAGGTGTTGCACCTAGAATTCCGTCTTTTCGAGTCTGTGCCTTTTTCCTAGCTTCTTCTAGATAGTGATTGTTGACCATGTCGTTAGAACCGACAGATTCTTTAACTGGATTTTTGGTCACATTCCGTGTACTAGTCCTATAGATGCCAGGTGTTATCACTTTTGGTGTTTCAGCAACTGCTTTTCCTTTTTCAAAACTTTTGGCAATTCTCTTTTTAATAGGTAGGGATTGTGGAGTGATTGTTTTTGACAAATCATTTTTCTCATTGACCTTTGGAGGAAACTGAGAAATAGACATTTTTGGTTTGAAAACCGGTTTAGGAACATTTGGTTTCTCCTCAGTCAATGGTTTTGCAAACTTAGTATCCACAACCTTTCCTTTTTGACTTTCCAGCTGAGCCCTCAAAAGATCATTTTTTGCTTTCATGTCATTGTAGGCACGCTCATACGACAGTTTGTCATACTTGGATTCCTCAGTTTTTCGATCAAGTTGTTTAAAATATGAGACATTTTCTTTTTCAAGTTTCTTAAGAGCTTTTTCATACTTTGAAACAATTTCGAAGGTCTCAGACTGGAGTCTTTCATGAACTTTAACAGAATATGTTTGCAAAATGATGGACATGATATCGGTAGTCATAACATCTTCGAAGAGAGAATCATTCAAAATTTCCAAAAGTTTGATGTGTTCAACACTTTCATTAGCTTGCTTTACCAGGGATTTATGGTCCTTGACAAAGTCAGTTGTTTCTTTCAAAAATGCTTGTTCAAAATGAATTACCCTTGAGTTGATGGCATTCAGCTGAGGGGCAATTTCAGTTTCAAAAAACTTTCTCTGTTCGATATCAAAACTAGAGAACCAATTGTTAGGTGTAATAGTGGTTTTAGTTTTAACAGTCTCTTGAAGTCCCGCAATTCTAGTTTTCACATTTTCTAAAATACTTCTAGCATCACTTGTGTTAAAAGGATTGTTTGAAGACATTTGTTCGATTTTCGAAAGAGATTTTGAGACAACAATTGTTTTTGAAACTGGTTTTGAAACATGTGTTGACTCTTTGTTTGACACACGTGGTGTGATGGAAAACTTTGACTTTTTTTTTTAGACACAAAAGTAATCCCATTAATTTTGTTCCATTTGTTATAATCAATGGGTTTGATTTCCGGATTCTTTTGTTTCATTTTTAATCTGCTCTCTTCAATACGTTCTAATGTTTCAAGAGAATCATGAACAATTATGGGTTCATGCAAAGGTTTTCCATTATTCAAAACATTATGATCTTTCTGAGCTTTCTTGAGGAAACAAGGAGGTGAGTTACCAAGAGCCATTTTTTGTGTCGTATGAAAATACGGATTTGTTTAATGAATCAGCATATTAGTTGATTTAGCTGAATGACCCGTTGTAACAAGCAAATTTTCCAACTTTTTGATTATTTCATTTTTATCAAGAATTTCATCTAGAAGAGAATCTTCTCGTTTTGAAAAATCAGTAATCAACTGCTTCTTTTCTTTTTCAAGATTAGAAAACATTTCTTTTTGTTTGGAAAGTTGGTTATTTAAATCAGAAATTTCCTTGTTTAAAGATTTAATTTTCAAGTTCAAATTCACATCGAGTGTGTTGTACTTGATTTGCAATAGTTGTTCTTCAGAAACCAAATTTCGATAACCAATTTCTAATTCTGATTCTTTGTTTTTCTGAAATTCAAAGGCTTTTGCGTTCTCCTTGTAACTCTCAAGCTCAGCGGTCAATTTTTTATTCGCGGCCTTAACATCGCGATTGACCGTTCTAACTTTCTCAATTTCAATGCTACAGTTATTGATTAATGTTTCAAAATAAGCACGGGTTTCCTCATCGGGTCTCAAGTATTTTGTGCCACACGCCTCCATTAGGATCCACATCCGAGTTTGAGTTCGTATTGCTACAACTCGGATTGTCCGTGTATGTATCATAAGTAGGTGCTGATGTCGCGAATCGCTGTTCGTCATGAGTAAACACATCAAATATGACATTGTTATAGCATGGATCAGTGATTGGTACCTCAGACATCTGCGTTGGCGTCATAGGAGGTGCGTCGAGTCGGTCGTACTTAGTCTCCTGAAGATTTGCCATGAAGATGCAGTTCGCATTGACGTCCTCTCGGTCTTCCACATCATCCATAATAGCGAAAAAGTCATGTTCCTCGGCACTCAACCGCATTCCCTGATTCTCGCCTTTTGTGCTAACGATAGCTTTCAAGATACGCAAAATCCTTCTTTTTCGGCTTAGTAGGACAATTCCTTGCCATGTGACCCACTCCTTGCCAGTTGTAACACGTAACCGATTACCCGATTCATATTTCCATAATTCCCAACGATCGGAGCTGCAACATTCCCATTCGATTACCCACTGTTCTATTCCCAACATTCGACCCATCCGATTACCCGATTGAACCGCTGATTACCCATGCGATATCCAGTAGCATATCCCTGCCGATTCCCAATAACTCCAACCATTTGACCTTGATTGCCCATGTTCACACCCGGCTGTGCAATTTGCCTATTGCGAGTGTTTGATGAAATCCTTTGGTTGTTGTTAGTTGGTGTGGAATAGCGACTTCTGAATACTTTACCCAAGAATACAAATGCTTGTGACAAAGCTTCTTCTGGTTCCATTTCAAGATCTGTGATTCCTTGTTCCTGGTAATGTTGTTGTTCAGGTGGATAGTTTTGTTGTTGAGGGATGTATTGCTGCAAGTTGTTGTTAGTGGAAGATGATGAAGCTTATTGTTGTGTATTCACTGACGTTTGAGTCTTTGCAATGAGTGCCAATGGATCATGATTCTTTGCTAATCTTTCTTTCCTTACTTCATTCACTTCATTTTGGTTTTGTTTCAGAAAATCGTTGAGTTGATCAAAGTTCACTTGATGTAAGTCTTTTGTTTGGTTGACAATAGTGACATATCATCCCCATTCTTCTGGTATATTGTTCAAGAACTTGATGTTGCTCACGATAGTTCTGGGTGTCAACTTGTTTCGATCACTCATTCATTAAAGTGCAGAACCTTCCATAGTAGGATTCAATGGATTCTCCCGGAGTAGATGTAAACTTCTCCCATGCAGTTAGCAACTTGTTCTCCGTGTCTTGTTGACCAATTTCAGTTCCATGACAAAGTCGTCTAACACGTTCCACATATCAAAAGCAGTTTCACAACCGTCTCTGACAAAGAAAAGATGTCTCTTGGTAAACCCAGTTGTATAATATGAATTGCCATGTCATCTGCTTCGACTTGTTTCTAATCCTCTTCAGAGTATTCCGATTCTTTTGAAGACGAAAAATGGTGGGACGGGAGGTGTTGCATCAGCAATTCCAGGGTCTTGGACTTGTCGAGGTATGAAGGGTCCATCCTGAATGGATTTGATCATCAATTTTCTATTAGGTTTTGTCTTGATGTACCGAAGCATGCGACTTGTCCATTGAAGATAACCACCTTTTTCCAACATAGGAGGACGGTTTTCGGCACCGGCTGCATGAATGTCTTGTTGAGTTGCCATTGATGAAGGTATGATCTGATAAAGTTGATGTAGGATCGATTCAACGATAGAGGAGTTGAGGTTGATGAAGATTAAGCTCGGTTGAGGTTTTTCTGAAAGTCGTACTCGTAACCTTGGTTCTTAGGCGTAAAAAAAATTTCTCCCAAAATTTGAAATTCACTATAAAAATCAATTCTAAGGTCGTATGAAAAATTTGAGTTATGACAATTTTGACGCCAAATTTGACCCGAAAAATTTGAATTTAGGCCCAAAAATTTGAATTTTTGACCAAAATTTTCACAGTTGAACGTTTAGTCTCCTAAAAAATTTAAATTTTACTCAAATTTAAATTTAGGCCCAAATTTTATTTATTTATTTTTTTTTAACCTTTATGCGTAGAAAGAGTTTAGGCGTAGACCAAAGAAGTTACGAGTAGGATGTCTTAGGCGTAGAGATTGTGCTTAGGCGTACGATTCTTAGGCGTAGGATTCCTTATGCGTAGACCAGTATCTTACGCGTAAACTTAAGGCTTTGGCGTAAACAAAAATGCTTAGGCGTAGAAATCTTATGCGTAAGTGGAACTTATGCGTAGATTGTTACGCGTAGGCGTTTATGCTTATGCGTAAATGTAGGTTTAGAACCAAAAATCCTTTACATCCGCAGTAAAAGATATCCACAAGTCGAAGTGTTCCACACACTTATCCAAGTGAGGGAAGCACCGAGTAACCTTTGATGCTCGAAGATTCTTAGCCAAAAAGTTATGCGTAGGAATTTATGCGTAGACAGAGGGCGTTGACTTTTCTTACGCGTAGAACTAGGGTTTTGACCTACGCGTAAAAATTTCCATGATTCAAACGATTTCTCTTGCACAGATAGCCTTAAAAACACTCGAATAACACAAAACTGTTGACCGTTTTCACCCAAAGTGCTTAGAAAGCTTACGAGTAGAAATGACCAATGAACCAAAAACGAGCTTAAAAATGAAGAAAAACACGTAAAGCTTCGAACTTTTTGCAAAAACTGAAACTTTAGCACCAAATAAACCTTAAACCACAAGAATCTTGAATTTTTAAGTGCAAAAATTAATGCTTTAAGCGTGAAAACTTTGATAACGAAGCTACGCGTAACACTACAAAAAAAAAACTTCAACCAAAACACTCCTAAACCATTGTTAGGCGATTGATACCAATTGTAGATCCCCTTTAATCACAAATACCTTATCACAACTTAGACACAAACACACGTTATGCGTAAACCACAACAGTTACGCTATGAGTAGAAAGATGAAGAGAAGAACTTGGTGACTTGAATGATAGATCGTGTATGTATTTAGAGAGATAAAAGAAAGAAGATGAAAACAATATTCATATGAAACACACACACATACACTCAAGCACACACCTCAAATGAGACTTTGAGGGGTTTATATAGTACAAGTAGAAGATGCCCTAAGGCTTGGCCATGGGCCTTGTATGGGCTTCGTATGGATTGGATTGGACATGGATTGATATAAGGCTAGCTTAACTAAACTAATACCCATTTAGCTTAGTCCAATCCACGAGCCCGTTGACTATTCTATCACAATATCTAACACACGTTACAAAGTTCCTAAACGTGAATGACCATCACTTCTAATAAAAACTATTAAGGCTAACACTAAAACACACAAAACACAGTTTTTGACCCATACTTCCAAAGTGATTTCTTCTATGTCTATGACCAAAACTATTGTGCCTTCTAGGTGAATGATTAAACTTGTTTTGACCAAAGTTATCCCAAAAAGGTTTAGCAAGATCTGTTTTGAAAAGGTTTTCCTGAAGGTATCGCTTGTGGAGCAAGACTTTGAGTTGAAGGTACTGCTTGACTTTGAACATTGTTTTCGTAGTCTCTTTGGGGTTTTCGGACCTAGGTTGACCAAGTAGCTTTTCCTAAACTCTAGACCTGTCTACTCCAAAACGAAACATCGGCCTAAGGGGTTGATGACTTCCAGTGGGATGGGGAACTGCATGATAACCATTATCTTTCTTATTCTTAGGAGGTGGTTCACTAATTGAATCCTCATCACTAGATGTGTCTACATAATTAATGAGTTCATCATCACTAGTGGTTATATCCTCAAGGTCATCATTACCTTGATTCTCTTCTATGTTATCAAAGTCCATTCCAAAACCTAAGCCAGTTTTAATGTAAGCTCTTCTCTGCTTTTGAACATAAGTAACATGTGACCACTGGACTCACCCCAAGACAAACTTAGCCAATAAATCATCTCTTTCCTTAGTTAATTTCTCTATTTCAGAAATTTTACAGTTTAATTTCCATTCACTTAGTTTTAACTGATAATCCTGTTGTGCATATTTTTCAGCCCAAGCTACTTCATTATTTTCATGTGTTAAGATTTTAGCTTCCATAGATTCTAAGGTTATTTGGTAACCAGCTACCTCAGACCTAGCCCTAACACAATTATCTCTTTCAATCACATAACTGCTAAGTAATTTGTGATAAAAAATCATGACAATTTGAGCATACCTCAGAGATAGGGGGTGAACTTGGTGAAGTAGCCACCATTGCAAGTTGAACAAGATCATCTTCACTTTCCAAGCTCCAATCAAATTCTCCTAAATAATCTCTGGGATTCCAAATCAAGATGTTCGGGTTCCTCATCAAAAGTAGTGCTCAGGTTCAATTCTTCCATCGACTCTTGACTACTTCTTCCATTGCTACCATACTGTAAGTCACGGTTCATCATCAAACTCTTCACTCCAGTCAACTTCTGATAACTTCTCTTGAGCAACTAAAGCCTTTGTTTCAAAGAATTGGAATTTCTTTGACCTCTAACTTTGGTTTCGGATGTCCTGTTTGCTTGATACTTAGCAAACCTGCACTCCCTTGCAAAGTGTCCAGTCTTTTGACAATTGAAGCATTCAATTTTGGATTTGTCAAAAGTTATTCCATGTTTTGGTTTGAAATCAATGCTTTTTCCTGTCTTCTCCATATACTTCTTAATCCTAGCATTGATCATAGCAACTTGCCACCTGATATCAATTTCTTCAAGTGCATCTTCTTCAATTTGTGCTAGATCTTCTTCATAAGTGAGAGGTAAACTAGCTTGTTGTGCAAAGAAGGAGCACACAACTTCATCTGAGTGCAAAGTAGTAGTTGGTGGGGCTTGCTCAGCATAGGTGGGGGTGTAAAGCAGCATACTTTGAGAAACGATACTTTGAGGAGAAGCGGTACTTTTGGTTGAAGTACGCCCTTCTTTTCAATGACGAAAAGCAATCTGTGTGATTTAGAACTTGTTTGACCATTCATCTCATGCTCATACACCTTCAGTTGATGGTAGAGATCATCAAAGTCCATGACATCCAAACCTGGTTGTCCTCTGATCATTGTAGCAATCACATGCCATGTAGATGGCAAACTCCTTAGAAACTTTAAATTAGCATCCTCAATCGATACTTCGCCTTGTATAACTCCAACATGTTGAGGAGATTTTGAAACCTATCATATGCAACATCAAGACTCTCTCTTTCACCAACTGTAAAAGTTTCAAATTGTTGCTTCAGCAGATTTATGTGCATCTTCTTAGAAGCTTCATTCCCTCTAAATCTGGTCTTGAGAGTGCCCGAGCCGCTTTGCATCTTTAGCATTATGAAATTTTAGAAGATGACCATCGGAATGGCGACAAGAGAATGTTGAGTGCCTTCTCTTGATTCCTTAAGGTTCTGGTAAGACGCCTTAGGTGCTTTGGGTTGTCCAGGAACATCAATAGGTTCTGGAACTTCTTCATTACCATTAACAATTACATTCCATAGAGCTTGGTCTGTAATGGCAATGTATTGCCTCATCTTCATACACCATAGATCATATTTGCCTTTCTTGATGACTGGAATCCTCATTGAGGTGATGGAACAGAATCAGTCAACATCTTTAGATTTTGTTGTAGTAGGGTTTCTTCCTAGTCAAACTTTCCACACAAGCTCTGATACCACTTGTTGGATCCATGTACTCTAACCAAACTAACTTAAATAGCTTGTTTAAGGTTTAACAACCTCGGATAAATCCTAAGTTATTAACAAAGAAACACTGAACAAACTCTATTAAGTATGCGGAATTTACTTAATAAGCTAAGAAGAATAACTTTTATTATTAACTCTAAATCTTCTTATTATGCAGATACTTCAACAATACTAATAATATCGAACTTCTCTAAAACTTATAAACTCGTAAACTCTAAGACTGGTCCCTCTAATACCAATCTAGGGGTCCTTTTATAGGCTCAAGGATAACCCTAGTCGGTTTACAAATTGTATCCTTGTAAGACAAGTAATCTAATCTGAGAATATTCTAGAGTTACAATACTTTCTATAAAGCGAATATAACAGTTCTTTGTTCTTACAAGACTTTGACTTTCATGTGCAATACTTTGACTTTATCTTTAGCAGTACTTTGACTCTTTGACTTTTTCCAGTACTTGTAGTTTACAGTACTTTATCAATCTTCAGTACTTTGTCAATCTTCAGCACTTTCATATCCCAACACACTCTCGTCAGGTTTCATCTTAAAGTGCTCAAATTCATCATACAACTGTGATTCTCTATCTTCCTTGGTTAATTCAAAACATGAGAGAAGCATTTTAACATTATCCCAAACAGCCTTAGCTTCAGTGTTATGATTGATAAGTTTGTAGATATCCTTTGAAAGACCTTGAAGAATAATATTTGAAGCCCTGATATCAGCATCGAATCTCTTTTTCTCCTTATCACTGAGCTCATCATACATCTTAGGTCTGTCCATTCCATAAATAATTGTTAATCTGCAGCAGTATAATCATGTCTCTAGTAGTCTCAACCTGATATGGTCCATCATCAATAGACTTAAGAATGTTGACTCCATTTTCCTTTCCAAGACAATACAGTCGGATACGTTGAGCCCATGAGTCATAATCAGTTCTGTCAAGCATAGGTGGACGTGTATCTGATCCCGCTGCTTGAACGTCCTCAGCTACGGAAGAAACAATAGTAGGAACGATGTTTGCCATGATAACAAGTTCTACGGGATTTTACTATTCTTTGATTAAACCGGGAAATTGATTCTTTCACGGGATTTTACTAAACCAAAAGAACAACCGTAAGAATGTATCACGAAGAAGTAACAAGACTCAATAGACAAGTAACTAAACACTCAACTCGCTTAGTTATCAACTCGCTAAATAACCAACTCGCTTAAATAAGCAAGTCGCTTAAGGAATCAACTCGTTTAATAGCCAAGTCGCATATAGAGACAACTCGCTTAATAGCAAGTCGCAAACAGACACAACTCGCTTAACCACCAAGTCGCTTAAACTAACTCGCTAGCTATACAACTCGCTTAATAGCCAAGTCGCTTTAGAACTCAAGTCGCTTAAAGAAACAACTCGCTTAGAACCCAAGTCGCATAAAAGGTCAACTCGCTAAATAGCCAAGTCGCATATATCAACTTGCATCCATGATTCGTGCTAAACCGTCAAGTTTTCTCACACAAGCTGGCCACTTGTGAATGGCCAACCGTAAGAAACTTAAAACAGCTCAGACACCAATGCAATGAAGATCAGGAGAGTATAGTGTTTCCCCGGATCGTTATGTCCCAACGAGCTGTGCAATGAATCACCAAACGAATAGTGATCGAGAGATTTGAACGGAAAAGAGTTTGATTATGAACAATTATAACTAAAGAAAAAGTAAATAAATTACAGGGGCTTAAATGCAAATTAAAGAAAATTAAAAAGATAAAATATATTAAATAAACGCTATCACTATTTGCAAAATGATGTTTTTGATTTTTCTTTTTATAAAACTTAAATTAAAAAAAACTACGCGACGTACAAATGAAAATGTGAAAGTGAAGCAGAATTAATCCTAAAAATATGAAAATGATATTTTTACAAACCTAATGATAAAAGAAAATTATTAGAAAAAGAAAATTATTTTTATAACTATTTATCTAATTATTATTAATTAAAAACTAATTTTAACTATTTAATAATAACCTAAAATACAAGAAAATATGAAATAAAGCTAGAAAAATAAAATTATGACTTGGAAAAATCTAAAACAACAAAATAGAATTTTCAAAACTATTTTTGTATTTTTCTGAATATTTTTGTATTTTCTATGAATTTAAAACTTATTAAATCTACTTAAATTGCTTAAAAGTACAATTTTAACTAAGAAAAATCTGAAAAAAATATTTTTTTGACTTTTTATATTTATCTTAACTTAAGAAAAATGAAAAATTATTTTTTTGAAACTTTTCTGAATTATTTGTATTAAAAGCTAATTAAAATGACTTAAAAACTAATTTAAATGGAGAAAAATATCAAACAGTACTGGAAAAATATGAAAAATTCAAGATAAGCTTAAAATAATATACTGAATCTAGGAAAAATATAAAATCAGGGGCTTGTGTGAAGGAAATTGAAACTGCCAAGCAAAGTGCTTATGAATAAGCACTCTTAATAAGCCAAAAGGTCACAAATGCACCCCAAATTAATACAGAAGCTAGGATAAGCTAAAATTACCAAAATTCAATAAGTTACAACTGCTCTACACCTCTGAAATACAAAATGCTATGATTTGGTGTTTTAAAACTCAAGTACTGAAAACTTGACTTTGGGTGCTACTTTGTGGACTGAAAATAAGCACTCAAGATAAGTTGAAACTACAAACCAAATGAAGGAACCTTAAGTAGACCTGGGTGGCTACTTACAAACCAAAAACTAGACCATGATGAGCTAAACTAAGCTCTGTGCAAGGGCTGCACAAATCCTGTGCACACTCAGTTAAAACTGAGCTTGTGCACAGGGGAACTGAGACCACATTCACAAGCTTATTTGGAGCTTATAAAAAATTTGTAAAATTCCACAAAAATGGTAATAAGAAATGAGACCAGCTGAAGTTTATGAACACCAAATTTCACTTGAATTGGCCCAGAAATGAACTCATGAAAAATCTCTCTAGTTAGGCTCAAAACTGATTTTTCACTAATTTGACTTTTTGACAGAATTGATATGTTGACTAAATTGAGATTTGATTCAAAATTTTGAACTGAAAATGATGTTTTAAGATGAATTAAACCTAATGCAAGCTATATCTATGACTTTTAAACATAAAACAAGATTTTGCTTTTTGAGAACTCTAATAGTTAAGCAGTTAAGACAGTTGAGGTGTGATTTTGACTATTGTGGTTTGCAGATGCAATTTAAAGACAGCAATGAATCAAATAGAGATTAACAAACCTAAAACTACAAGACTTATCCACTGAACTGACCTAAATCACAGATCAAACAGCAAATCCAAACACCACTTTAACAATCTGATTTGTAAATTAAAGTGAGCTAATCATTGAACTAGCATATATAATTGATTAATACTGAGTTAACTACTCTAATTACCACTAAATAAACAAATTTGAACTATTTATAACCACAGATACAAGTACAAACAAAAAAATGCAAACTGGCTTAAAAATTGAAAATGAGATACTCACTCACAGATGTCCAGCTTATTTCTCAGGCTAAACCAGAACCAAAGACTACACTAACCTAGTCTATTTCAACCCAATACCAGCACTGCATCAACCATTATCCTTTCCCAAGACCAACTGCACCCAGTTTGACTTTCTTTGACCAAGTACCCAAATTGCTTGAAAATGAGTTGTGAGCTTACTCAAAGCTATGATAAGCTTATATAAGCTTGTTTGAGCTTAAAAATAAGCTTCTAAGAGCTTGTTCATAAGAATTTGAAAATGAAATGTGCAACAGTAAACATGAAACTTGGAACTTATCTAAAAACTTGGATTGATACTCAAAAGCACATTACAATGATGTTTTAACGTAAATGTGATACATAGAAACTGAAATTACAACATTTTGACTTAAATTAAAACATTTATTTAAAAAACGACATAAAGGAAAAATTATTAAAACTAACTACCACTCTTCTCTTTATCTCATGCTTCCATTTATACACCAACAAGTTTCTCTCTCCAAACTGAGCAGTTCCCACTTTCTTTCTTGGCCATTGGATGACTTGAGGAGACTATAGCTATTTGATCATTTTTGGCGGGAAATGGTTTTTTAACAGCTGGGGAGTTTGAGTGCTTGGGGAGGGAAGCATTTAATGCCTTTTGGAGTGTTAGGAGAGGTGGAGTGATAAGGGGGTGAAAGGTGAGCTGGGGGGATGGGATTGTCTGAGTTTGCAGGCTAGATGTTGAAGAAGAAAAAAAAAGGCGGGTAGGGGTTTGTTTGACTAGTGGTTTGACTGGGTTGTTAATAATAAAGGGGGGGTCCAAAATGCAAAGGGTCCAATTGGTTGGCAGGGGTTCATTTGGTTTGTGACAAAGGTCCAAGGGTTGAAAGGGTTTTAAAACACAAGGACTTATGTTGCAAATTCTGAAAATACAAGGACCTAGGCTGCCATTTTGCAAAGCTGCTCCAAGGGACTAAAAGTGACAAGCTCCAATAGTACAAGGACCAAACTTGACATTTTCCAATTTCCAAGGGCCATTTTTGCCAATTTTGAAACTTGAAGGACCAATTTTGTAATTTCTCAAAACTTTTGATATTTTTCACCAAAGGACTAATTTTGACAACTTATGATTTTAAAAGGACCTTTGGTGATTTTTCTTTTGAAATTAAGTGCTTTCGGGGACTATTTCGACAACTTTTGAAATTTGGGGAATGAAAGCGCCAATTATGCAAACTTAGCTCATTTTTCATCCGATTTTGAACATTTTGCATCTGAAACATATAAAATGCAATTTTGGAATATTTTCAGTATTTTGATGCATTTTTGAGCATTTTTAAACGTTTTGCAGTTCAGATTGACCCAAAAATGATGAGTATTTACACACTCATCAATCCAGTAACAAAGCAACTCGCTTTGAAGAAACTCAAGTCCGAGACTCAACTCGCTTAATACAAATTTCACAAATAACCACTTTATCAATCAAAAACAACCAAACCACAATGATTTAAGCCTTCCAATTCAAAACATAAACACATATGATGATCCTAAACACAAAAGTACAAGCAAAATTCAAACTTTAAAACTAGAATTTGTCCAAATGATTCAAACTCTCCTAAACATTCAATACCCCAAAAACCTTATAAAATCAACCAAAACAAAGAACATGAAAGATGAGTGATCAAACCATGGCTCTTGATACTAATTGTAAGATATAGGATTTCACAAACACACTAAACCATAATCACAATGGGGCGTACAAGTAGTTTAGAGAGAGAAAGTTCTAGAGAGAGAAAGGGAAGAGAGTTGGGAACTATGTGAAACAAAGAAAAATGGTATTGAAGTTCCAACCCTCTACCTTGGATGGTAGAGGGTATTTATAGTGTCTTACAAATAAACGCCACCTACGGGCTGTGGATCAGGCATACAGTGGGTAAAGACCCATCCGTCCTCCACGGTGTTACATAACAAACTACTTACTAACATAACATGACTACGACTACGAGCATTCTAACGAATACAAATACTTGAGGTGACCGACTCTTTAATGACTGAATTTTCTAATTCCTAACATAAACCCACTTTGAGGCTATCAATCTACTCAATGAAGTGGGTTGACATCCCTTCAATCCTTTCATCGATCATTTGTAACACATCCCCAACATTAACGTGTGCCCTACGTCGACCCCTCGGCACACGCTCCTCAGCTCCCTTTTGGACACCATCAGCACCACTAGCTTCCTCGACTTCTCTCCTCGAGGTTGTCCCTGCTAACTCAACCACTCCAAACACAGCTTGGGTACAAATCCTAAACTCCACTATCTTATTCAACCCAATCAATCTAGTATCCTTCCCACGGGATACCCAAGCCAAATCCTCCTCAGACATCAAACCATAACTCCTAGCCAACCTACCTATAAAATGAGCCCCCTGAATCGGACTCTTCCCGGTAAAACCCCTAGCTCCGTTGCCCATAAACCTCGCAAAATAATGGGGGACATCAATGTGATTTCCCCCGTCCATCCCATTTAAGAGGTATAAATCGTCCATGGTCATCTTCTCTTTGGTCGAATGCCTTGCCCTTATAGAACAAGCAAGGAGTCGGTGCACCAGTCGGCGAATAGGGGTCCTTACCAAGGTGTAAGTAGGTGGGTGCCTCGAGTTGTACCCGATCACAGCAGAGATGCGTGATTCTTAGGAAAACCAATAAAAAATTTCAGTATTACGGGGTAACTCAAACGTGTTAGGTTTGAGCACCGAGATCGTTCCGAACGAGGGTTGAATGGAATTTCCTACTCACGTCGCGATTATCGGGATTTGAATGTGTTAAAAAGGATTTTGAGGATTTCTAAACTACGGGGCAAGCAATAATAATAAATAAAAAAACGTATTCTAAAATGCAAATTAATCTATTTTAACCCCTAAAAGTGATCTAATATTTTTCTACAACTAAAAATGTGATTTAAAAATTATCTAAAATTTAAAACTATTTTTTTTTGGTGTTTGATTTTTGATTTTTTTGAAAATAGCGAAATATACTTTTTTTTTTGACTTTTTAAATATTTTTTTAAAGAGATTTTTTTAAAAAAAAACTAATTTAACTAATTAAAGTTTAAACTAAAATTTATATGACAAACTACAACTAGTGACGATGAATATTAAGCTAAAAGAATGATACTAAAAATACTTAACAAGCATCATACGAAAAATTAAACGTAACGGTAAACTAAGAATCTAAGCTAAAAAAAAAAAAAAAAAAGTAAGAGAATAGAACCCGGTGATGAAACGAGAGGAATAAAACCACCCGATCTTATAAGCACAAATTAATACAAAAGTTTACAACTTTATTAATCTTATCCACTAATTAGTAAGTAAAGTTTAAAACTTTATTCACCAACAAGCTTAAAAATTACTAAAGCTTCAAACTTTATGTATTAAAAATGCTTAAAGACCCTTAAGCTCCGGCCTTAGCGGTAGATTGGGATTACACAAAATCAAAACTTTAAGGGTTAGCACAAATATATAAATATAAGATTTTTATAATAAAAAGCTAAAATAATAGATAAACTAATCTTAATAAATCAAATCTTAACCACCAAACTCTCTCAAGGAGATATGTTTCCACAAAAACTAATTTGGGTATTAAGGTTAAAGATTTAAAATATAATTTTTTTTTTTTTTTTTTTTAATAAATAAAAGAAAGGAAATAAATCAAGGAAAAATATCAAATGAACTCCGAAAATTCCAAATGTTTTTTAGCAACTTTAGAAAAGTGATAGAAGCTCACAGAAAAAATTTTAGAATTTTCGGAATTAAATAAGTATTTTTTTCGATTTTAATGTTTAAAATAGCCAATAAATCAAAATAAATACTCCCTCCGTCCCATAATAATTGTCCAGTTTGACTTTTTTGAGTCTTTCTTGTTCAACTTTGACTATTAATATTTTTATTTGTGTTATATAATACTTGATGAAAATTATACCAAATGAAAATACATTTAAAACCCAATCTATTCGTATATATTTCATCAAGTATTATATACTACAAATAAAAATATTTTTGGTCAAAGTTGAATAAAAAAGACTTTGAAAAATCAAAGTGGACAATTATTATGGGACGGAGGTAGTAGTAAACTAGTTCAAAAAAATATGAAAAATTCACACTATCTTAAGAAAACTATGAGAAGCTACCAGAAAATCAAAAAAATATTTTTTTACGTTTTTTTACTATTTTTTAAAAATAAAATACGAAACAGTTTTTTAAAAGAAAAAGAACAGAAACAGTTTTTGATTTTTTAAAAATACTAAAACAACTCAGAAAAATTTGAAAATTTTATGACGAAAATAAAATATATTTTTGGATTTTTTGTAAAAAAGACAAGATTTTTAGAGACTTTTACTATTTTTAAGCTAAATAAAACAATAAAAACGTGAACTTTAATAAAAATAAGCAATAAAAAAAAACTAAAATTTTATAAAAATATAAATATGATATGTTGGCGTGTGCGGTCGTATAAAATACACTCACACAATCTTACTATAACTCAACTCTTCATGGCATATTTTTATAAAAAGTTTTATAAAAATAAAATGAAATAAAAAGGATTAAGAGATGAGAAGAATATAGAGATGCAAGAAATAAATAAAACTTTTATAAAACTAAAGAGCATAAAAATAAAATACAAGAGTTTTGGTACAAAATACAAATAAAGATGATAAAATGAGGTGAGGGAGGTGGGTATTTATAAACCCCCAAGTTACACATTGGCCCCTATTAATTTTTCATATTGACCCCTAAACTATTCTAGCTTGGTACAAAAAATACCCTATCAAAACTTGGTCCCCAAGTATAATTATTCTAAGCATAATTGCATATTTCATGAGCTGTAGCAGATTTGCATTTTGGATTGGATTTGGGCTTCAATTGATGGGCCTGCGCTGGGTTGACTTCGCTGGGCCTGAGATGGGCTTCGTGGCTGTTGGGCCTGAAGAGTGTGGACTGCAGTTGGGTTGGACGCAGCTGAGCTTGATGCAAAAAATTTATTCCAACAATTTTGTCAATAGTGGGATTTGAACTCTTGACCTCTTGCTTGACAAACATGTCCCCACCCACTAGACCAAGAGTCTTTTTGTGATATATGTTGCATTTAATTTCCTTTTAAGCTCCTTTTTTATGCTGATCCATTTTCTTTCTTTTCTTTCTTCTATTTTTCTTTTTCTTCTTAATTAATTAATTCTTCGTTTGGTCTTTAAATTTTTCTTCTCTTGCCTCGATGCTTCAAATAAAATTATCATTGGTCCCGTAACTTCGTGCTCTTTCCAATCTCGTGCTCGTTTTTGTCCATTTGTCTTTTCTTTTTTTTTCATTTTACAATATCCGTTACCTGCACATACATAAACACAAAAACACAAATATTTATGGCTTTAGGGGTTAGTTTTTGGTCTTTTGGTCCAGTTTTGATAAAGAAAAAGGTATATGTTTTCACATATACCAAAATACCCCATACGAGAAGATTGCCGTGTCCTCACGCAATGTCATCAACTCACACTTCTAAAAACAAAGATTTCAATCTCTTTCTACTAAACCTATGAAAAGTAGCAAAGATTCCTCAAAAGAGATTAAGAAACCCTTATTTCTAAAAACGCCCCATTTACCTTTCATTTCTCATATAGATATTACGTTTAAGCACATTCCGATTATGAGTGACGGTATGTTGAACTTTCATGTCGATCAATAACTCCAACATTTTTCAAAAGACATTTTAGGATCACAGAGTAGGAAACACAACACAGCGTGAAGTGACCATACGGATAGAATACATCGTCCTTGATTTTTCACAAGTCCCCAAACTAAGCATAAAATCGAAATCATTGTTAAATATGACTCTAGATGCTAACACTACTCATGGAAGTTACTTGTGTAATTACCTTTTGCTCCAATTTTCCTATTTTCCTCTAGATTTTTTTATTTTTGTGAGAAATGAATTTCTTCAAATTTCTCGTTTCGATAATTTCTTATTCCGATAAAGATATGAAGCTAAGTCGATAATTAGTTATCCATCTTTTCTCAAGAACCATTGCACACAAGAATGAGGTCCACATCAAGGTCCTAATTTCACACGATTTAGGGAGAATATCCTTTTTATGGCGACCGAAACAACTCATCTACGAGTCCAGAGACAGAAGCTTTATTTAGACATCTCCCGGATTCAAAGTTTGGCTTAACACTTATTTAAGCACATTTGCATTTTTGCAATTTAGGCCCTTGGTCTTTTCAACCACTAACTCAACGGGATTACCGTTTTATCAGAAGTCTTATTATGACTTTGGATTTTCCTCAACCTTTTAGAAGTCCATGACAACGGGGGTACCGTCAGACATAGAAAACATTTATGGCTTCGGATTTTTCAACTTTAATACATTTGGGCTTTATTTCATGTTAATTTTTTGTGCCAAACTCCAAATCCCACGGCTTTTATAACAATAGAAACAATAGCGACAAACTATCGAATCAGTTGTCTATTACACCGCAAAACAGACATACCTTGATGTGTACCCAACCCTCATGGGTAAGGATTCTCTAAAGAAGATAAAGAACTAACTATCGCCATAAACCTAACATCTTTAATTATTATTTAACAGATATGGGGTGAAACAATTTTGTGGGAACAAAAAGCCATAAGTACCTTCGATGGGCTCTAAAGAGAACCAACTACTCCACGCTTAGCATCTAAACTCATAAGTAACTCTATCATTCCTCGATCTCCGCAAATTTAAAATCCCAAATAAAGAGATCCGCGGATGCTTAGCCGATAATTAAATTATCTATGGTTAAGAGAACAAGCTAGGGCTCAACACGCCCGGTCAAGTCAGAATTCTATTCCTACCCTCACCAACGGAAAGTCAACAAGGTGTCAAAACATATATTAACTTAGCAAATGCTTCGTCTAATGAAATTAAGTCATGCATATTTAAAGTCACTCAGGGAAACTTGCAAATTCTTGGCCTTGTGAGCTAGAATTCGCATTTTATAGCTTCTTGTCTAAGAGACTAGCAAACTTTTCAATCAAAAAGACTTAACAAAAGCTTCAAAATTTTTAAATTTTCTCATTTTTGCACAATTTTTAACTTTTCAATTTCTAAAGAAAAACGGGGTTGCGAGAGTGCACGGCAAAAAACAAGCAAGTGCGGTCAAATCAAATCGAAGATTACCCACCCCAGACTAAAATGAAACATTGTCCTCAATGTTTAAAGGTATGGGTTCTCAAAGTAAATCTAAAGCCATTGGTTAGTTATGCTAATAGATAAACGATAATCGATAAAGATTTTGGATATCGGATTTCCATAAGAGCGTCAAAACATGAAACTCGAGCGGAGAAAAGACAAAACTTTGAGCACGAGAGTCTTCATATCGGGAAATTCCTGGACATAAACAACAACAACACAAAACACGAGAAATGGAAGAGGCGAACCTCCTCACGTCACTTATTAGAAAACATAAATAAGATAAAAGGATAAGCATGGGGTGCCTCCCACGAAGCGCTACTGTTTTTCTTCACCGAGTCGCTAGTTTGACTCGTCCCCGAATTCATTTGTCCTTGGGGAAGCAAGTGGAAAGGATACCCGGGTCAAAGATGGTATCCTCACTCCGGAGGGAAAGAGAATGGGTGGGTTGAGAGGGAAAGAAAATGTCGGGCTCCAGCACATAAAGGTTAATTCCTCCCAAACTCACATAAGGTATATCAAGAAAGAATGATCCATCATCCGGCGGTTTTGCGGGCGGACGTCAGGATGACGGATCAAAGAGAAACAATTCCATAGAAGAAGGGAGTCCATGGTAAAGAGAGGTGTTTCTTAAAGGCTCAAACATGAAGGCATCCAAGAGAGGATCCTTTTTCCGGAAAACTTTTGTTTTATGAATGTCTTCTTCGATGAGTATCTCAGGGTTAAAAATCTTGTCCTCGGAAAGGAACGAAATCAACGTATCATCTACGTGAAAATCCTCACGGCGAGAGGAATCACTCTCGGATAAAAAATAGTGTGGGACCTCAGTATCAATAAGCTCATCAGTCGAAATCTTCACTTCCTTTTCTTTCTTTGGGTAAAATGGATCATCGTATTCGTTTTCTTTAATCTCGGAAAGAATCGAGTCGGTGGGAGCAAGTTCATCGGTGAACTTCTCGAAGTAAATCGACGGATCTTGATATAACAAATATTCAATTTCGCGTAAGTCGGCTCTAAAATCAAATACGTCATCCTCATTTCCCGGTGGAAGAGGATCCATGCGAGCGAGTTCATCGGCGAACTCATCGAGAAGTAAATCAATAGAAGAATCCTTGAGCTCGGGCTTCGAAGGATTAGTAGATGGCTTAATTTCATTTTCTTTCGGAGAGAGTGAAGAGAGCATTTCTTCAATTAAACGAATATCTCCCTCGATGTCGATGTCGGCATTATCAATTTCCAGTGAAACTGATTCACTTTTTAAATAAGCCTCAATTTCTTTCATGATAGAATCATCCTCCTCAGATTTAGTGAGGGAAGAGGAAGAATCAGAAATGATTTGTTTAGAAGAAAGTTCCATATTTTCAGAAGAAGGAGTGGGATTGCCACTCAAAGAAAACTCGACGTTCTTAAGTTCAACACAACAAACAGAAAGCGGAGGTGGGACAAGTGGTGTGCTCTTAGAGCTAGCATTTTCCACCACTACCGTTGTAGTCTCCTTTTCTAATTTCTTCTTTTGCTCAGCACGTATAGTCGATAAACTCTTAACCGTAAAACGTGAAAGGCTTGGATCAATTCTCGATGGTTTAGGCCCAACTTTTTGAACCACCGGAGGTTGGACGTTTTTGGTACTTCCGTTATTAGTAGGAATTCCTGGGTCCTTTGTCACCTCGGTGTCATTAATTTTGGCTACATCATTATAGTTGGTGAAAGATTTGGAAGTATGGTTAACGTTAAACGTGATAGCTTCTTTTCCAACTCTTAAAGTGATCTTTCCTTCATATACATCAATCAACGCATGGCCAGTCCTTAAGAAGCATCTTCCGAGAATAAGGGGTACCCGGGGGTCGGCATCAAAATCAACGACAACAAAATCTGCGGGGAAATCGAACGTCCCCACTTTAACAAAAACATCCTCGGCTATACCGATTGGTTTCGTCGTAGTACGGTCGGCTAGCTCGAGGGTCATACACGTTGGGGTAAGTGGGG
This sequence comes from Chrysanthemum makinoi, assembly GCA_910596185.1. Lineage (NCBI taxonomy): Eukaryota > Viridiplantae > Streptophyta > Magnoliopsida > Asterales > Asteraceae > Chrysanthemum > Chrysanthemum makinoi. The sequence goes on from OU343220.1 coordinate 58,873,419, forward strand.
GCAATGAAAGCTTTTCATAGATTGATTTCGGCATCAAATTAATACTCGTGCCAAGATCGGCCAAGGCTGAATAATTCCTTGAAAATCGCACGGAATGAGAAACTTGCCGGGGTCACCTAACTTTTCAGGAAGTTTCTTGAGAATAACCGCCGAACAAGTCTCATTCAAAGACGTTTTTGCCAAATCCACAATTTTCTCTTTGTTACTTAATAATCCTTTTAGTGTCGAAACAAACTTAGGCATGAGAAGAAGAGCATCCGCGAAGCTAATTTCGAAGTGAAGATCTTGAAATATTTGAAAGAATTTTTCCATTTGAAGATTTGCTTGTTCACGTTGCTTTTGATCATTCATCCTTGACGGGTACGGAAGTGTTGTTTTTGGGTTAGTCTTTTCAGCACTAACCGGAGCATCCTTAGGCTCAGTCGTCGGGACAACCGTGGGTTGGACATTCTCGGTACTCCCCTTATTAGTAGGAAGCACCGGGTCCTTTGTCACCCCGGTCTCACGGTCTACCACACGAGCCGGAGAAGAAGAAATAATGGTAGGAGCCGTGGGTCCATCGTAAGCAACACCACTTCGGGTAGTGATCGCTTTCATGTCACCTCTCGGGTTAGGAATCGTATTACTCGGAAGAGTACTAGAACCCAATGGTTGAGAATAAGAAGTAGAAGCTTGATTGGCTTGAAAGAAACTAGCCATCATATTCCTCATTTCACTCATCTGCTTGTTACTCGTAGCTTCCATTTCCCTTCTGAAATCATTCCTCATACTAGTGATTTGAGTTTGCAAACTTTTAATGGTGTTATCGGAATTCTTCATGTAAGTTAGAAACTCGTTATTCGGAGCAACTTGATGAGGTGCTTGATATTGTTGTTGAGGAGGTTGTTGATAAATTTGAGGTGGAGGAGCTTGGTAGTTTTGATTACCATGATTGAGATTAGCTCCTCGGTTTTGATTGTAAGATTGGTTTTGATAACGGTTTTGGTTTTGTTGAGGAACGGGTGCAAAACCGGGTGGTCCCATTTGGTTGGCACGGTATCCTTGGTTCTGATTTTGAACCGGATTAGCAGAGGCTACGGAAGCATTTCGGAGATCACCATCGGTGGCTTGACAATTATAGTATGGATGAGGACCACCGCAAATAACACACGTTTCGGTAACGGCTTTGACTTGTTCGGATTTCTGACTCTTAAATTCTCTCATCATAGAAGTAATAGCATGAGTAAGATCAGTCAACTCACTCCTCTGAACATAGTTATTATTCGAAGCAATCTTAGAAACAACCGGACGGTTTCTAGACGAGAAAACTTTTGACTTATTTTCGATAATCGTTCTAATATCGGCGGGCATACGACTCAAGATGTTGCCACCGGCGGCTGCGTTAAGCGAATCTTGATCGGCCGGCGTTAAAGCATTGCAGAACGTATCAATCTGATGAAGATCGGTAAAACCGTGATTTGGGCATTTACGTAAAAGTTCCTTGAATCTATCCCATGCTTCTCCAAAACTTTCATCGAATTTTTGTTGAAAATTAATGATTTGATTTCGTAACATTGTAATTTTCGAAGGAGGAAAGAATTGATTCACAAACTTCTTAGAAAGATCGGCCCATGTTGTAATAGATTGAGGGGGTTCTTTTTCGAGCCAAGTCCGGGCTGCCCCCTCAATAGAAAATGGAAACAATCTCAATTTAATTGACTCATGAGTGACGCCCCGAAAGTTTATCGTAGAAGCAACTTGATTAAACCAACGGAGGTGTGCGTGGGGCTCCTCATGGTCTAAACCACAAAAAGGTTTATTTGAAACCAATTGAATTAAATTCGTTTTTAGTTCGAAATTTTCGGCATCAAGTGGTGGAACAACCATAGCATCACCGTAGCCGTCTACGGGAGCTTGAAGTAACTCGATCATCGTTCGAGTGTCTGCCATGACGATGGGTTCTTCAACGATAGTATGCGTAACTTCGGTACGTCTATTCTACGATTACGATTACGTCGTGACTGAGAACGAGTGCGCATGCACTAAAAATTCAAAAATCAAAAAGTAAAAAGGAAAAATAATTTGAGAAAGGAAAATCTTTTTGGTTTTTATATTTAGAAAATTTTTGAAAAACAATCTTTTTGGTAACCGTCGCGTCAACCGGTGCTCGGTAGCTCTCAAAAGTACTCGCAGCGGAGCGGGAAAGAAGAGTGGATCTTTCTTCAGTCTGCAATTTAATGTCAAGACTTCCTTATACCCCTTGTATAGGTTGTACTCTCAAGGTGAGCCGACGTAACAATTGACGTTCGGGTTTGTTTTGTTGGTTTTTTATTTTTTTTTGGTTTTGTAAACACTCTTGGAAGAATGTTTTGGTGTTTTTAGATGTTTTTGGGTTTTTGAAAAATTTATATTTACAAAAACGACGGTAACTTCACTCGGGGAAGGATCTTCAAATGCACGCGATTCGAGGCGAAATCTGAAAACTCGCTACAAGCCCTCCCCGGCAGCGGCGCCAAAAATTGATTCTTAGGAAAACCAATAAAAAATTTCAGTATTACGGGGTAACTCAAACGTGTTAGGTTTGAGCACCGAGATCGTTCGAACGAGGGTTGAATGGAATTTCCAACTCACGTCGCGATTATCGGGATTTGAATGTGATAAAAAGGATTTGAGGATTTCTAAACTACGGGGCAAGCAATAATAATAAAAGGCATATAAATCGACTAATCCTAAGGTGCAAACAAGTAATCTCAATTAAGTACGTAAATAGAACTAAAGACGTAAATTACTTTATGCTAAAAAAAACGTATTCTAAAATGCAAATTAATCTATTTTAACCCCTAAAAGTGATCTAATATTTTTCTACAACTAAAAATGTGATTTAAAAATTATCTAAAATTTAAAACTATTTTTTTTGGTTTTTGATTTTTGATTTTTTTGAAAATAGCGAAATATACTTTTTTTTTTGACTTTTTAAATATTTTTTTAAAGAGATTTAAAAAAAAAAAACTAATTTAACTAATTAAAGTTTAAACTAAAATTTATATGACAAACTACAACTAGTGACGATGAATATTAAGCTAAAAGAATGATACTAAAAATACTTAACAAGCATCATACGAAAAATTAAACGTAACGGTAAACTAAGAATCTAAGCTAAAAAAAAAAAGTAAGAGAATAGAACCCGGTGATGAAACGAGAGGAATAAAACCACCCGATCTTATAAGCACAAATTAATACAAAAGTTTACAACTTTATTAATCTTATCCACTAATTAGTAAGTAAAGTTTAAAACTTTATTCACCAACAAGCTTAAAAATTACTAAAGCTTCAAACTTTATGTATTAAAAATGCTTAAAGACCCTTAAGCTCCGGCCTTAGCGGTAGATTGGGATTACACAAAATCAAAACTTTAAGGGTTAGCACAAATATATAAATATAAGATTTTTATAATAAAAAGCTAAAATAATAGATAAACTAATCTTAATAAATCAAATCTTAACCACCAAACTCTCTCAAGGAGATATGTTTCCACAAAAACTAATTTGGGTATTAAGGTTAAAGATTTAAAATATAATTTTTTTTTTCCATAAATAAAAGAAAGGAAATAAATCAAGGAAAAATATCAAATGAACTCCGAAAATTCCAAATGTTTTTTAGCAATGTTAGAAAAGTGATAGAAGCTTACAGAAAAGTTTTTAGAATTTTCGGAATTAAATAAGTATTTTTTTCGATTTTAATGTTTAAAATAGCCAATAAATAAAAATAAATAGTAAACTAGTTCAAAAAAATATGAAAAATTCACACTATCTTAAGAAAACTATGAGAAGCTACCAGAAAATCTAAAAATATTTTTTACGTTTTTTTTACTATTTTTAAAAATAAAATACTGAAACAGTTTTTTAAAAGAAAAAGAACGAAACAGTTTTGATTTTTAAAAATACTAAAACAACTCAGAAAAATACGAAAATTTTATGACGAAAATAAAATATATTTTTGGATTTTTGTAAAAAAGACAAGATTTTTAGAGACTTTTACTATTTTTAAGCTAAATAAAACAATAAAAACGTGAACTTTAATAAAAATAAGCAATAAAAAAAACTAAACTTTTATAAAAATATAAATATGATATGTTGAGCGTGTGCACGTGTGCACAATCTTACTATAACTCAACTCTTCATGGCATATTTTTATAAAACGTTTTATAAAAATAAAATGAAATAAAAAGGATTAAGAGATGAGAAGAATATAGAGATGCAAGAAATAAATAAAACTTTTATAAAACTAAAGAGCATAAAAATAAAATACAAGAGTTTGGGTAAAAATACAAATAAAGATGATAAAATGAGGTGAGGGAGGTGGGTATTTATAAACCCCCAAGTTACACATTGGCCCTTATTAATTTTTCATATTGACCCCTAAACTATTATAGATTGGTACAAAAAATACCCTATCAAAACTTGGTCCCCAAGTATAATTATTCTAAGCATAATTGCATATTTCATGAGCTGTAGCAGATTTGCATTTTGGATTGGATTTGGGCTTCAATTGATGGGCTCGCTGGGTTGACTTATTCGCTGGGCCTGAAATGGGCTTCGTGGCTGTTGGGCCTGAAGAGTGTGGACTGCAGTTGGGTTAGAAGCAGCTGAGCTTGATGCAAAAAATTTATTCCAACAATTTTGTCAATAGTGGGATTTGAACTCTTGACCTCTTGCTTGACAAACATGTCCCCACCCACTAGACCAAGAGTCTTTTTGTGATATATGTTGCATTTAATTTCCTTTTAAGCTCCTTTTTTATGCTGATCCATTTTCTTTCTTTTCTTTCTTCTATTTTTCTTTTTCTTCTTAATTAATTAATTCTTCGTTTGGTCTTTAAAATTTTCTTCTCTTGCCTCGATGCTTCAAATAAAATTATCATTGGTCCCGTAACTTCGTGCTCTTTCCAATCTCGTGCTCGTTTTTGTCCATTTGTCTTTTCTTTTTTTTTTCATTTTACAATATCCGTTACCTGCACATACATAAACACAAAAACACAAATATTTATGGCTTTAGGGGTTAGTTTTTGGTCTTTTGGTCTGGTTTTGATAAAGAAAAAGGTATATGTTTTCACATATACCAATGCGGTTGAAGTAATTGGTGGGATTATAGTCTTCGGGCCTATGCCTCCAACAAGTCTCGTAAAACTCCTCAAAGACTTCAGAATCCATCTCATCCCGTGTGTACATACCCATTCTCTCGATAAACTCCTTCAAAGTTAACCGCCTTCTCTCACCCCCCAACCGAAAATACAACGAAACCTGATCATCATCGTCTATTTCACTCTTGAACTCATCTGAAGCTAGGAACTCACGAACATATTCCGGAATAATTAGCTCGGTTATCCAAAAGAACCTTAACCAAGCATTGCAAGTGAATGATCCTTGCGAGCACGTGAACTTGATTTTACAAAATTTTATGAGTTTCTTCCTAGCAGACCCGTTTTCAATCCCATCAAACGCATCAAAGTCCAAAGCTTCGGGTTGATTAATGTCCTTCCTTGTCAACATCAAGTAATCATCAAGTCATAGTTGCCTAATCCCTTCATCTTCAAATTCCAGAAACCTAACCCATTCAGCGGGGTTGGGAACGGAATTTTCGTCTGAAAAGAAAACAGATAAAAGTTAGGAATCGAGCCTAGTAATGACTAATTACGGCGTAACCAACATTATAGGTTACGCTGTAATTAAACTACACAAATGGTTACGGCGTAACATAACTCACAAGTTACGCTGTAACCTTCCCCAGAAACTCAGCACGGCATATGGTTACGATTAGCAATAGATTACGCCGTAACCATCAATTTTATCCAAGTGGTAAAAAGAATCATTAATTTTTAACCTATTAGTGTGGAGGGACCGCGCCTAAACCATTAGGTTTGTGTTTGATCCAAAACCCATTTAAACTAAGTCAAAACATCCCAAACAACCCATAATGATATGACACGAATCAAAACAACATGGGGAATTCATCATAATCTTTAATTAATCAAGCCAATAGCAGTAAAATAAAAAAATAAGCAAGATCCCCAAAATATTAAAATATAAACCCTAATTGAATAACCGATGGAAACGAATCAAAAAGAGTAGTGATAGATCTTACTAGCCATTGCTTGAGTGAAGGAATGAAGAGATTTCCACGAAAAATTTTTGGAAAAAATTTTAATGTTGTGGTAGGCGATGAAAAGATGCGTGTTTGTGTAAAAACCTAGTTTTTCATCCGAATATGGGTTTTATACCGCCAGGATGTTACGGCGTAATTAGGGAAAGAGTTACGCCGTAACTAAATTTTTATTATTATTTAATGGTTACGTTGTAACTCTTAAAAGAGGTTACGCCGTAACTAATAGCTTTGAAGAATAAATGTGGAATATTGCAATACAAGATATTTAGATACGTACCTAGGTTAGGAAGTGCTCACATCTCTTATTTAGTTAAATATGATAGATCATACCTTAGATCTTCCATTAATTGTTCCCTGGCAGCGGCGCCAAAAAGCTGATGTGCCATTTCATCCTACTTTTAATATTTATAAAACTTAGAAAACTCAGGATAAACATATACTAACGGGCAGAGAACCCGATCAGATGAAGTAAAGCCTTAGGTAAATTCGAGTATCGTCCAAAGAGAGCTGTGACCTTGAAAGAACTAAGATGATTAGAAATGATATTGATAATATATTGGTATGATAAGATCGTGATAATTCATCGATATGCTATAATTATTCTAGTCACACAGATACAAGAATTTTAGGATAAAGAGATAGATAAGCGAAGCTTAATGAAGAATGCAAATACGAATTGTTGGGTTCGTTATTTTGAGTTGATAATGGCAAAACTAATAAACTACAATGTTACAAGAATGGAACTTGAAGGACTAAATATGACAAAGGAGCAATCTTCTAATTATAGAAGATTACAAGAAAATCTTCTATATGCTTTAAGTTATTTAGTCATTAATTCCATGTAACCCTAGTATATCTAGTTTATAAAGAGATACAGGGAATATATTTTAGTGTGCACAAGATATGTAGTCGACTAAGTTAAAGGTGTGTGTATGTCTAGGCGTTTGGTTGCTTATGTAAACGCCTAGGATTCGTGTAGTTTAGCCCCAAGGTCAATGCTTATTGATCCTGTTATTGTTGGTGTTAGGATAACCGTACTATCAATGATCAAGATAGTATTGGGGCTGTATTGGTGATTTGTAATAGAGTAGAGATGATGACGAAGAAACCTTGTAGTAATAACATTGATGTTTTGATGTATTCCGCTGCGTATTATTGTTAAATGTTATTGTGATCATAGATAAGGTCTAAACAACCTTGAGCATCGATTCTATCAAGTGGTATCAGAGCTTGTGTCATAAAGCTTTGTTTTTAGAAGATCGTGTGTGACAAATCTGAAGAAATGGATTTTGACTCAAACAAGTCCAATGCTGTTAACAGAGTTCCTAAGCTGCAGCCAAATGAATATGAACTCTAGAGAATGCGCATAGAGCAGTACTTCTTGGTACTTGATTTTAAGTTGTGGAACATTCTGATCAAGAGGGACTCTTACAAATCCATTGTCATTGAAGAAGTTGGTGGTAAGGTCGTTACTAAAGACAAAGGTGATCCTATCACTAATGAAGAAATGGCTCTAAGACGCAATGATCTCAAGGTCAGAAGTCTTTTACACATGGCAATACCTGATGATCATCAACTCACCTTCAACAAACACAAAGATGATTAGAGTTTGTTCAAAGCCATTGAGACCAGGTTTGGTGGGGACTCTGTCACCAAGAAAACTCAGAAGACTCTTTTGAAACAAGAATTTGAAAACTTCACTGTTGGTGCAACTGAGTCCATTGACCCAATTTACAATAGGCTTCAAAAAGTTGTTAGTCAACTGGCAGTATTGGATGTGGACCTCTCCAAGGAAGATGTCAACCTCAAGTTTGTTAGAAGCCTTCCATTACCAAAATGGGACACTTATGTCATTGTATGGAAGAACAAGCCAGAATTTGAAACCATGAATTTGGACATTCTGTTCAATAGTTTTAAGGTGATTGAACAAGATATGAAGGGAAAAGCAGTACGCATCTTCCAGTTCTGGGTCACAAAACATAGCCTTTGTGGCTCACCCTTTCACTAGCAATGATAAGAACAGTTTTGATGTTAGTACTCCTAGTACTAATGTTAATACTGATGGCTCAGTAACCACTGCAGCAGGCATCAATGAAGGTACAATCTATGCCTTCATAGCTGAGTAGAGTCAAGGATCCCAGATCACTCATAATGATCTGAGATAAATCCATGAAGATGATATGGAAGAGATGGACATCAAATGGAACATTGCCCTGATCAGTATGAGGGCAAGAAGGTTCATGAAGAAACTGGAAGGTAGATTAAGATCAATGATGGAGATACTACTGGGTTTGACAAGGGAAAGGTTGAATGCTACAACTGTGGCAAGCTTGGGCATTTTGCCAGAGAATGCAGAAGCCCAGGAGCAAAGGGAAACACAGTGATGCTGATAACTCTTCTTCAAAAGCAATTGTGGCTGTTGATGGTGCTGCATATGATTGGAGCTTCATGGCTAATGAAGAAGAAAGTCCAATCAACATGGCTTTGGTATCTAAGGTACTTAATTGTTCATTTACATGTGTTCCATTAAGTAGATATGAGTCTCTTAAAGCTAATTTTGATAAATTGTCTGAAGAGCTTTCTAATACCAGTTATAACTTAGCAAATCATAAAAGAGGCTTAGCAGTTTTAGAAAAACAATTTGTGCACTATAAAGAAAATGAGTCAAAGTTTACTGAAACAACTGATGTGCTTAATAGGGAAATCTCTTTTAAAGACATCACCATAAATGTGTTAAAAGAAGAACTAGAGAAAGTCACAAAAATTAAAGATAATATAGAGCTAAGTGTTGAGCAACTTAAAGACACACAATATTATAACTTTGAGAGAGTTGATAGATACCTGGAAAAAGCATTAATTGGCAAAGCCAAATCAGGTATGGGGTATAAGACAGTACCACCACCATTCAGAGGTATCCCTTAACCTCCTAGCATAGACCTTGAACACACTTGCTTAGAGGAGTTTAAGGCACCCACATTTGTCCGTGACCGTAAACCCTTTGAGACCAAGACTAAAAATCCTGATGAGACCTTTGGAAATGCCAGTGACACTACTTTAGCTGAGGTATATGTGTTTGAAAACAAAAAGGTAGAGTCTAGTGAACCAAAGCAAGAACAGGCCACTAAACCTGAAAACACAACTGACAAACCTATTACGAAGCCAGTAAAGTATGCTGAGATGTATAGAAAAAGGTCATCTAGTCCTAGAGGAAACAAAAGAAACTAGAACCAGTTAAAATCTGAGCAACTAGGAGATGAATTTGTCATGTATAATAAATGTCGCTTTGTGTGTGGTAGCTTCTCTCATCTGCAGGCTCACTGCAGACACCCTATGAGACCTTAACCCATCATGACCCCAGACCAGTTCTTCTTAAACTGGCATAAAATTTTTGAATAATACAAAGCCAGTTAATAATGCTAGACCACAACCCAGAGTATTTGGTGATAGACCCAAAGGAAACTTTTCTAAATCACCTTCTACTTCACCAAGGCCCTTTTATGCTAGAGCAGCTCAAACCTTTAAATCTTATGATGAACAAATCAAGTTTTACAAGAAAAAAGTTAATACTTATGAGCCAAAACTTAATACTGATAGGCCAAATGTTAATACTTTTAAGCCTAAAAGGAAACCTGTTGGTTCTAAAGTGAATGCTACAAAGGGAATCAAGGGCAATGTTGTTAAGCCCACAGCTTGTTGGGTGAGAAAGACCACTCAACCTAACAGTGCATCAGTTACTCTCAAGAAATATGATTACATTGATGCACGAGGCAGATCTAAGTCAGTGATGGCTTGGGTCCCCAAAAGGAACTAATTTCCTTTATCTTATGTGTAGGGACATTCCAACAATAATGATGATCTTGGCTATTCAGACAGTGGGTGTTCCAGGCACATGACTGGAAATCTATCTTACCTTTCAAATTTCAGTGATTTGAATGGAGGATATGTTTCTTTTGGAGGAGGAATTGGTGGAAGAATTACTGGTAAAGGCACAATCAAGACTGGTAATTTGGACTTTGAAGATGTGTACTATGTGAAAGAACTCAAATACAACCTATTCAGTGTGTCACAAATGTGTGACAAGAAGAATTTTGTTCTGTTCACAGATACTGATTGCTTGGTTTTATCTCCTAATTTTAAGTTGCCTAGTGATGATGAGGTACTACTTAAGTTTCCTAGGAAAAGCAATTTGTACAGTGTTAATATGAAAAACATAGTGCCCAAAGACAACCTTACATGTTTAGTTGCTATAGCTTCTTTGGATGAATCTATGTTATGGCATAGAAGGCTAGGTCATGTGAACTTTAAGGTAATAAATCTTTTAGCTAAAGATAACCTTGTAAGAGGTTTACCTTCAAAAAGATTTGAAAATAAACAGACCTGTATTGAATGCCTCAAAGGGAAGCAGCATAGAGCCTCTTGTAAGCCCAAGGTTTTTAACTCTATCACCCAACCACTTCATACGCTGCACATGGATTTATTTGGCCCCACAAATGTTAGCAGCCTGAATTTTAAAAAGTATTGTTTGGTTGTGACTGATGATTTTTGTAGATTTACTTGGGTTTTCTTTATGAACACTAAGGACGAGACCAGTGAAATCCTTAAGTCTTACATAACTTCTGTAGAGAACCTAGCTGATAATAAAGTTAAAATCATTAGGTGTGATAATGGGACAGAGTTTAAAAACCAAGTGATGAATGATTTCTGTCAACTTAAGGGTGTTAAAAGAGAATACAGTGTAGCTAGAACTCCTCAGCAAAATAGGGTTTCTGAAAGGAGAAATAGGACATTGATTGAGGCTGCTAGGACTATGTTAGCAGATTCCAAGTTACCCACAACATTTTGGGCTGAGGCAGTTAATACTGCTTGTTATGTTCAGAACAGGGTACTGATTGTAAAGCCTCATGGCAAGACTCCCTATGAGTTGTTTTTAGGTAGAAAGCCCACCCTAGACTTTCTTAAACATTTTGGGTGTCATGTCTCTATTCTCAATACCATTGATCACTTAGGTAAGTTTGATGGAAAATCTGATAGTGGATATCTGGTTGGCTACTCATTGAATAGTAAATCCTTTAGGGTTTATAATTATAGAACCAGAAGGATAGATGAGAATCTGCGCATAGAGTTTCTTGAGGACAAACCTAGTGTAGAGGGGCAAGGACCAACATGGCTTTTTGATATTGATATGCTAACAGAATCTATGAACTATGTGCCTGTTTTTGTCGATTCTAATATGATTGCAGGAGAAAAGCAAGGTCCTGATGCAGATTCTGATGATGATGTTGACTGCATCCTATTGCCCATTTGGAATGACAACTCTGTTGGAAGCACTTCTTCAGGCGAGGCAAACAAAGATGATGATCAGCCTCTAAAGGCTAATGAATCCAATGCTGAAGGGGGTGTGACTAATACAGAAGACACAGTGGTAGAACCTCAAGTCATCAGCACTAATGTGGTTAATACTTATAACCCACAAGTTAGTATTGATGAGCCAAAAATTAGTACTGATGGTCCTCATTCTATTCCATCAGTTAATATAAATGTTCCTGATCCCTATGGTGAAGCTGATGAGATTGATTTTACTAATATAGCTTCATCTTATGTTGTTCCTACTACACCACACAAGAGAATCAATCAGGATCATCCTTTGGAAAATGTTATTGGGGATGTCAATGCTGAAAGAACTACAATGTAACATATTGGATTTCACATACAAATCAAACCATAAACACAAGAGGCGTATAGAAGATGTTTTAGAGAGAGAAAGTGAGAGGTTGGGAACTTTATTGAGAGAAAGAAGAAATCTTATTATAAGCTCCAACTCTCTACCTTGGAAGGTAGAGAGTATTTAAAGTCATTACATAGATCGTCACCTACGGGCTGAGGATCAGGCATATAGTGGGTAAAGATCCGTCCGTCCTCCACGGTGTTACTTAAACTAAATACTACTTAACTAATAATAATCTACGACTATGAGCTTTCTAATGATTACATATACTTGAGGTGACCTACACTTTAATAACCGGATTTACTAAATCCTAACAATCTCCCCCTAAGGGAGGTCACCTCAAAATCACCTCATAAAATACAATGAATACAAACTGATATTACATAAAGATTGTTCTTGCATTCTTGTTCTTCCTCTTTGTTCTGAAGCCCGTAGTCATTGATTCATCATTGTTGCATGTTTGGATAATCCAGGTGGAGGTCATTAACTGATCCACGTGATGATGAGTTTTGAACCAGTTTTGAGATCATCAACTATCATAAATCTCTGACTCTTCCATTGTGGTGTTGATAGTATGTGAAGTTGTGACATTTGAAACGACATGCTCACATTCTGGATCATGATATATTCTTATCAGAGTAGCGGAAGCTTTCGTTGATTCATGATATAGACAGCAGCGTAGCAGAAGCATGGAGTGAAAATATCATAGTCATTGATGCACTAATCATGATTTATTTAGAAGTGAATGTGATGTGTGAGCATGCGGCTATGGATTGACCGCTTCAATCTGATCAGCTGCAAACGTTGGGCGTACCTGCATACAACAGTTGGTAATAAAGTGCACAAAAGTGTCTTTGATCACTTTCGTTGAATTGAGGTACACGGCCCACGGTTCCCCGTTGATCAGCACAAGTACTGCCTGTGATCTGGTATAATTTCGAAGAATTTCCTTGACAGGGTTTCGCAGCTGCTCTAGCTGTTCTCAAACCGGAACGTCTCAAAGAAGACAACACATAGTGAGTGAACCAGCGAATTGAGATTCACTGATTGATTAAAAGAGATTTGAAAAACAATCGTGTATCGCTCAATAGAAATTGTTTTTTGCAATGTAACGAAGGTTTTAATGAAAAATCAATTATCAATCATAAACACCTTTTATTTTGAAATATTAGTACACAGTCATTGTGCTAAAGAAAAGAAATTTTAAGCACAACCACCGGTTTTTCAAAGGTATCCGTCAATCCATAACCTGAATCAGGATTGATTTAAAAGATTGAATCGCCCCATTGTTTCTGTTCAGTTTTCACATGGTTGATCTATTGAATAGATCTCACATGCCACCTACCAGGAGCTTGTTTGATGTCGGCTCCAGAAGGCTTTCCATCTTCATTGTCAATATGTTTGCATATCACTCAGATGTTCTGGCAATACCACAAGGATAATGCGAAGGACTCTAAAGATATAATCTCTCTTTCCACATTGTGTGAAATAGAGAGTCTTCATTGAAAGTGTCCTAATGAGATTATAGATGATCTCGTGGCTCTAGACTCAATTGTGCATATTTGGATCCTATTTCAGAGACTAGGGAAAAGGTCTCCTATTTCAATATCAACAATCTCTAAGAGAAAGTCGATAGATAATGTCGGTTCCCCGTGAGAATGAAACAAGTCCTTTTAAGAGGAACTTGAGTGGTTTGGGAAGATGAAGTGTAGTGCGTCACTGGGTCCATGACGTCTTGTCTTCAATACCGATGTTACCTTGGTAACCACAGTAGCATATGAATTGAACCCGGTATCTGCCCTAAGGTTGAATAATTGGAGGGCTATTTATTTTCACCCTTTTCTCATTCAATTCTTTTTCATTCTTCAACCCCTTCAGTGCTTACCAAGACTTCATAACTAGAACTTTGTTGGGTTTATTCCAGTACTAGCTCAGTCTTAGTCCGCACTCTTCCCATATCTCATTTTTCTCCTTTTTATATCATACCTAAGGACTTCTACACTATCTAGTGGATTGTCCTTGGGTAGATCCCTCCAGTTCTGGCGGATCATGGGAACACATACCTAACCTTATCGTCCTTATATCACCATACATAAAGTAAAGTTGATCGGTCTATTTGGTATTGTTCATCTGCCAATGGAACCAATTGAAAACCATTTGAAAATTAATTCAGATACTTGTGATATATTATCAAAGCATTTTGTACCTGAATTGTTTTTTATATATTTAGAAAAAGAGCTCCCCCTCAACATGTGCATCATGTGAAATCGTTTTGGCACACGGATGCGAGAGGAAGAATTAACTTCTTTGATTATCATTTTCTAAAAGATATCAACATCACTTCCCAGATTAAATTAAGTAGATAAAGCATATTTGGGAAGGATGAGGTTTTCATAAGTTTGTTCCCCCTCAATATGTGCCTCGAGATTTGAAAGAGTTTTGCACATATTTAAAAGGAACCTGCACATAGAGACAAATCAATCACGATTCAATTCTTTGTGGTTTAAGATAGATGCTCCCCCTCAACATGTGCATGGAAAATTTGAAATCGTTTGGCACATGTGGGAAGGAGAGCTTGTGCATCCTTATAAAACCATTTATCGAATTATCAGTTTAAATCCAATTTAAATCACAAATTCTCCCCCGATCACAATTATCAAATCATTTGAGATTTGTGATCTCTGTAAATTTAAATTGATTTTGAAAGCTTTTAAGGAGAATTGTGACATGATTATGAAAACCATTTAACCGATAAGGATCAAATATGAGACTTTAAACTCCAACGATTGAACATGCATTAGTATCTTTTGAAAACAATTGTATGACAAATAACCTTTTGATTAAAAATCATTCTCCCCCTCAATCAATGACATAAGTTGTTGATTGAGAGATAGATATTTTGACTAAATAAGGCCAGATGATTTTCAAAATTTGGGTCTGAGTTATTTTTCAAAGTAATTGGTTTTCATTAGATAGCAAATAATTGTTTATAGAATCAGAGCATGAGATTTGAAACATAAGATAAAGCATGGCTTTGTTCTTTCATTTAAAAAAACGGGTTACTTCCTACAATGACAATAAACCATTGTTTCACTTTCTCCCAAAATATATATATATATATATATATATATATATATATATATATATATATATATATATATATTTTAACATTCGAACAATATCTAAAGACCCGTGTCATTCTTTGAATGACAACACAAAGACCGTAGATATTTTCGAATCGAGAAAAACATGACAAAACAACAATATTTTTTGAAATTTTTCAAGATTTTCTAATTTTTATGGATTTTTAAAAATTTTATATTTTTTTATTTTGTTTTTGAATAGCTATTTACAGGGGATAGATGAAGGAAAACCTTTTACTCTTCTTCTTCCTCTTGAAGACGTTTGAGTGTTTCTGGTTGTAGGCTTTTAAGACCAAGTCGTGGAAGGATAAACTCAAAACGTTCTCTAGGAAGAGCTTTGGTGAAGATGTCTGCTAACTGGTATTCAGTCCTCACAAAGTAAAGTTCCACCACACCGTTTTCCACTTGTTCCCTGATGAAATGATTTCGAATGTCGATATGCTTTGCTCTTGAGTGTTGGACATTGTTGCAAGAGAGAGCAATAGCACTTTTATTATCACAGTACAAAGGGATTTTGTTGAATGCAAAGCCATAGTCAGATAATTGGGATCTCATCCAAAGGATTTGAGCACAAAAAGATGACATGGCTATGTATTCAGCCTCTGTAGAGGAAATAGAAGTACTCATTTGCTTCTTTGAAGACCAGCTTACAAGCTTATCACCCAAAAACTGAGCGCCTCCAGAAGTACTTCGACGAGTATCTTGACATCCTGCATGATCGGCATCTGCATAGGCTGTTAGTGACATACCGGTGTCCTTCGGGTACCAAAGTCCCATATTGATGGTTCCTTGGAGATACCGAAAGACCCGTTTAACCGCTTCAAGGTGATTTTTGGTAGGCTTAGCCTGATATCTAGCACACATGCAAAGAGCAAACAAAATGTCTGGTCTACTAGCTGTGAGGTACATCAGGGATCCAATCATACTACGATATTTCGTTTGGTCTACCATGATCCCTGAGTGGTCGTCATCCAATTTAGTACGCTCTATCATGGGAGTGTCAACAGGGTCACTAGAATTAAATCCAAATTTCTTTAAAATCTCATTTGCATATTTAGATTGATTTATAAAAATGCCTCTGGGACTTTGTGAAATTTGTAATCCCAAGAAAAATGACATTTTTCCCATCATTGACATTTGAAATTTAGAGCCCATTTCATTTGAAAAACGGTCACACTCATTGGGGTCAGTCGAGGCAAAGATGATATCATCAACATATATTTGGACGTGAATTAAATGTTTGCCTGACTTCCTGGTGAACAATGTCGGATCAACTGCTCCTTTGCTGAATCCAGTAGATAGAAGAAACTTTGATAGCGTATCATACCATGCCCTTGGAGCTTGCTTTAAACCATAAAGAGCCTTCTTCAAACGATAAACGTGAGTAGGGTGCTCTGGATTCACAAAGCTTTTAGGTCGGCTGACGTAGATGACATCTTTAAGATCTCCGTTAAGAAATGCCGCCTTTACATCCATCTGATAGACTACCATGTTCTTACTTGCAGCATTAGCCAAGAAGATTCCGATTTCCTCGATACGAGCAACAGGAGCAAATGATTCTTCAAAGTCAATACCCTCCTCTTGACGGTATCCTTTAGCAACCAATCGAGCCTTGTTCTTTAATACATCACCATGCTCATCAAGTTTCACTTTGAAGATCCACTTTAGAGAAATGATCATAGCACAATCTGGACCAGGTACTAATTCCCATACATCAAGTCGATCAAACTCATGAATTTCTTCTTGCATGGCATTGAACCAGCTGTCTTCATTCATGGCGGTTTTAACATCTTTAGGTTCGACCTTAGAGAGTATGGAGTTGAAGAAGCACCATAAGGCATCGGTTGCAAGTTGTTTCCTTGTGGATACTGGACGAGAGAGGTTTCCAATGATGTTGTCCAATGAATGATCATGAGTCCATTTTCTGAGGTGTTCATGTGGTTGTGGTTGAGGAACTGAAGTTGTAGAGTCAATTTCTCCTAATGAAGATGGTTCTGATGATGATTCAGGAGCAAATACATTCTCAAAGGGGACATCTTTGGGAGTAGCAAAGGGATTAACTTCATCATTGGTACCAGAAGCAATTCCATGATGTACACTCGATGATTGAAGATTTGTTGATGAGACAGAGTGATCAGCAGCAGGTGCTTCTTGACTTAATGATATTGACACTGAAGGATTATCTTCATTAACAGGGATAGAAGCAACCTCTGTTGATGGAATTGGCAGATCATTAGTATTAGGCTCATATTGTTCATCAAACATAGGATCGAACAGTTTCTTTAAATCATCTTCTGAGGGAAGTACATAAGGAGTTGCAGGTGACGGGCTTGTAACAAGAGTAGAACTGATAGAACTACTCGATGAAAGTTGAGATGCGGATCCAGAACTGGATTGTCCTGGAGCCATTTGCCCGGACAGCTCATCGAACGTAATGTGAATAGTTTCCATGATATCTCGAGTTCTTTTGTTGTAGATTCGGTAACCCTTCTTCGTTGATGCATAACCAACAAAAACTCCAATGTCCGCTTTAGCTCTTAACTTACCTAAATCTTGACCGTCATTCGTTGGATAGCACAACGCACCAAACACACGAAGGTAGGATAGATCAGGTTTTCGTTTATGGACAAGTTCATATGGAGTTTTTCCATGAGAGGTATGAATAAGGGAACGATTCTGTGTGTAGCAAGCAGTGGCAATCGCTTCAGCCCATAGAAACATTGGAACCTTTGAGTAAATAAGCATTGTTCTTGCGGCTTCCGCAAGAGTTCAATTTCGTCTTTCAACTACACCGTTCTGTTAAGGAGTACGTGGAACACTTCTTTGATGACTGATTCCAACATTTTCATAAAACTGACATAATTCCTTGTTAACGAACTATGTGCCATTTTCTGTTCGAACAATTCTAACAGTATTGTTAAGTCGAACCTGAAGTTGCTTGATGAGTTTAATGATAACATCTGGAGTTTCATCCTTCGTCCTCAAAAACTTTACCCAAGTGAATCGAGAGTAGTCATCAACGACGACTAAAATATATTTCTTCCCATTGATAGTTTGCACTCTCATTGGTCCGCATAAATCCATATGAAGGGTATGAAGAACTTCCATTACTGAGTTGGTGGGTTTGGGTTTGTGGGCATATTTTGTGCTTTTTCCCAATTGGCAAGCTGAACAAAGATGATCTTTTTCATATTTTAATCTGGGTAAACCTCTAACAAGATCCATTCTGGAAAGGTTGTTAATGGTGCCGAAGTTCAAGTGATTGAGACGACGATGCCATAACCATGACTTTGTTTTTGAGGCCTTTGACAGCAAGCAGATTGGAGAAGACTTCATCATGTCTTCGATAGAGATGGTGTGTAGGTTAGAACCACGAGTACCTCTTAATAACTCTACACCATCTAATTCTCTAACGAAACAAGTATGTTTTCTAAAGGCCACTTCTAGATCGGAGTCACAGAATTGACCAACAGAGAATAAATTATGACCAAGTCCTTCTACATAGTATACCCTGGAAATTATACTTTTACCAACCACATAATCTCCATAACCCATAGTTGCTCCAAAATGGTCGTTTCTGAATCTAACAGTCCCGATGAATTTACTCACGAAGTTCATGAGCATGGCGATCTCGGTCATATGCTTGGAGCGGCGAGTCCGGTACCACGAACGATTTGAACGATCTACAGTTGAACACAGACAAGAATGGATAACTGGATAATTGGGAACCCCATGCAATAATGGGTTCCACTTGGTTAGTGACAGTGATTGGAACACCCACATCAGAATTATAAACAATGGAATCATCAGAACTAGATGCAGTGCTAGTGTCTGTATTCGACCTATTCAAAGTATGTTCACTTCTTAAGGGAATAGTTCTACCAGTAGGCATCCATTTTCTAGTCGGCATTGTCTTAATAAATTTAGGGCCAAACTCATTAATCTTATGGCCATTAGGTATCCATTGATAACCTATATTATTGAATTTTCTCCCTGTGGGTTTTCACTGTTTTCTAACTTTCTTACGCCTTTGCCTTTTAGCCTTTTTAGCATGATTAATAACATTAATAGTTTTAATCGGGCATTTAACAGCATTAGACAACTCATTCACACCACATTCAGAATTAATAGTAGAAATTAAGCATTCATCAGTACATGGTTTGCAGATAGTAGCAGAATTCGAATTAATTACAGTACGCTTATCGCTAATACTAGAATCAACACGATTCGTTTTATTCAACACAATCTTAAAGTTCCTAGGATGGTCTTCTGCTTTCTTCCAAAGCACATTCTTAGCTTACGAGGTCCTATCTTGCTTGGTATTTCCTGGAGGCTTTGACCCGCTTGCATTAAAGTCACTGATTACTCCTGTAGAGGGAATTATGGGAACATTAGTTGGTTGAGCTACCTTTTGCATTCCTGAACTAGACATGCAGGGATCTGAACTACTTGAAGGCACATTAGTGTTTACTTTCACATTACTGGGAATAGAATGCCTTGTATGCTTGGCACTAGGCATAGAACACGGCATCATGACTTTATCATTCTTAAAGAAAGATCTTGGGCATGTTGCTCTTAAACATTCTAAAATCTCTTGAGATCGTTTGGCATATAGGCAAGCATACCTAATTTCCCTATCAAGTGGTTTACTTAGGTAATCTTCTTCAACAATCTCTCGAAGACATCCTAGATTATCCTTAAGATGATAAAAGTAATCATGAAACACACTTTCATTGTTTCTGAGATGAGGAGGAATGTATTTAACAGTCATAGTATATTTGCAGTCTGTACGTGACTTTGATGCAAGATTCTCATTAAAAACAAATGGCAGTTTCCCTTTTTCCAATCTCCTCAGATTCTCAATTTCTTTTTGTAAAGACGTTATTTTTTCGTTGTTCTTGTCACGAGTGACTTTCATTGAATCATATAACTCTTTAAAGTGTCGTTTAACTTTTTCATTTTCTTCTAGAAAACTCTCATTTTCTTTTTGTAAAACATTAACCAAGTTTTGAAGATGAAAAGTTTGAGAACACTGAGAATCTAAAGGAGGAGGCATTTGGGACCCTGTCACATTGTTCTTTTCACCCTTTACCTGTGAAATTTGGGCTTTCAATTTTCTGATCGTTTTACAATGAGCTTGAATGAGTTCGTCATATTTGTTTAACTGAAAAACTGCATCAAACTCAGGAACATTTGAGGATGTCTTGATGTTTGAGGTTTTGACATTTTCTTTAAGATGTTGATATTTTAATTGTAAATCAAAATGTTCAACTTCATGTTTAGAAAAATGCTTTACCAAATTATCGTGATCATCTCGATCAATTTTATCATTTAGTTTTGTGTTTTTCTTCTCAAGTTCAATGACACGATCATGGGAAACTTTCAGAGCAACACTTAATTTATGAAATTGAGAGGCAGTAATAGAGTGCTTAGTAACAGTATAGAACACATCTTGAGCAACACAACCAGAAATTAAGTTCTCATTTAAGATATGTAAGTTTTTCCTTTCAACCTCATTATATTTGAGTTCCCGTTCATAATCATTGACTTCAATAAATCATTGCATCAAATTCCTTTTCCATTTCTTTAATATCAGAATTTATTCCTTTTTGAAGACTCTTAAATTGACCTTTTAATTGTTTAAAGAAAGGCATGACCTCAGTTAAATAACATTCTTTGGTTTGCTCAAAACCCCTTTCCCCCTCTGTCATCCCTGTAGGTGTAATTCTCTTTTTACACGTTTTCTCAAAATCAACAAACAGCTGATAAACAACATACTGGCTGATTAAGGTCTTGCTATTAGTGGCAATAGATCTAGGCACTAAATGCATTGGTGTATTAGGAGGATACATAGTGGCTCTAGGCAATTTCCTACAAGGGGAATTCTTTTCAACTAGATTTTCAGCTTTTTGCATTTCCATATCCTTTTTCCAAAAAATCTGTTCTGGGGTTAATTGAGTTTAAGGCTTAAACTTGTTCAAGGAAATCCAATTTTCCTTTTTGTAATCATGGGGACTGATCGTTATGTTCTTCTCTTTACATATTGGATTTTCTAGCTTCTTATTCATTTTCTCCCTAGTGACTTCATCTGATTTCTTATCTTCCTCAGTGCACACAACGCAGCTAGGTTTCTGTCTAGGCTTAAGAATTTCATTACCATCATAAAGTACCTTATTAGCAGCTCTAGCCTTTTTAACTACCTCAGGATTAGGCTCCTCAACAAGGGGAATGCTATGCTTATCGCTTAAGACTCTATGCTTAGTGATCAAGTGAGCAGTCTGAATGGTATTCCCTTGTACGTACAACTTATTTTCAAGCTTGTTTTTCAAAGTTTTTAGATTAGAAAAATCATTTAAAAGTTTTGATTCCTTAGCAGTGAATTCTTGCTTAAGCATTTTCACATTTTCTTGAAGTTCTTGTTTTTGCTTAGCAGTTTTAGAAAGCTTTTCTTGTAAGGAATTTAACACTTGTTTTAGAACTTCTTCTTTAAACCTACTTTTTCTAATGATTGTACGCATTTGGTCATCTATTTCCTGCTCACGGGTGGTCAACTCAAATTTAGCACGTTGTTCATAAATGGCAACTTGTTCTTTATAGGCATTCAGTTCAGAGATAACAGAATCATCAGGGGCACATGCAGTGTATTCATAAAAAACGTAGTCTTCATTGACTGCAGAAGATACATCACTAGGTAGAATCTCACTTTCACTTTGCTTCACATGTTGATCATAAGGAAAATATATTACTATTACCCTCATTTTCAATATCTAATTTACAAGTTTCAAGAGATTGTACTTTATTATGCATCTTTTGCTCATCAACATCATCGTATAGTTCTAATACCTCTGAGATGATTGATTCTTTGGATTGACAAGCTTGTTGTGGTGAGGAGACTTTTGGAGAGACCATAGGTGAGATGCTAGACATGAAGATTGTTTGGGCAGTAGGTTCATCATCGACATCAGAGTCAAATGCATCACAGTCAGCTACTTGAAATACATTTTGATGATTGTTGCCTAACTCCTGAATTGGCTGTTCATCAACATCAGCATCATAGGTTCTGGCATTTCCCTCATCAAGAAACAACAATTCCTCTTCATCCAAAGAAGCTCCATTATCTTGTGCTTGCACAAGCAGCATCTTATCTCTAAAGTAGTCTACATTCTGAGGACGTTTTGGAGAATTTCAATTCCTAGCAATATGTCCCTCACCACCACAGTTGTAGCACTTGATTGGCTTTGCTTGACCTTGAATTACATTCCTTCCCCAATTCTGATTAGCAGCATAACCTCTACCACCTCCACCTTTTACCTGTTCATACTGTCTTTCTTGAACTGGTTGCACCACAACCGTCCCCTCTCTGACAGTAGCTTGATTGTGTGGATTAGATGCAGTTCTGAGGTTATTGTTGGTGTGTGGGAGAGTATTCATGTTTTGACTAACCATAAGGGACAGTTGATTGATGAAGTTTTCCATGAATGTGTTTGAATCCGGAGGCTTATATGCAGGATCAGGAATGAGCTTGTAATTACCATTACCTGTGGGTATGACTTGTGATGCTTTAGTGGTAGTTCCAACATTGGTGTAAAAGGCTGTTGAGTCATTTGATGAGCTTGATTCACCCTGAGCTTTGAACTGATCAAGAATCCTTTTTTCAAACATAGCATGTCTCTCATTCTGAAGAAGGAAAGCATACAGTTGCTCATAGTTGGTGTTCTTCAATCCTTTAGTAAGCTTCACAGAGGTGACAAACTTGTGCCATTCGGGATTCATGTTGTTCACAAACTTTGAGTTCAGCTGAATATTTGGCAAGGTCATCTTAATATTCCTCATGTCATTCACAAGCTTGTGAAACTCACATAATATTCATAGACACTCTCATCAGGTTTCATCTTGAAGTGCTCAAATTCATCATACAGCTGTGATTCTCTGTCTTCCTTGGTTAATTCAGACCCCGAGAGAAGCATCTTGACATTATCCCAAACAACCTTGGCTTCAGTGTTGTGATTGATAAGCTTGTAGATGTCTTTTGGAAGACCTTGAAGTATAATGTTTGAAGCCCTGATATCAGCATCAAATCTCTTTTTCTCCTTATCATCAAGCTCATCATACTGCTTTAGTCTGTCTATTCCAAATATCATTGTTCCATCTGCAGTAGTATCAATTATGTCTCTTGTAGTTTCAATCAGATACGGTCCTTCATCAATAGACTTGAGAATGTTGACTCCGTTTTCCTTTCCAAGACAATACAGTCTGATTCGTTGAGCCCAAGAGTCGTAGTCAGTTCTGTCAAGCATGGGTGGACGAGTATCTGAACCAGCTGCTTGAACATCCTCAGCAACAGTAGAGATGATTGTAGGGACGTTGGTAGACATGTTCACTGATTATCCGGGATTTTATAACTCAATGACTAAACCGGGAAATAGATTCTTTCACGGGATTTTACTAAATCAAGAGAAAACCGTATTACAAACAAAAATCAACCAAGTCGCTAAGAAACCTTGAACCAAGTCGCTAAGCACCAAGTTGCTAAGTATTATGAAATCAAGTCGCTATAATGCCAAGTCGCTAAGATACCGTCAAGTTGCTAAAGAACAACTCGCTAAGATCGAAGTCGCTAACACCAAGGCGCTGAGAATTATGACAACAAGTCGCTAAGCACCAAGTCGCTAAATCGTCAAGTCGCTAAATAGCAACTCGCTAAGGTCCAAGTCGCTAAGAAACTTAAGTACAAATCGCTAACAAAAATGAAAGCAAATCGCTACCTTCACCAAGTCGCTACCCGTAGTGGAGAATCCACTAAGTGTACTGTTTGTCGGCTTGTCTCAAAAGACAAGTCGCTAGGACCAAGTCGCTACCAAAACTCACTACAACTCGCTACCTTTTACTAAAGCAAGTCGCTAAGATGAAATTCACTACAAGACCCAAGTCGCTACCAAGAAAAACTTCAAAAACATACTTTTCAATCCAAAACAAGTCCAAGCACAGTGATTCAAGCTTAACAAATCAAAACCCAATGACATACAATGATCCTAAACACAAAGGTACACCCAAAATTCAAACTTTAACACTAGAAATGAACCAAATGATGCAAAAACCACTAAACTTTTTCAAACTCTAAAACCTTCTAAAAACCACTATAAATCCAAGGATATGTAAGAGATGATCAAACCATGGCTCTAATACCATTTGTAACATATTGGATTTCACATACACATCAAACCATAAACACAAGAGGTGTATAAAAGATGTTTTATAGAGAGAAAGTGAGAGGTTGGGAACTTTAGTGAGAGAAAGAAGAAATCTTATTATAAGCTCCAACTGTCTACCTTGGAAGGTAGAGAGTATTTAAAGTCATTACATATATCGCCACCTACGGGCTGTGGATCAGGCATACAGTGGGTAAAGACCCGTCCGTCCTCCACGATGTTACTTAAACTAAATACTACTTAACTAATTATAATCTACGACTACGAGCTTTCTAATGATTACATATACTTGAGGTGACCGACACTTTAATAACCGGATTTACTAAATCCTAACATACAAGATCTAAATTTCAGCATAGTGAGACAGGATTCTTTAGTGCCATCTATGAAGAAAGAAATCATGGTGCCTCACAGACATGCCTCTTTGCTTGTTTCGTTTCCCAAGCAGAACCAAAGAAAGTGTACAAAGCTCTTGAAGATGAAGCATGGGTAGAAGCAATGCAAGAAGAGCTTCTCCAGTTCAAACTTCAGAATGTATGGTTTCTTGTGGATCTTCCTGATGGAAAGAGAGCTATTGGCACCAAATGGGTTTTCAGAAACAAGAAGGATGAAAGGGGTGTGGTAATAAGGAACAAGGCTAGACTGGTGGCTCAAGGGTATACACAACAGGAAGGGGTTGACTATGAAGAGGTCTTTACTCCAGTGGCAAGGATTGAATCTATTAGATTATTCTTGACCTTTGCATCATACAAAGACTTCACAGTATACCAGATGGATGTGAAAAGTGCTTTCTTCTATGGAAAGATTGAGGATGAAGTTTATGTCTGTCAACCTCCAGGCTTTGAAGATCCCAACTTTCCAGACAAAGTATACAGGGTTCAAAAGGCACTCTATGGTCTGCATCAGGCCCCAAGAGCTTGGTATGAAAATTGGCCAAGTATCTTTTGGGCAATGGCTTCAGAAGAGGGAAGATTGATCCGACTCTATTCATCAAGAATGTGAAGAATGATATCCTGTTGGTTCAGATATATGTAGATGACATTATTTTTGGCTCAACCACGCATGATCTATGTAGAGAATTTGAAAAGTTGATGCATGACAGGTTTCAGATGAGTTCTATGGGAGAACTCACCTTCTTTCTTGGGCTACAGGTCAAGTAGAAGACAAATGGCATATTTATCAGCCAAGATAAATATGTCAAGGAGATTTTGGTGAAGTTTGGATATGACAACACAAAGATTGCAAGCACTCCTATGAAGCATAATAAGCCATTACTTCCAGATGCTGATGGTGAAGAAGTTGATCAGCATCTCTACAGATCAATGATTGGCTCATTGATGTATTTGACTGCCTCCAGACCAGACATTATGTTTGCAGTATGTACATGTGCAAGATTCCAAGTCTCTCCAAAGCTTTCTCACTTGCATGCAGTTAAAAGAATCTTTAGATATCTGAAAGGCCATGCCCAACTATGCCTTTGGTATCCTAAGGACTCTCCCTTTGATCTGGTAGCTTACTCTGACAGTGATTATGCTGGGGCAAGTCTTGATTGGAAGTCAACTACAGGAGGATGTCAGTTTCTTGGTGATAGGTTGATTTCATGGCAGTGCAAGAAGCAGAGCATTGTAGCAAACTCTACAATTGAGGCTGAGTATGTAGCTGCTGCAAGTTGCTGTGGTCAAGTTCTTTGGATTCAGAATCAGATGCTTGATTATGGGTATTGTTTCATGGGCGCTGTCATCTATATTGATAACAAAAGTACTATATGCATTATCAAAAATCCAGTTTTTCATTCTAAAACTAAACACATTGAGATAAGACATCACTTTATAAGAGACTGTAATGAAAAGAAACTCATTAAGGTTGATAGAATTGATACTGAGTTAAAATGTTGCAGATCTTTTAACAAAAGCTTTTGAATTGGGAAGGTTCCATTACTTGGTCACAAGTATTGGGATGCTTCATCCATAACATGTCTTATCTCTCTCCATATTGTAAAGTTTTGTGAACTGGTGATTAGTACTGATTGTTATCTGGTTAATACTGATTGTGTAATGTTAATACGGATTGGCAAGAAAATGTATTGGATTGTATTTTCTTGGTCTTGGACTAACTTTTCAGGCATAACACAAGCAGTATGGATATGGTTTGGTGACGAAATGTTACAGAACATGTGGTTCTCTTTCTAATGCTCATTCTGAAGCCACAACATGATGGAACTTGCTGTAACTATGGACTTTGCGATGCCAAAGCATTATGTGGCATCTTGTGATATTAATGAACATGAATTGATGGTTTTAGTTAGTCAGATTCATTCTGTACTAACCCACTCCTTGCCATTCTATTTGTTTACAGATAGTGTGACTAGCCTAAGGGCATCTGGCTTAGAGAACAGCGAGCAATTGTGAATCCAACACTTGTTTTGGAGGAAACACCTGCGATAAGCTGGAAACCCTGTCAAAAAGGACCTTTTAATGGGACTATCCATCACAGGCAGTGCTATGCACTGAAACCATTGGTTTTCACCAAACCAGAGGCCATGTAATGCCGACCTTGATTAAGTGTCTGTCACCACACTTAATCCCTTCAAAATTGGGGTTTCATTTTTATAATTTTCAAACTATGAGATAAAACTGATGGGTAAAGCTAATACTGATGGTTATAAGTTAGTACTGATAAACATAGTTAGTACTGATGAACTAGCCGTTAGTACTTATTCCAAAAGTCTGTTATGCAATGATTACTTTTGCAAATAGAGTTGTTACCGTCTGTTTCCTTATAAAAGGGTTTCCTAATTGGTTTCTCTTCACTTATTACCATAAATATTTATAAGGCGGTTCAATTAAAATTCTCGAACTCTCTATATATTGAATAACTTTCCAATTGCTTTCATCACAATTCACTAAAGGCTTTTGCGATTAAATCCCACTTAACTAACCCTTATTCTTCTTACTCATGGCTCCTCTTGATTTTGTCGATAAGCACAACATGGTGGCGTGCTTGAACTTGCCAGAAGGTAATGAAGAATTTACTGAGATAGTAGCCTTCCTTAACAGAAGCATCATTAGGTTGGCTTTACTTTTAAATCCTACTATCTTATGTACCCCTGTCAGGAAGTTTTGGCAAACTGCAATTGCCTCAACAACTGAGGAAGGGGTACAACAGTTAATTGGCACAGTGGATGGCACCCAAATTGTTATTACTAAAGCATCTCTAAGAGAACATCTTCGTCTTAGGGATGCTGAAGGTATTAGCACTTTGCCAGCCACTGAAGTCATTGAACAACTCTCATTGATGGGGTACAGCATGACAATACTTTCAACTTTCACAAAAGTCTGTTTTCCCTACAATGGAGGTTTCTAATTCATACCCTCTTACACTGCAAAGTCACAAAAGGACTGGCTGGGATGCTTTTCCCACTAACATAGCCACAACCTTGATCTGCCTTGCAACAGGTAGGGTGTTCAATTTTTCAAAATATATTCTTGAGGGTATGCTTAAAAATGCAGTTAGCAAAAGCAAGTTTCTGATGTATCCCAGGTTTATAAAAATATTTTTGGATCTTTAGAGACAAAACTTGCAGCCTCACAAAAATGTTTATCCATAAAAAATACTCACAGCCAAAGTGTTTTCAAATATGTTAAGGGCTGTGGTAGGATATAGTGGGGTTGTAGTGCCATTATTTCCAAATATGCTCATTGCAGAGGGTGAAGGACCATCAAGCACAGGTGGCTCCCAACACACACCCACAGATCCTGAAAAATCTCCCAATCAACAAATTTCATCAACAAGTAGGCAATCCAGACAGGAGAGTGGGACAACTCAGACCCATTCTCCTCCTATCATTGAACCAGATGAGCCTATCTCAGGTAATGGAGGGGATAGAATGGTGAGGGCTGCCACTACTCAACCAGGCTTAGAAGCTAGTGAGGATAGTGGTAACATCAATAAGACCCAATCCATGCCAACATCTAGTGAGCACTCCTCACAGGGTGGACTCAGGAAAAGGCTTAAAAGAAGGGGTGTATCTGCTCAGGCTAGGCCTGGGAGTGCATCTCAATTGCCCAGTGACCCACCTCTCTCAGCAGGTAACACAGCTGGAAGTGGTGAGGGCAGCTTATCACCTCATGAAATGACAGAATTGTACAGGTTCTTATGCAGAAAAGTGAACACTCTAGAGATTGCTTTGGATGAACACAAGAAAGCTGCTGCAAAAGTTTATACCAGGATGCTCCTTAAGATGAAAAGGCTAGAGCATCAAGTCAAGCTTCTATCCAAGACAACTGCAGAAGCATCTCCAGTCACCACATCTCATAAAAGAAAGGCCAAGTTCAGAGTTTCTAGTACCTCCATAGAGGATTCTACCAAACAGGGGAGGAGTTCTGACATTCAAGGTAGAAGAGAATTTGGTCAGTGGCAAGGTGGTCAAGCTTTTCAGAGTCCTTTTATTGATGATGAAGAAGTACATGTCAACATTGATGCAGAAGAAGTACTTAGTACTCCTACATGCACTATCAGTACTATCCCAGTTAGTACTGTTAGTGTTGTAGTTAGTACTGATAGTACTATAGTTAGTACTCCTGGCATTCCTCAATCAGTGTTAAGTCCCATTGTCCAAGTAGCTGTTGAACTACAACAAGAAACAACTACATAGGCCACTACCATCACGACCACTCCACATGAAGACAGTGATGAAGAAGATAAAGAGAAACATGCTGTATTGAGACTTCAAAGCTTGAATAAATCAGTCCCTATCTCTCCCACTTACAAGAAGCCTCTTGTATTGTATCTAAGGAGGAAGACTAAATCAGCAGCATCCAAGCCTAAAGAAAAAGGGGTTGTTATTCAAGAAGGAGGTGATCCACCATCACCAACCTCCTCAGCTCCAAAGATAGATCACAAAGACAAAGGCAAGGGGATTCTGGAAGAAGAACCAAAGAAGAAAAAGTTGTCTAGGGCTGAGATTGAAAAGTTGAATGAAGAAGCAGCAAGGAAGCTTGCAGCTGTGTTGGGAATAATGATAACAGTTACCACTGATATGCTTGTGGTTAACACTGCTAAAGATTACACTAGCAGTGGAAACACATTACCACTGCCACTACAATATTACCACTGCTATTAGATAATTGTTATGTATCCGTGTATTGATAAGTATAGAAAATATCTTGTGTACATTCTATATTGTTAGGTTTATACTTATCTTGTAAAGGACTCCTTGTGCTATAAAAGGAGATCCTAGGTCATTGCTTAGCATACATATCATTCATATTAGCTTCAAGGTGTAACCCTAGTGATAAGCAAGATCACTCATATTATTTCTTAATAATATTGGAGCTTTGTGTTTATTGTTCTTACTTACATTACATCATATAATCTGTCTTCTAATTATTACTAAGTATATTCTGCGTCCTTATTAATATAACTCAAAATATCACTAACACAAGGTGTGTGTTTAGATCCATCAAGTAGTATCAGAGCGAAGGTTCTGATATTTTGATTTAGAAGATCCAAGGAATAAGCTTAACCAACTCACTCAATTCAATGGAGATGGAAAACCAGTCTAACTCTTCTACTCCAAGACTTCCTAAGCTCAAGCTTAATGAGTTTGAGATGTAGAGGATAATGATTGAGAAATACTTTCTCATTCAAGACTTTTCTATATGGGAGATCATCTTAAATGGTGATTCTTTCAAGCCTGTGATGAAGACTCAGAAGGTTGGTGACACAGATGTTGCGACAGTTTCTGTGCCTGAGACTAATACTGAAAAAGCATTGAAGAAGAATGATCTAAAGGCTAGAAGTTTGTTGCTGATGACTCTTCCTAAAGACTAGATCATAGCATTCAGCAAGTTCAAGACAGCAAAAGAACTTTTTAAATAGATTTGCTCAGTGTTTGGTGGTAATGATGCTACAAAGAAGACACAAAAGGCATTGTTAAAGCAAAGTTATGAAAACTTCTCTGCTTCAAGCAATGACTCACTTGATAGCATCTTCACCAAACTCCAGAAGATTGTTACACAACTGACTGTGTTTGGCATTGAGGTAGAAAAGGAAGACCTCAATTTGGAGTTTCTAAGAAGTTTGCCTTCAGAGTTTCATACTAATGTTACAGTCTGGGAAAATAAACCAGATATTGAAACTATGAAACTCAATGATCTTTACAACAACTTTAAACTCATTGAACAAAGATTGAAGAAGGCTGGGAAACTTGGTACAAGCTCAAGTAGCTTGGCCTTGATGTCAACCTCTGTTGACAGTATGATTCTGAAGATGAATGTGAAGATGATGTTGTCACTGCTGTTTCTACAGTTTTCACTGGTAATGTTAGTGTTACCACTGCAGGTTCAAAGAAGAAGATTGCTGGAATTGGAGATCCTACCTTTTATGCTTTTATCTCCACTCAAGTTAATGGCTCTATATTAACTCATGAAGACATTGAGAAAATTGATGAAGATGACTTAGAGGAGATGGACATAAAATGGCAGATAGCTCTTCTTAGCATGAGAGCTAGGAAATTCTACCAGAAGACTGGCAAGCCAATTCACATCAATGGTGGTGAAACTACAGGCTTTGACAAAAAGAAAGTAGAGTGCTTCAATTGTCACAAGTTGGGGCATTTTGCTAGGGAATGCAGAAGACCAAAGATGAAGGACAACAGGTCAACTTGGTACAAGCAAAAGAAAGAACCAACTGTGGAAGAACCTAAGGCAATGTTGGAAATTCATGGTATGAGCTATGATTGGAGTTTCATGGCTGATGAACAAGAGGAAGAACCTTCAGATGCTGCTCTTGTTTCTACTGAATTTGCTCTCATGGCTTTCTCTGACTCTGAGGTACAAAACTTTGAAAGTTGTTCTAAAACATGTAGGGCTACTAGAGAAGTTGAAAGGCTTAATGAATCTTATGAATGTCAAAGAACAGAGTTGTTTGCTGCTAATTATGTTGTGTCAAATCTTAGGAGAGGTATAGCTGTATTAGAAAAACAACTAGAGCACTATAGAGAAAATGAGTCACAATATAATGATGATATGATTCTTCTTAGAAGAGAGTTAGATCATAAGACAGCTGTGAATGAGGCTTTCAAAGAAGAACTTGAAAAACTTAGAAAGACAAATGAGAATGTTAATTTAACTGTTGACATCTGTTATTATCAGTCTAAGTCAATTGATAAAATCTGGAATGCTCAAATAAATAGTAAAGTTAAGTCTGGTAACTAAGAGGTGTTCCAGCACCTCCAGGTATAGATTTAGCTCATACAGGTCTAGAAGACTTTCAGGAACCTATTCGTGAATATGGTCCTCCCAAAACTGTGAAATGTAAGGAAGAGGTTAAGCATGATAATGATGTTTTTGAAAGTGCTAGTGACTCATCAGTTGTAGATGATAGTGTTAAAAAGAATGTAGAGGCTTCTATCCCAAAAGTTGTTAATACCATTTTAGAGGAACCTAGGAGACATGTTAACAAGCCTAGACCAACTGTAAGGTATGCTGAGATGTATAGGAATAAGTCAGCATCTCCTAGGGGTAACCAGAGGAGTTGGAATCATGTCAAATCTCAACAAATAGGTAGTGATTTTGTGATGTACAATAAGGCATGCTATATTTGTGGTAGTTTTTATCATTTACATGCTCATTGTGACTATCATGTTGGGAGAAGGGAAGTCCATGGGAATAAAAGGGTGGAGTCTAACAGGTTTCAAAATAATGTACACCCTAATTCATACAGCAAAATGATCCCAAGGACAGTTCAACTAAGAAGTGGTCTTAAAACTTTTGCCACTGCTAAAACTTTTAACACTGCTCACCCTAAGTCACCTGTTACAAGTGCAAAATCCAAAACAACTTTTGCAAAATCTGCACAAACAGGGAAAAGAACTTTTCAAAATAAAAAGGTTCATTATAACCAACAATGGGTACCAAAAGCTAAACCAGCAGTTACCACTGCTCATTCAAAAGTTCCCACTGCAAGGGTTGTAAACAAGAAAAGGGGGGGCATGGGCAATGCTGTGAAGGCCTCAGCACGTTGGGAATGGAAACCTAAAGGAATTACCTCATCAACCAATCCCAATGGTGTATCAATGACCTTTGATAGATTTAACTATATTGATACACGAGGCAAATCCAAGTCAATCATGGCTTGGGTCCCCAAAAGAAACTAACTCCTTACTTATATGTGCAGGAACATCCAAGAACAAAAAGACCAGATCAAGGTTACAAAGATAGTGGATGTTCAAGGCACATGACTGGCAACAAGTCCTATCTTTCAGATTTTGAACATTATGATGGACAGTATGTCAGCTTTGGAGGTGGAG
Source organism: Chrysanthemum makinoi (assembly GCA_910596185.1). Classification (NCBI taxonomy): domain Eukaryota; kingdom Viridiplantae; phylum Streptophyta; class Magnoliopsida; order Asterales; family Asteraceae; genus Chrysanthemum; species Chrysanthemum makinoi. The sequence goes on from OU343220.1 coordinate 58,905,947, forward strand.
TTAATGGATAAGTTGTTGATAAAACAAGTTAATCACAAAAAGTATGATGCAAGTGTTTTAAAGCATAAAGACATGGATTTTTATTATTATTAAACTGCACATAAAGTGCAGAGGATACATCCACTGATTACAAAGTAAAAGCATCATAACATTAACTGGAAAACAGGAAACCATCATACAACAACCTACTCAAACACAAGCTTCACATCCTACCCCAATCCCTACCACAACCCAACCACAACCTAACCACCTAAGGATTCTTAGGGAAGGCCCACTTTGGCATGACTTTGGGCGCCCTTTGACCTTCAATTGCTCTCCACACCCTAGCATTTGGTAGCCCAATCACATTCTTTCTGATGGGTGGTGATGATGAGGAGGGACCAACTGGTGGTGCTGTCAACATTGGTGGAAACGGTGGTGCCTGCAGCTCTCCTAAGGGAAGGATTCTAGCAAGGGGAGTCACTTCCAAGACCCTTGAGGTAGTTTCCTCGTCTGTGCTTGCATATGGGGAAATGTAGCTTGACATGGAGTCTGAGCTGTATTCCTCAATGATAGCATCTTGTGACATGGGTTGAATTGTTGATGGTCCAGCATATGAAGGGGTAGTGCTCATGGCTAAATGGTTTCTCTTTTTAGATAACACTTCCTCATACACATGCTTCTCTACTCTCCCTGGGTTGTTCAACACAAACTCATCCCACACAGGATCTGATGAGCTGTCAGATGAGATATAGATGGGGTTTGAATTACTCATGGTGATTCTTGAAGAGAGAAATGTTTTTGAAGTATGTGTGATATGTGTGGAAGGTGCTTATATAATAGCTAAGTTGGATTCAGTAAGTTAATGTGTGGAAGGTGTAAGTGGTTGAGGAGTAAATGAAGTCTTTTGACCTTGGAAAATGTTTCAGTGACTGGAGTTGACCATATTGACTCTAGCCACTGCTAAGCTTATGGAACTATTCCTTGTTATTCACTAACCACTGCTAACCTTAATAGTGCATTTAGTGTTTGTTTTATGGTTGTGTTATGCAGAATTGAAGGATTCTTTGTATGCATGAGAGCTATTGCTGTTTAGTGCTTGTATTTTTGTTAGTCCACTGACATTTATGAAGAAATTATGCCTAACAGTGGATACTATCATGCAAGCAATGGTAAAACGTTACTCTCACTAGGGAAGAAGTAAAACAAAGAAACTTCATTTTATTCATTAAGATGATTCATTACAAACATGGAAAGTTCTCACAACCAAAATCAAAACAAAAAAGCATACAATCCTACATCCCTACATCCTACACCAGCTATTCCATTGGCTTTTTGCCCTTGCCTTCAGAGTCATGCTTGTTCTTCTGTGCTCTCTTCCTCTTGTTTTCAAAGGTTGACTGCATTCTTGGACAAGCAAGACCAAGAACTTGTGAAGGAGGCCTTGGTAGTCTTGCAGGCTTCTCTGGTATGGATATCTGCTTCATGTTTGAGAGAGCTGTTTTCAATGCTTTTGTTAGAGCCCTTGGCAACTCCTTGGACAAGGAATAGGTCTCAAAATTAGCATCATCATCTGATGAGCTGGAGTTGAACTCAAGAGAAGGTGCAGGTTTGACATCTGCTGAAGGATTGGTAGTCTTCTCTATTGATTTCTTAGAAGATGTGCTTGCAGCCCAAGGTGGAAAGTAACCAACCCACCCTGAGACCTCTGAAGATGATTCAGAAGCAATCACAATCTCATCATCTGAATCAGAGGAGATGTCTATGATATTGGAAGGATTACTCATAATGATGTTTAGGGATTTTTGTGAATTTGAATGCGTTTAGGTAAAGATTATGATGTGCCGAGCCTCTTTATATAGGCAATGTCTATCACAAGGGTTCATTAAAGAATATATTTACTCTTCCCTATTTTGGTAGGTTGGAGAGTAAATATAGATATTATTGGATTGACTTTGGGAAGATATTTTTAGATAGTGGCTTGGTTAAATGTAACTTTGGTTAAAAGAAGTCGGTTATTCATATTCTTTGTAGTATGCTAACACATGCAGGTACTTGACCTTTATGCAGCGAAGATGGGAGTTGATCTTAAAAGGTGTGTAACTGAGACACACAACAAATGGTTATTGATTCACCATGTCTAATCCACATAAGAATCAACAATTCCAAAGCAAACGGCTACCGGTAAAGACTTAACAAATCCGTTTATGGTTGATAGTTTACCAAAAACTATATGGTTATCAACTCACCATATTCTTTATGATTAAGAGTTGGCTAGTCCATAGCAAACGGCTCATGGTAAAGACATATCAAATCAGTTGATAGATGGTAGTTTGCTAAAAACTATGATAAAGAGCATTCCAATTTCCATATGTTTTATTTTACCATTGCTCTTTGAAACTCTTTGTGAAAAATTCCCACTGCTAGTTCACAGTTTCCACTGACAGTGTTATTTTTACCACTGTTGATCTAGCCGTTACAACTGATTGTGTCAGTAACTAAATTTTTACTAGCCGTTGAAAGAAAAATTGATTTCCATACATATATAGGGTAAAATTTTGAGAAGATTATCTACTTTCCATTGTTATATATCCACTAAAGATAAATATTTTCCAAAGATAGTCTTTCTTGCGCAATAATCTTAAACCCTACCTCTATATATCTTTATCTCTCAATTGGCGAGTTATTCATTCAATCCCCAATGACACAATAAATTTTTCATCAAAAGATTCTATGGCACCTATCACTTTTGCAGATGAGCACAACCAAGTGGCCTACTTGAACAAGTCTAATGAGAAGAGTGGCCTTGTTTTTCATCAGATTGTGGACTCTCTTAATACTACCCATATAAGGTATGCTTTAGTTCTTAATCCCACAATCTATATCTCTCAAATCAAACAGTTTTGGACTTCTGTTCAGTTCATAACCATTGAAACTAGAGATACACATGAAACAGTGGATGCTCTTAGAGCCACTGTGGACGGGGTAACTATTGATGATACTGAGGCATCCTTGAGGAGAATTCTCCAATTGGATGATCTCAATGGTATCATCACATTACCTATGCCTGAAATTCATACACATCTTTCATCCATGGGGTATGATACCACTGACAAAAAGGCTACTTTTAAAAAGAGTGGTTTTTGTCCCCATTGGATATTTTTGATACATACTCTGTTACATTGCCTAAGTCCTAATAAAACTTCTTATGAACAATTCAGTTAAAAAATGGCTTACCCTTTGGTTTGTCTAGCCACTGATAGGACTTTTAATTGGTCAAAATATATTTTTCAAAGTATGCAGGGCAATGTAAAGAGTTCAACAAAATTTTTGATTTATCCAAGGTTTGTGCAAGCAGTGCTAAATGAGTTTCAACTGCAATTCCATACAAATGTTTATAAAATCCATTGCCTTAAGCCTAAAGTTTTTCAAAATATGAACAAAGATGGCAACAGGACTATTACACCTCTTTTACCTCAAATGCTTGCTAAGATTTCACATGTACAAAACTCACCCATAATCACTATTCCAAACATTGATTATACCCCACCAGTTTCTCACACCTATGAGAGGAGGCACAAACAACCAACTTCTCTCATTACAACTCAACATGTTTCTGAACCTTTTGGTCTAGGAACAAGCAGTGGTGGTTCTAGTCTTCAACCTAGTCCTACTAGGGAGGAATCTGGGCCTTTGCCCCATGATTCACCTCTCCCAACAGGTCACACAGTTGGAAGTGATGAGGGTAGTGGGCAACCATTGGAATTGATGGATATGTGTACCAAATTGGCCAAGCAGGTTGAATCTCTACAACAAGACCTGGCACATGTAAAGAAGCAGCATGCAAAGGACATTACACACTTGAAAGAGGAGATTCAAGCCTTGAAAGAAGAGTTGCAGGGGTTGAAAAAGAAGAGGGAAACTGCAAAGCTAGTGATATCATCTCCATCCTCACCTGATGATGGTGATTCAGCAGATTTTAATAAAGATTTGGGAAATTCTCCCAAACAGGGGAGGAAAACAGATGCTAAAACTGAGGGGAGGAGAATTGATTTTGAAGATGAAGGCGCTTCAAGTAAAGGTGCAGAGGAAGCTGATACTCAAGAACAGCAACTAGAGCAAGACATTTTTAGTAATGCAACTGTAGATTTTATCACTGATTAAATTTCCACTACATAGCAAAATGTTCCCACTGTTGGACAAGATCTTACCACTGCAAGTGAAGAAATTGAAAAACAAAAGAAAGAAAAAGGTAAAGCTATTATGCAGAGCAAGGAACAAACAAGAAGAAAGGTTTCAAAGAAAGAACAAGTTCAGATTGCTCATGATGCTGAAGTTGCAAGAAAGATTTATGAAGATGAAGTTGCTGAAAGTAAAAGCTTGAGGAATTGGAGATTGCAAAATTTATGGAGGCTAAAAGGCTGGATAGAATGGAAGATCCACTTTCCACTATTCCACCTACAATACTTAGAGAAAAGACTCCAGAGTTCATCTATGTACCAACAGAAGAAGAAATTGATTTCTTGATTGCAAATGATCCAGTGATCAAGAAGAAAGCAATTGACCTTGTTGTTGATAAGTCTTTAACTGAAGACCAAAGAACTGCACAGTTAAAGGACTTTATTCAGATGAAGAATAATCAAGCACTTCAAGATGCTGTTGCTTCAGTCAAGAAAGGACAAAAGAAACCAAGACAACCAACAAAGGCACATGTGATTTCAATGATGAAAACTTATTGTTGCAATGTTGGTGGATGGAAAAGATATCAGTTCAAAGGAATGCCAGATGAGAAAGTTGAAAGTATCTACTACAGAGTCAAAAGGCAAGATAAAGATTGTATTCTAATGGACTCTGAAGAAGAAGCAAGAAGGTATCCTAATCTGAAGAGAAAGGCCAAAGACATTGAATCTCAGACATTTAAGAAGACTAATTTTGCTGAAGAACAAGAAGTTCAAGCTAAGAAGTTCACTGAGGATCAGTTGACTAGAATGATATTGATAGAAGAAGAAGATTTTTACCCTAAACCACTGCAAGTCAGACATCCTATCATTGATTAGGAAGTGTTTACTGCTAGCAACTTTGCTCCAACATGGAAGATTACAAGGCTGGGTGGTGAAAATTCATCAATCATTCAATTTGAAGATCTCATCAAAGGTTTTGACAGAGATGATCTTGACACATTATGGAAATTAGTTCAAGAAAGGTTTGATGCTGAAGATCTCAAAGATACAAAGGAAATGCAGTTATGGGTTAATCTTAGAAGGCTCTATGAACCAGATACTAATGATGATTTCTGGAAATTCTCATGTTCATGTCCTGGTACTAAATGGTTTTATTATGATTCATGTGAAGTTCATCATGTTTCTACAGCAAATGGAGTAGATGCATTCATGCTTGCTGAGAAAGAATATCCACTCAGAGCTGGAACTCTAATTGTGATGCTGTGTACAACTATAAGAGTTCATGAAGATAATGAGAAGGTCAGAGAATTGTTACTCAGGCTTCAAGATCAATGTTCAAGAGCTATTCAAGCATTAAGAAGAAGATGAAGTGTTTGAAAGAATTCCCCAAATCCTTACAGAAGATGCAGATTGAAGAAACTTATTGATTTGATGAGAAATCATAAGTTTAGGGGAGGATTGTTGGGAATAATGATAACAGTTACCACTGATATGCTTGTGGTTAACACTGCTAAAGATTACACTAGTAGTGGAAACACATTACCACTGCCAGTACAATATTACCACTGCTATTAGATAATTGTTATGTATCCGTGTATTGATAAGTATAGAAAATATCTTGTGTATATTCTATATTGTTAGGTTTATACTTATCTTGTAAAGGACTCCTTGTGCTATAAAAGGAGATCCTAGGTCATTGCTTAACATACGTATCATTCATATTAGCTTCAAGGTGTAACCCTAGTGATAAGCAAGATCACTCGTATTATTTCTTAATAATATTAGAGCATTGTGTTTATTGTTCTTACTTATATTACATCATATATTCTGTCTTCTAAGTATTACTAAGTATATTCCGCGTGCTTATTAATATAACTCAAAATATCACTAACACAAGCTGTGTGTTTAGATCCATCAAGCTGAATGGGATGAGCAAGAGTTGCAAAAAGAGGCTGCAGAGAAAGAAAATAAAAAGATGACTAAATTAGATGAAGACTGGCAAACATGGGATGAAATGAGAGCCAAATTATAAGCAACTCAGGAAGTACAACAGAAGCTGCAACAAGATCAAAATACAAGTGTTAATGAAGCAGCTCAGTTGTTCAGTGAGATCTTGGCCAGAAGACAGAGTCAGTTCAGACAGCAAAGGGAAATTGAAAAGGCCTCAAGACCTCAAACAACAGTCGTCAAAAGATGTATCTCTTTAAGTACATCAAGTATCAAGGTGAATAAAGAAGAACATTGAAGCAGCTTAATCAGTTATCTAGGGAGACTCTTCAAAGACTGGCTGATTTAACTCAAAGAAGATTTCTGGACTTGAAACCTATGCATGAAGATGATTTGTTAAAAGATCACAGTCAATTGGAAGCTACAAAAGACCATCAGAAGAAGGAGCTTCCTCAACTGCACCCAAAAGACTGAAAGCATCTGAAGATGAAGGTGGACTCACTGAAGAGGAGTTCAATCAGATGATGATTATTGAAGCTCCTGAAGAAGCACTATACATAGAGCCCATCAGCACTAGGTATCCAATCATCAACTAGGATATCTACACTGAAGATGGAAAGAGGCATTGGAGAATTCATAGGGCAGGTGGAAGGACAAGTGCCTATTTATACTTGGTAGATTTATTTGCATTTATTGATAGAGAGGATCTACTCAAGCTATGGGAGTTAGTCAACGAAAGGTTCAAGAACAGAGATCCAGATAATGATAAGGATCTGGAGCTACTTTATGAACTACAGAATATCTTTGAACCAAATCCATTAGGAGAGCAATGGAAGTTTCAACCTGGTGATGAAGCTCTCAGCTGGACCCCGATTGATTCCTGTGGACTGCACTTAGCCACTACATGCAATGGGACTGATATCTACATGCTGGTTGAAAGAACTTACCCACTTGCACTTGGAACTCTTCTACAAATGCTGACAGCAGGGCTAAGGATGGGAAATGCAGTTGAAATGGCTAAGGAGTTGCTGATAAAGATCTTTGACCAAGCTGGAAGACCTAGCAGAGGAAAGTGAGTTTGGAAGAATCCTCAAAGACTGAAGAAACTTGTGATTCTGAAACCCAATCATATGTTTAGGGGAGGATTGTTGGGAAATTCGCTTTTGGGAGTTAATACTTATTATGATAAAGTTAGTACTGATAGTATTGTTTGAAAAGTATTAACTAGTTAGTACTGATAGTGCAAATATTAGTACTGATAGTATTAGAGTTTGTACTGATCTATATTAAGTATGTCGTGTAAGGTTTGTAACAGCATATCTTCTATTCCAATAGAAGATATGATAGAATAGAAGATATGATATACTTAATGCATAGTTATCTCTATAAGGGATCTCCTTAGTGTATAAAAGGAGATCCTAGCTAGGTTAAGCATATACTAATACTCTAGCCATCCTAAGAAAAGCTTCAAGGTTCTAAACCCTAGTACTAGGAGAGTACTCATATTATTAATCAATAATATTGAAGTTGTTGGTGTTATACTTGTTCTTACATTAATCTTCTAAGTGCATTCAAGTAGATTTGATAAGATCGTTTATAAGCTAAGCTAGGGATCAATAACAAAGACTAATAACATGCACAGCGGAATAAACTAATCAATTCTTTGGTATTGAACAAGGTTTTCATTCACTAACACTAACTAACTAACTATAGACGTTTATAAGAACACGTGTTAGGATTTAGAAAATCCATGTGGAAGTGTCGGTCACCCCAACTTATATTTAGCATGCTATAGCTTGTAGACGTATTAGTTGTCTAGTTAGATTAGTAGTAGTGTAAGTAACACCGTGGAAGAAGGATGGGTCTTTACCCACTGTATGCCTGATCCATAGCCCGAAGGAGGGCGTAGTCACTTGTATAAATAGCCCTTTCCCCACAAGGGAGGGGGTTGGATGTTCATTTGGAATCTAACCTTCTATGTGTTTCTCTCACTAGAACATATCTCATTCTCTCTCTAGACACTCACAATTGGTATCAAGAGCCATGGTTTGATCACTCATCTTTCATGCTCTTTGTTTTAGTGGATTTCATAAGGTTTTTGGGGTTATAAGTGTTTAGAAGAGTTTGATTCATTTGGTCAATTTCTAGTGTTTAAGTTTGAATTTTGATTGTACTTTTATGTTTAGGATCATCATATGTGTTTAGGTTTTGAATTGGAAGGCTTGAATCATCAAGGTTGGGTTGTTTTTTATTGATAAAGTGGTTGTTTTTTAATATTGTACGAAGCGAGTTGAGCCACGGTATTGCGTTTCTAGGAAGCGAGTTGCTTTGTTATTGGAAGCGAGTTGGTTTATGCGACTTGGCTATTAAGCGAGTTGTCTGTTTTGCGAGTTGACACTTAAGCGAGTTTTCTTGGAAGCGAGTTGGTTTATACGACTTGGCTATTAAGCGAGTTGACTCTTTAAGTAACCTGAGTTTTTAAGCGACTTGTCTATTAAGCGAGTTGTATTTTTATGCGACATGGGTTTTAAGCGACTTGTCTTTTAAGCGAGTTGTCCATTTATGCGACTTGTCCACTAAGCGAGTTGATCTTTAAGCGAGTTGGTTAGGGTGCGACTTGTCAAGTTCACTACTTGTCTATTGAGACTTGTCACTTCTTCGTGCTACGTTTTACGGTTGTTCTTTTGATTTTGTAAAATCCCGTGAAAGAATCTATTTCCCGGTTTAATCAAAGAATAATAAAATCACATAAATTCTGACATTCATGGCTTATACCACTGATCCAGTAATTTCTAATGTGCTCAAACTATATGACTCAGTGGAGTGCAGACAAAGTACGTACTACTCAGAAAGCTTGACCTTAACAGATTCAACCAATGATGATCTAAACATGTCACACCTTGAGTCTAATCTAAATGAACCTTAGCAGCAATTACAAATTCAATGCAGTATCGAACATGTAGTGCTCTTTTTCGTCAAGACTTACCTTCACTGAAGAGAACATTGTTTCTAGACTTAGAACAATTGAAGATCCAGCTCATCAAAGGGAAGATAATGAAGGATGATTCCATTGTTGTACTTGTAACCACCGGTAAATTTCACCTCGTATTAAACTAATATAATATTCTAACGAAAGAATACTTATCCATTTTCTACGTCCAATTTTTTTTTATGAAACGATATCTATTTATTTGATCACAACAACTAGCCAATGTGATGAAACTCACATCTTTAATAAACATAAACATCTTTATATGTTAAACTATAAAAGTTTTCAACTTTTATTTACCCCTTTACGTTAACGTACGATTATTAAACTTTCGAACTAAACGTTAGCCATTATTTAGAATTTACACGAAACCCTAATTTATTATAACTATGATTTTACAAAACTAAATCATAGATACTAAAGTACAACATTTTATACCTAGAGTACAAGTCATTAAAGCACGGAACCTAGCTATGCTTTAATTTCCGTTACAAGCCCTAATATACAACTTTATGATTTTATGTGCATGATATATTTTCAAAATACTAATGTACAAGTCTTTCAAGCACATGTACAAGTTTTTAATGCATACAAGCTTAATACTTATATAAATCATATTATAAACCTCAATGTACCAATTTTTAAGCACAAGGTACAACCCTATAATGCATAAGAGTTTAAATTTGATTTGCTTATAATTTACAAGTCTAAAGTACAACTTTCCAATGCTTGTGGTACAAGCATTTTATGCATAGATGTTAAACATGACATTTACTTAAATTAGACTAACCTAAACTAAACTACTTTTAACTAGATACTTGGAAAATTTTAAGCCATAAGGTTAATTCCTAGCTCTAAATCACTCCACATCACCATGTTCCCATAAGTTTCAACCTTGTAGACAAAAACCTATGGTTCTCTTTTTACCGCATCATGTTGGCGGTTAGCTCCCAGCAGCAGGGTTAGATAATCAATCTTCAGCAGAAATGTGCAACTGTTCAGCAGAAACAAATAACTGGTCAGATGTAACAGATACCACTAGGTGGTTACCGGATATCACTTGGAATCGTGTGATCACTTTCCAAAGTAAAATATTCGACCCTAATGCCTGGGTCACATGAATATCTACTTGGGATAAGACCAAATGTGATTAAGGAATTAGGCACAATTCAATAATCCTTGCGCTTATAAGTGTTAATTATTTTCTGTATATTTATCATGCATAAACAGATTTCCTATTTATAGGAAAATACTCTTGGCTAATCAAATGGAATTATGATTATTAATCGGCCCATTAATACCCTCATAATTATCCCCATTATAGCAGTTAGTGGTTACATGACCAATTAAACGTGGTCATAATGCAGTTGAAACTGCCACTTGAATAGGTCAGAGCCGTTACAAGCAGTACCTTAACACTAGCAGTGCTTTCACACAACTAGCAGTACTTTCATAGCACCTTCAGTGGAAACACTGCTTCAGTGGAAATACTGCTTCAGTGGAAACACCACTGCTTCAGTGGAAACCACAACAGTACTTTCACCAGCAGTACCTTCTACTAGCACTACCAATACAAACCACTATTAGAGTCAGGGTGTTCATGGACCTTATGGGTGTACACTCCGTACCTCCTAACCCATTACAAGGTGTGAACTAATCCCACAAGTGCACTAAATTTTCCAACAATCCTCCCCAAATTTAGTTCACTTCCTTTGCATGAAAACAAACATAAACAAAACATGTACATAAACGAACATGTCCTGAGGATTGAATTTCCATCTTATTAAATTACACGTTCAAATATTCGAGAATCAGGGTGTTCTAAGAATTGAACCCTTCAACCCATTTGAATACCTGAAGATAAAATACACACAAATTTTCAAACACTTATCAGCTCCTGACACTATACAAGCCATATGTCCATATCCAAATTCATAAATGTTGTAAAAGCTAAAAGTCCAAAAGCTCCCTGAAGCGGCAAAACTTTAACATTTACATAGGTGGTTCCTCTTTATTCATGCTCCTGCCAAGCACTTTTTCAAAGAAAATTAACCATTAAGAAGTAAAGACTTCATCCTCCTTTCAGCAGGTTCTGAGCACAACCTTGGGATGTTAAATAAAACATGTGCTCCAGTCCACTGAATGTTCAACTTTCCACATTGAACTCAGCTCCCAAGTTTCCTTAGGAGGGAGTTGGGTGTCCTAGCATTCAGTGACTAAGTTGGACTTAAACCCATCCCTTTAGCAGACTTTATAACCAAGTCTCTAGCCAAACCCTTCGTCAAGTGATCAGCTAAATTTTGTTGAGATCTAACAAACTCTATAGATACCACCACATTCATGATAAGCTCACAAATCATGCTATGTCTGACACCTAAGTGTCTAGACTTACCATTGTACATCTGGCTATAAGCCTTAGCCAATGTTGCTGCACTATCACATCGGATAGAAATAGGTGCTATAGGTTTAGGCCACAATGGAATCTCAAGAAGCAAGTTTTTCAACCATTCAGCCTCCTTACCAGCAGCTGCTAAAGCCACAAATTCAGATTCCATTGTTGAACTAGTGATGCAAGTTTGCTTCTTGGATGCCCAAGAAATTGCACCTCCACCAAGTAGGAATACCCAGCCACTTGTAGACGAATTGTCTTCAGTGTATCCTTCCAACACTGATGGGTAACCAGTATATGAGAGACTATAAACCATAGTTCTCTTCAAATACTTCAGTACCCTTTGAACTGCTTGCCAGTGATGAGCACTAGGATTACTAGTATACCTGCTCAATTTTCCCACTGCAAAACCAATGTCAGGTCTTCTACAAGTCATGGTATACATCGAGCAACCAATTACCCTAGAATACTCAAGTTGAGATACAGCCTTGCCATTATTAGGCATTAGCTTCTCACAAGTATCCATAGGTGTACTCACTGGAGTACAATCAAAGTAATTGAATTTCCTCAACACCTTCTCAATATAATGAGACTGAGAGATAGAAATTATTTTACTTTCATGTTTAATCCTTATTCCAAGGATAACACCAGCCTCCCCCATGTCCTTCATGGAGAACCTTGATGACAAAAATTCCTTTGTCAGGTCAACCTGATTTTGGTCAGTGCCAAAGATCAACATGTCATCAACATATAGACAAATGATGACTCCTTTACCAGATTCATCAAATTTGCTATATACACATTTGTCAGCTTGGTTAAGAACATAACCACTAGACAAAATGTGACAACCCGAACTTTCAGGTCATTTCTCAAATCAATTCATGCCTTACTATTTCAACATTTATCGTAAACTTGGTTTACGTGTTCCAAATTCGCGTAACCTTTATGGTTTAGCGGCGAATTCATGATCATAACGTCACGTACATTTCATATGGACTAATTTTAGTCTACATTTCATTTACATCATTCGCATCATATACATCCATTCATGACATTTCATTTCACATTAATCGCGTAAATTTTTATATTTAATTAAACGTTATCGCGTGAGTTATTACTTTAAATATTTAACTCGTTACTTTCAAAAATGATCCCGACATATTTTTAAACTTACATTTAGTTGTAAAAACTATATTTTGAGTTTTCCTAGTGTTTTAAATTTATTTGGTACATAAATCGTTAAAGTTAAATTATTACGACGTTTTTCTTAAAAACTACTCGATAATTATTTTATCACTCAAATTTCACAAGGAATGTATTTTTACAATTTTTATTATTTCATTACATTCTATTTTGACCTATTAAAAACTTACTTGTACCAAAAATTTCCATTTACCTTACAAGATTCATTTAATTATTCAATACATTTAAAAAAAAAAAAAAAAAATATCCTTGAGGAACATGATCCCCAAAATCCGGCTAGGGGAGTATTGCATTTAAGAGATTGGTACAAAATTTTCAATTATATATATGTATACACTATCTTAGCTTCATTCATTTAATCATTCATATCATTTTCTCATAGTTGAGTTTTTCTTTTGGTTTTTCCTTCCCTCTAAACCGGTTCTCATCATGAAGCTAGGAGGGGATCAAAATTTTTCTCAAGTCCAAGTTATTTACAATCTAGATAATACTCTTTATTAGGTTTTGAAATAAAAACCAAGAGTGTTTAGGTTTAACCTTGTTACTTGCACCTCATCATATTCACTTGTAAGCATGTTTCTTTCATTTTTCATGTTTCCTTATCATTTCATATTCATCTTTTCATTTTTGGAGCAAGTATGCATGTTATGTGATTTATACCATTTTATTTCATGATTTTAGAGTTATTCATATACTTTGGTCATCCTATAAATATTCCCTTGGTATTCCTTGGTCTTGATGGTGATTAGGAACCCATGACACCCTAAGAAGGTGTATGGTAGAATTAGATTAGCTTTGGAGTTGATTTGAAGGGATTAGAATAGGTTTTGTCCGAGAAAAACTATTTTCGATAAGTATTAAAAAGGTTCTGTCCTTGTTTCGATTTTCTGGAAAAACCGACAGTTGGTACGAAACTTTGGCCTTGATTTTTAGAAAATATACTTTAAAACGAATCCGTGGCCGCTTGAACGGATAAAAACGGAGTTATAACGAAGCCGTGGTGAATTTTTAAAGTTTGGCGACGAAATAAATAGTTTTCTGAAATTTCAGCAACATATATTTATCTTGTTCGGGTCAAAAACGAGCCTTAAGCTTCACAAATTATTTCGACTTCTCAAAAATATATTAGTTTACTTCGATACGAAGCTAAGGACGTATAATACGTAGAAAACGGATTTGAAACGACTAAGATATACACGTTTTCATAAACTTGCCGTAACTATTATTTTTAGAAAAACTATATTATTTTTACGAGATAAGTGTTACGGTAACTAAAATCACCATATTTAACCCCTAATATCTTTATGTTAGAAACCTTTTGGACGAAAACTCCTGAACTGAAACTTCTAGATATCGATACAAACTTTCCAAAACCGTCGAGTTCGTTCTCTAACGATCGACGTACACCGTTTTACGGCTGGTTTTCCAAAGCCATTTTTGTTAATTTCATGAAAATTCCGACGACATTGTTTTACGACGAAAAGTGATTATTTCACTATAAATCATTATAAAACCATTGTAGGATGACATTTTGACGTAAATACTTGTAAAGTGATTTTTGATGGGTCAAGACGTCAAACGAGTATTTTTTTCGACGACAAGTAATATTTTTCAAAACTCGTAAATGGTATAAATAACATACGAAATGCATGCATAACATTACATTGCAACTCATTACGTATCATATCATTCGCAATAGGTCAAGATTAACGTATCACGCTACATTTCGGTGTACTCACTTTTGTCTTCGCATCATTCCACCAAGTGAGTTTCATGGCCCCTACTTTTACTTGCTTTCATAACTGTTTTGGGGGAGATACATGCTCAACTATTTTCATGACATTCATGACTATTTGCAAATTATATGTTTATCCGAACTGAATGTTTAGTTATGCGAAGTAACAGTATTGCCATATTTAGAAATTCCATATTATATTCATTGAGCTAATGGTCTTGGTATATTCATTGGTCTAATGGTCTTGGTATATTCATTGGTCTAATGGTCTTGGTATATTCATTGGTCTAATGGTCTTGGTATATTCATTGGTCTAACGGTCTTGGTATATTCATTGGTCTAATGGTCTTGGTATATTCATTGAGCTAATGGTCTTGGTATATTCATTGGTCTAATGGTCTTGGTATATTCATTGAGCTAATGGTCTTGGTATATTCATTGGTCTAATGGTCTTGGTATATTCATTGAGCTAATGGTCTTGGTATATTCATTGAGCTAATGGTCTTGGTAATATCATGAACTAATGGTCTTGGAACGATTTGAATATACACTATATACATTCTGGCAGTGGGTTGTGAACACACAGGTTGCAAGTTTTGTATGGGCGGGACTTGGAACTGAGTGGATTCACAATGCCTTTGCTGCATAAACGATTTTGATACATTGAGCCATGCACTATTTTGTGAATTCATTTGACGATTTCTGTTTGAACATAAACTCTACATATTCTGGCAGTGGGTTGTGAACACACAGGTTGCAAGTTTTGTATGGGCGGAACTTGGAACTGAGTGGATTTACAATGCCTTTGCTGCATAAATGATTTTGAAAGTCTTTACATTTCAACGATTTACAATGCCTTTGCTGCATAAACGATTTTGAAAGGCTTTACATTTCAACTCAAACTCTATGAACTCACTCAACCTTTGTGTTGACACTTTTAGCATGTTTTATCTCAGGTATCTAAGGCATACACTTCATGGCATGCATTTGGACACCTCATGGAGTCGTGGTGACGACGCGTCTCACTTGGGTTTTACATACTTTAAAACATCGTTTGAATTGTAACAACTTATTTCCGCACAAGATGATTTTCAATTGGGACCTACTTTGTAAACTCTGATTATTTTATTAAATCAAACGATGTATTTTCCAAACGACACTTTAGGTCGTTCAATATAACTGTGATTGTGATGCTATGACAGTCCATCCCCAGGAATTCCATTCCGCTGCAAAACAGGTAATTTGGGGGTGTGACAGATTGGTATCAGAGCTTCGGTTATAGAGAACTAGGTTGCATCATTGACCCTAGACTATAACCACATTATCATAGCATCTCATCATTTCATCATAAGTGCACGTTCACTTTGCATACGATTTATACGTACATTTTTCGAGTTATTTACTTTCATTTCAAATCGATTGTCACATGGATGCCCTTAAATACCCATCCCATTATCCTTTCCTCATACTCCAATGTGGAGAATGCCCTGTCATTCTCTATCACAATTTTTACACCGGTTGACTTAACACCAAACATCATATGAGTCGATTAGTCCAAGCATTGCATAGTTACTCCTAAATTATACATAGCCTGATCACCTATGTCTAATTCAGGAAGAATCATGCAATGAAGGGAGTAGTAGGCTTATATGTGTAAGCAATTCCGTAATCGAGCCAAATTTTCAAAAGATTTTCTTCAAACCACTTGTTTCCAGTTTGATCCGCGTGACGGTTCTTGTTTGATGAGTTGCAAAGATCGAGCTAGAAACAAGTTGTTACCTAAACCGATTTAGCCTAATCGTATGACAGTTCTTGTTTGATGAGTTGTGGGATTAAGTAAAAATCGGTTACCAAAAAAAAAGTCTTTTGAGGGTTTTGCTCGAGAATGGGAAGGCTTGCCTCATCAAACCCTAAACCCGAGAGACCAACACGAACTGAATTCAAGGACTGAATTCCTTTTTGGATGGGCGAATGTGACAACCCGAACTTTCAGGTCATTTCTCAAATCAATTCATGCCTTACTATTTCAACATTTATCGTAAACTTGGTTTACGTGTTCCAAATTCGCGTAACCTTTATGGTTTAGCGGCGAATTCATGATCATAACGTCACGTACATTTCATATGGACTAATTTTAGTCTACATTTCATTTACATCATTCGCATCATATACATCCATTCATGACATTTCATTTCACATTAATCGCGTAAATTTTTATATTTAATTAAACGTTATCGCGTGAGTTATTACTTTAAATATTTAACTCGTTACTTTCAAAAATGATCCCGACATATTTTTAAACTTACATTTAGTTGTAAAAACTATATTTTGAGTTTTCCTAGTGTTTTAAATTTATTTGGTACATAAATCGTTAAAGTTAAATTATTACGACGTTTTTCTTAAAAACTACTCGATAATTATTTTATCACTCAAATTTCACAAGGAATGTATTTTTACAATTTTTATTATTTCATTACATTCTATTTTGACCTATTAAAAACTTACTTGTACCAAAAATTTCCATTTACCTTACAAGATTCATTTAATTATTCAATACATTTTAAAAAGAAAAAAAAAAAATATCCTTGAGGAACATGATCCCCAAAATCCGGCTAGGGGAGTATTGCATTTAAGAGATTGGTACAAAATTTTCAATTATATATATGTATACACTATCTTAGCTTCATTCATTTAATCATTCATATCATTTTCTCATAGTTGAGTTTTTCTTTTGGTTTTTCCTTCCCTCTAAACCGGTTCTCATCATGAAGCTAGGAGGGGATCAAAATTTTTTCTCAAGTCCAAGTTATTTACAATCTAGATAATACTCTTTATTAGGTTTTGAAATAAAAACCAAGAGTGTTTAGGTTTAACCTTGTTACTTGCACCTCATCATATTCACTTGTAAGCATGTTTCTTTCATTTTTCATGTTTCCTTATCATTTCATATTCATCTTTTCATTTTTGGAGCAAGTATGCATGTTATGTGATTTATACCATTTTATTTCATGATTTTAGAGTTATTCATATACTTTGGTCATCCTATAAATATTCCCTTGGTATTCCTTGGTCTTGATGGTGATTAGGAACCCATGACACCCTAAGAAGGTGTATGGTAGAATTAGATTAGCTTTGGAGTTGATTTGAAGGGATTAGAATAGGTTTTGTCCGAGAAAAACTATTTTCGATAAGTATTAAAAAGGTTCTGTCCTTGTTTCGATTTTCTGGAAAAACCGACAGTTGGTACGAAACTTTGGCCTTGATTTTTAGAAAATATACTTTAAAACAAATCCGTGGCCGCTTGAACGGATAAAAACGGAGTTATAACGAAGCCGTGGTGAATTTTTAAAGTTTGGCGACGAAATAAATAGTTTTCTGAAATTTCAGCAACATATATTTATCTTGTTCGGGTCAAAAACGAGCCTTAAGCTTCACAAATTATTTCGACTTCTCAAAAATATGTTAGTTTACTTCGATACGAAGCTAAGGACGTATAATACGTAGAAAACGGATTTGAAACGACTAAGATATACACGTTTTCATAAACTTGCCGTAACTATTATTTTTAGAAAAACTATATTATTTTTACGAGATAAGTGTTACGGTAACTAAAATCACCATATTTAACCCCTAATATCTTTATGTTAGAGACCTTTTGGACGAAAACTCCTGAACTGAAACTTCTAGATATCGATACAAACTTTCCAAAACCGTCGAGTTCGTTCTCTAACGATCGACGTACACCGTTTTACGGCTGGTTTTCCAAAGCCATTTTTGTTAATTTCATGAAAATTCCGACGACATTGTTTTACGACGAAAAGTGATTATTTCACTATAAATCATTATAAAACCATTGTAGGATGACATTTTGACGTAAATACTTGTAAAGTGATTTTTGATGGGTCAAGACGTCAAACGAGTATTTTTTTCGACGACAAGTAATATTTTTCAAAACTCGTAAATGGTATAAATAACATACGAAATGCATGCATAACATTACATTGCAACTCATTACGTATCATATCATTCGCAATAGGTCAATATTAACGTATCACGCTACATTTCGGTGTACTCACTTTTGTCTTCGCATCATTCCACCAAGTGAGTTTCATGGCCCCTACTTTTACTTGCTTTCATAACTGTTTTGGGGGAGATACATGCTCAACTATTTTCATGACATTCATGACTATTTGCAAATTATATGTTTATCCGAACTGAATGTTTAGTTATGCGAAGTAACAGTATTGCCATATTTAGAAATTCCATATTATATTCATTGAGCTAATGGTCTTGGTATATTCATTGGTCTAATGGTCTTGGTATATTCATTGGTCTAATGGTCTTGGTATATTCATTGGTCTAATGGTCTTGGTATATTCATTGGTCTAATGGTCTTGGTATATTCATTGGTCTAATGGTCTTGGTATATTCATTGAGCTAATGGTCTTGGTATATTCATTGGTCTAATGGTCTTGGTATATTCATTGAGCTAATGGTCTTGGTATATTCATTGGTCTAATGGTCTTGGTATATTCATTGAGCTAATGGTCTTGGTATATTCATTGAGCTAATGGTCTTGGTAATATCATGAACTAATGGTCTTGGAACGATTTGAACATACACTATATACATTCTGGCAGTGGGTTGTGAACACACAGGTTGCAAGTTTTGTATGGGCGGGACTTGGAACTGAGTGGATTCACAATGCCTTTGCTGCATAAACGATTTCGATACATTGAGCCATGCACTATTTTGTGAATTCATTTGACGATTTCTGTTTGAACATAAACTCTACATATTCTGGCAGTGGGTTGTGAACACACAGGTTGCAAGTTTTGTATGGGCGGAACTTGGAACTGAGTGGATTTACAATGCCTTTGCTGCATAAACGATTTTGAAAGTCTTTACATTTCAACGATTTACAATGCCTTTGCTGCATAAACGATTTTGAAAGGCTTTACATTTCAACTCAAACTCTATGAACTCACTCAACCTTTGTGTTGACACTTTTAGCATGTTTTATCTCAGGTATCTAAGGCATACACTTCATGGCATGCATTTGGACACCTCATGGAGTCGTGGTGACGACGCGTCTCACTTGGGTTTTACATACTTTAAAACATCGTTTGAATTGTAACAACTTATTTCCGCACAAGATGATTTTCAATTGGGACCTACTTTGTAAACTCTGATTATTTTATTAAATCAAACGATGTATTTTCCAAACGACACTTTAGGTCGTTCAATATAACTGTGATTGTGATGCTATGACAGTCCATCCCCAGGAATTCCATTCCGCTGCAAAACAGGTAATTTGGGGGTGTGACACAAAAACACTTCATCAAATTTTTGATGCCATTGCTTAGGTGCCTGCTTAAGTCCATAAAGAGACTTAATCAGTTTACACACCTTGTTTTCATTACCAGGCATGATGAAGCCCTGAGGTTGGTTCATATAAACCTCCTCTTCCAATTCACCATTCAAGAAAGCTGTCTTCACATCCAACTGATGAATAATCAGATTGTGAATAGATGCCAAAGCAATCAGCCTTATGGTAATCGATACGAGCCACAGGGGCATAAGTATCAAAATAGTCTATCCCTGACTTTCGTTTAAAGCCCTGAATAACTAGTCTAGCCTTGAACTTTTCAATAGTTCCATCTACCTTCATTTTCCTTTTGAAAATCCATTTGCAACCTAAAGGTTTGCATCCAGGTGGTAGATCAACCAACACCCAAGTGTTGTTGCCCATGATGGAATCCATCTCATCATTGATTGCTTCTTTCCAGAAAACGATATCCTGGGACTTTATTACTTCTTCAAATGTCTTGGGATCATCCTCAACAATGAAGCAATAGGAGTATTGGTCAGAGACCTCATCCCTTGTTCCTTCAACCAAGTATAGTTGAAACTCAAGTCCAAATGACTTTGGAGTCCTGACCCTTTTGCTCTTTCTAAGCATAGGTTCAGGTTGTTGAACCACAACCTCATCAGGGACCACTGATGGTTCATCATCAAGGACCTCTGATACACCAGTGTCATGAGTTCCATTAGGAATCCTCTGACTTACCCTAGGGACTGATGAGAATCTATTCTCATCAAAGTTTGCATCCTTTGATTCAATTTTAGAGTTAACTGAAACATATTCATTAGGTTCAATAACATAGAACCTAAAAGCCTTGGAATGCTCAGCATATCCAACAAAGATACAGTCAATGCCTCTTTCACCCAAAGTTTCCAACTTTGGATCAGGGAGTCTTACAACATCCCTACAACCCCAAACCTTGAGATAGTTCAGGTTGGGTTTCCTTTTAGTCCAGAGTTCATAAGGGGTAACCTTGTTCCTTTTGTTGGGAACTCTATTTAATAAATAGCAAGCTGTTAACATAGCTTAACCACAGAACCCTTGAATCAGTCCTGAATAGGACAACATGGAATTAACCATCTCCTTCAGCACCCTGTTTTTCCTTTCAAAAATGCCATTTTGCTGAGGAGTATAAGGGGCAGTCGTTTCATGGATTATACCAACAGACTGAAAGTACTGAGTATCCATGTACTCACCTCCCCTATCAGTCCTTAATCTTTTGATCAAACACCCAAGTTGTAATTCAACTTCAGTTTTAAACACTTTGAATTTATCTAATGCTTCATCCTTTGTATGTAACAAATAAACATAACAAAACCTAGAAGCATCATCAATAAATGTCACAAAGTACTTCTTATTCCCCAAAGAAGGAGTAGCATGCAAAATCACACAGGTCACTGTATATCAGCTCTAAGAGCTCAGTCTCACGACTAACACCCTGAAAGGGCTTCTTGGTTATCTTGGTCAACATGCAAGTTTTACACTTTTCAGTGTCCATGTCAAAACCTGGGATTAAACCATCCCTAGACATATCTTGCATCCTTTTATAATGAACATGGCCAAGTCTAGCATGCCATAGGTAGAGTCAGTCAGGTCAATGGTGGTCACAAAGGCTGAATTAACACTATCACTGGAAATAAATACACTATCAGTGGCAATATTAAGCCTGAACATTTGATTACATAAATAACCAAAACCAATCAAAACACCATTCTTAGAAAGAACAAATTTATCAGATTCAATAACTTGTTTATATCCATGATTATTCAAAACACTACTTGAAACCAAGTTTTTTCTTATATCAGGAACATGAATAACATTAAACAAAGTTACAATCTTTCCAGAACTAAATCTAAGATCTACACAACCACGACCATGCACCAAGGCTGTTGACTCATTTCCCATGTGAAGAATAGAGCCATCATTCAGTGACTCATAAGTCTTGAACCAACTTCTATCTTTACACACATGAACTGTTGCACCAGAGTCAACCCACCATGCAACATCATCATCCTGCACATAATGAGATTCAGATACATATGTAACATAATAAATCTGAAAAGACTTATTAACCATATTCGGACCTTTCAGTGAGTTGGAAGAACCACCACTCCCTGAACCATTAGTGCCTGATCCATTGGCTTTACCACCAACTTTAACACCTTTGAAATCCTTTTTAATGTGACCAGTCTTGCCACATTTCCAAAAAGTAGGTGTTGCCTTCTTGTTAGGATCTGCCCTTGTGCTATCATGAAATTTGCGTTTGCCTTTGTTGTCATTGTACCTGGTAGAGTTGTTATGGTCCACCATATTGACAACAGATGGTCCAGCAGCATTGCTACTCTTTGTCTTGTCATTATCCTGCACCTTGAGAGATTCCTCAATGCGCAGATGACTGCCCAACTCAACAAGAGTTAACTCATCCTTCATATGTTTCAAGGTATGTTTGAAATCTTTCCATGAAGGAGGTAGTTTGTCAATGACACAAGAGACTTTAATAGCCTCATCCATGTTCATATTGTGTTGTGTAAACCTTCCAAGTATTCCAAGAAGTTCATTGTATTGTTTCATAACTGGTCTTGAATCAGTCATTTTGTAATTTGTGAAATTACTAACAAGAAACTTCTTACTTGATGCATCCTCAGCCATATATTTGGCATCCAAGGAGTCCCACAGATCTTTGGAAGATTCAGAGTTCTGATAAATGTCAAATAAAGAATCAGACATACCATTGAGAATTAAACCTCTGCAAATGTAGTCATCATTCTCCCATTTGCGCCTTCTTCTAATATGCTCCACTGTTGCATCATCCCCATCATCAGGAATAGGTGTAGTCAGCACATACACCACACTCATGCTTGACAGCAAGAAGTGCATCTTCTTCTGCCACCTCCTAAAGTCCACCCCTTCAAACTTGTCAAGCTTGGCAAAGTTTGAAGCCATATGTTTCATTGCAGCAGCAGCCATTGATTATCACAAATAGTTTACTTCGATTGTTGGCGATTAGCTCACAGCAGCAGGGTTAGATAATCAATCTTCAGCAGAAATGTGCAACTGTTCAGCAGAAACAAATAACTGGTCAGATGTAACAGATACCACTAGGTGGTTACCGGATATCACTTGGAATCGTGTGATCACTTTCCAAAGTAAACTATTCGACCCTAATGCCTGGGTTACACGAATATCTACTTGGGATAAGACCAAATGTGATTAAGGAATTAGGCACAATTCAATAATCCTTGCGCTTATAAGTGTTAATTATTTTCTGTATATTTATCATGCATAAACAGATTTCCTATTTATAGGAAAATACTCTTGGCTAATCAAATGGAATTATGATTATTAATCGGCCCATTAATACCCTCATAATTATCCCCATTATAGCAGTTAGTGGTTACATGACCAATTAAACGTGGTCATAATGCAGTTGAAACTGCCACTTGAATAGGTCAGAGCCGTTACAAGCAGTACCTTAACACTAGCGTGCTTTAACACAACTAGCAAGTACTTTCATAGCACCTTCAGTGGAAACACGCCCAGTGTAAATACTGCTTCAGTGGAAACACCACTGCTTCAGTGGAAACACCACTGCTTCAGTGGAAACCACAACAGTACTTTCACCAGCAGTACTTTCACTTAGCACTACCAATACAAACCACTATTATAGTCAGGGTGTTCATGGACCTTATGGGTGTACACTCCGTACCTCCTAACCCATTACAAGGTGTAAACTAATCCCACAAGTGAACTAAATTTTCCAACACATCACGCCACCCTCACCTTCATCACTTATCACCTCTCAAACATTTATGAACACCTCACCTTGTCTCACATTCCCTAAACATGATGACTAGAAGGTTTAAGTAACCATAACTCTTTTACTCTATATATATCGACCACATACCCTTCATTTTCTTCACACCTCATTTGAAAACCACCAACCCATCACACACTCATTCACTCACTGATATTGAAGTCTTAGTAGCAACCAAGGAAGGATAGTTTAGAACTTAGAAGGAAGGAAGAAGTCTTGTTCAACTTAGAAATCCATTTGGTCTCATTTTGTTCTTGCCAAATCCCGAGCATGTAAGTCTTTTAAACTCATTCCATTTCATTTTAAATTTTAATATTAAGTTCATACTGTTAAAAAGGATTTTATAAGGAAAATGTAGCAATTTGAATCACCTAAAACGAGTACACGAGTCAAAAGATACGGCCAAATGAAGTTATCGAAAAGCTGTCCAAAACTTTCTGTAACAGGAAGATCGGGCACGCAATTCGAGGCGTTTCTGGTCCGTTTCATCAAAAAGTTAAAGCACGAAAGTTGTCTGGAACGACGTTTTCTTCAAAAACGCGGGTGCACGGGTCTAGAAAACGCATAACGAAGTCATAATTTTAATAAAAATCCCAACAGCTGTTATATATATCTTACAAAAACAGTCCTAGCCCCCTACTTGCGCCCCATTTATTTACATCGGGTTAAAGGTATTAGGGCCAACCAAAGTACCTTTATAAACACCACCTAGGACACTCTAAAACGCCCCCATAACCTGGTTGAAAAGCCTAAGTGTCATGCATAAAAACGGCACACCATTAGGACCATAAGTCCTAAAAACCAAAAGTCCTTTACAACAGGTCTTTGGGAAAAACTTGGGATTTTTGACATATTCGATTATGAACTATCTTAGAAACATTGAAAATGAGTTAAACAACATTTCACAAGGTTGCATGCAAAAGATATAAAGTTTTATGGTTGGAAAACGAGAATTTAAATTTGACAAAACTGGCCTAAGTAGCCCTTTTCCATAATTGATATCTCGTTAGATAAAGGGTTGTTAAGTATGAGAGTTACACCGTTTTAAAGAGCTCGCTGCATGGATTTTAAAGCCCAAAGGATGTCTTTAAAAACTCTTATGGTCTCTTTTGTAATCAACCAAAAAAAGGTGACTCGTAAAGATTTTCATAAATAACCCTTGCGTGCACTTTTCAAAATTTGAGTCATAGGAGCTATAGAATGATAGATAATGACTTAAAAAGAGTTAATTATCATATTACGATGTCCCTAGGTGACACCGTAAAATTTAATGGGTCAAAAATGAAATTTCCTTAAAACGCGACGTGGCCAAGTGACCATGTTCACGGGCTTGTTTCTCTCTAACCAAAAATGACTAGAATATGATACCTATACCATTTTGAAGAGCTTACAGAAAAGTGTTTAAAGGATCAATTGCGTTGTAAAAACATTGGCTTGCCTTGTGTAAAATCTGTCCTCATTTGGGCCTGTTATCGCCAAAACCAACACTTTTCACATAAGGCACCTAACCCCCTTACTTTGGGAAATCATTGCGACCAAACCGTAAGAGCTTAAGACTCCTAGTTTGAACCATTAGAAAGACCACCCGACAAACTCTTTAAGAGATCAAGAACGTAATAAAAACCTCTAAAGGCCTCGCTTATATTTACCCTCACTTTTGTGAATTTAGGCCTAAAACAAGTGAACTTTTCTTATAAAACTACAAGTATAAAAATTGTAATTTTTGAAAGATAATGTTTTCTTAGGCTAAAAATGTAAATTCTTCAAAGTTAATTATATAAGGGCTGATTTTGTCAGTAACCCATAGTTGAGGGTTTAAAGTGTCATTTTTGAAAGTGCAAGGGTAAAAACTATAAATATTTAAAATTGTAAATTATAAGATTTTGGAAACATAAAATATTTAACAACTTGGGTTTCTATAAAATTTAATATCCATCATCCGAGCCATAAAAATAAGAAAGATAAGTATTGCTAATTTTTGAAGAGACTTCATGTTACCTAACTATCAATAAAGCATCGTTATCACGTAAACTTGAATTCGAATACTAAAAACATGACATACTAACTCAGGTCACGAGTTGAAGCAGTTTATTCACATTACTTAATTGGTTTTCCATCCAGACTACTGTAACATCGAGGTGAGTTCATAGCCCCTCTTTTCCTTATTTTGAACGTTTTGGAGGAGATACATGCTCAAATATTGCTTGATATTTTTACATTTATTTTAAACTCTTACTAATTACTGTGAATTTCATGGCCCCATTTTCAATTGTTTTATACTATCTTTGGGGGAGATACATGTTCAACTGCATGCTTTCACTTTTATAAGTACTCTAAAAACTTTTACATATTACTGTGAGTTCATGGCCCATACTTTTACTTGCTTTTAAACTGTTTTGGGGGAGATACATGCTTAACTACTCGTTTTTACTTTCACAAGTATTTAAAGCTTTTACATACTACTATGAGTTCATAATTACACTTTATACGTTTTGCTACAAACCTGAACACAAGTACTATCTATATGTGATCCTGATTGTTATTACCTAAGTTATACACTATTGCCACTAAAAGTCCCTCTATCATGAGCCATTAATCACTTGCGAGTGAACGCGAATATAGTGAATAGTTCTATTGGCAGTTGACGCCCCACTTGTGTTGCTGGATAAGTAGCCAAGTGCACTTTATTTGAGAACCCCATAGGAAGTTGCAAACTCCTACCAGAGGGCATTGTTGCTCACATCATTATTATGATGTTTGTAACTTACGTCATTATTATGACGCTTTCGTGTTAAGGTTTGCATTCATGAGACTTAAGGCAATATATACTGTGTTGCAATGATACAAATGCTGCAACTACTGAATTTATGGGTGCAACAACATGACCCAACCTTGAAACGTGTGTTCAAATGATTACTAAACAAATGAACAATGGGTGTATAACAACGTATCCCACTACTTATTTTATCAATATCTGTATTTATTACGATTATCACTCAAACTCGAAACTACTGAACTCAACTGTTTTATCTATAAACTCTATGAACTTACCAACCTTTGTGTTGACACTTTTTAGCATGTTTATCTCAGGTTCATAGTTTACGAGGATGGCACAAAAGGGCACGATACTCAAGAAGGCTATATTATCATTCGAAAACTTATTTAATAAACTATAAAACCACTGGGACCTCATTTTGTAAACTCTGATATTTATATAACTCGAATGATAAATCTTTTAAAACGACTCAATTAGGGTTCGATTTCTATTGTTATAACTGTTGTGCCACGAAGTAACACTGTTAGGATTTAGTAAATCCAGTTATTAAAGTGTCGGTCACCTCAAGTATATGTAATCGTTAGAAAGCTCGTAGTCATAGTTATTTAATGTTAAGAAGTATTTAGTTAAGTAACACCGTGGAGGACGGACAGGTCTTTACCCACTGTATGCCTGATCCACAGCCCGTAGGTGGCGACTTGTGTAAGACTATAAATACTCTCTACCTCCCAAGGTAGAGAGTTGGAGCTCATAATAATACTTTCATTTTCTCTCACTAAGTTCCCAAACCTCTAACTCTTTCTCTCTCTAAAACCTAATAATATACGCCTCTTTGATCTTGGTTTGATGTGTTTGTGAAATCCAATATGTTACAAATGGTATCAAGAGCCATGGTTTGATCATCTCTCTTTTATATCCTTGGATTTCTAGTGGTTTTATATGGTTTTTGAGTTTGAAAAAGTTTAGTGGTTTTTGCATCATTTGGATCATTTCTTGTGTTAAAGTTTGAATTTTGAGTGTACTTTTGTGTTTAGAATCATTGTATGTGCTTAGGTTTTGATTTGGAAAGCTTGAATAACTGTGGTTGGGCTTGTTTTGGATTGAAAAGTGTGTTTTTGACGTTTTTCAAAGTAGCGACTTGAGTCTCGTTGTGAATTTCTTCGTAGCGACTTGCTTCAGTTATTTCTAGCGAGTTGTAGTGTTAGTCATAGTGACTTGAGCTTAGCGACTTGTCTATTGAGACAAGCCGACAAACAGTACAAGTTAGTGGATTCTCCACTACGGCTAGCGACTTGGTGGGGTTAGCGACTTGCTTTCATTTATTCTAGCGACTTGTTCTCAACGACTTGACATTAGCGACTTGGATACTTAGCGACTTGCTCTTTAGCGACTTGACTGCTTAGCGATTTGGTGCTTTAGCGACTTGGGTCTTAGCGACTTGTTATTAGCAACTTGACTCACAGCGACTTGAGGTTTAGCGAGTTGCTACTTAGCGACTTGGTGCCTAGCGACTTGGTTCAAGGATTATAGCGACTTGGTTGATTTTTTGTTTCTAATACGGTTTTCTCTTGATTTAGTAAAATCCCGTGAAAGAATCTGTTTCCCGGTTTAATCATAGAGTTATAAAATCCTGTGAAATTTGTAAACATGTCTACCAACGTGCCTACAATCATCTCTACTGTAGCTGAGGATGTTCAAGCAGCTGGTTCAGATACTCGCCCACCCATGCTTGACAGAACTGACTATGACTCATGGGCTCAACGAATCAGATTGTACTGTCTTGGAAAGGAAAATGGAGTCAACATTCTCAAGTCAATCGATGAAGGACCTTATCAGATTGAGACTACAAGAGACATAATTGATACTGCTGTAGATGGAACAATGATCTTCAGATTGGACAGACAAAAGATGTATGATGAGCTCAGTGATAAGGAGAAAAAGAGATTCGATGCTGATATCAAGGCTTCAAACATTATACTTCAAGGTCTTCTAAAAGATATCTACAAGCTTATCAATCACAACACTGAAGCCAAAGCTGTTTGGGATAATGTCAAGATGCTTCTCACATGTTCTGAATTAACTAAGGAAGACAGAGAATCACAACTGTATGATGAATTTGAGCACTTCAAGATGAAACCAGAAGAAAGTGTCTATGAATATTACGTGAGGTTCCACAAGATTGTGAATGACATGAGGAATATCAAAATGACCATGCCAAATATTCAGCTTAATTCAAAGTTTGTGAACAACATGAATCTCGAATGGCACAAATTTGTAACCTTTGTGAAGCTAACCAAAGGATTGAAGAACAACAACTACGAACAGATGTATGCCTTCCTTCTTCTGAATGAGAGACATGCCATGTTTGAACGAAGGATTCTTGAACAGTTCAAATCTAATCAGGGTGAAACAAGCTCATCAAATGATTCAACAGCATTTTACACCAATGTTGGAATTACCACTATGGAAACATAGACGGGGGGTGAATACGTTACCGTTTAAAAACTTTAGATCTTTAGTATCAAATCGCTTATGAAGCTTGTTATAATATGAAAGTATCAATTATTGTTTGTGACTAATATAAAGCATAGTAAACCAAGTTGTCACACAATCATGAACATCAAACCACATCACAAATAATAGTATAGTGCAAGTATAAAAGTAAAGAGATAAAGAAAGGAAAGTGCAAACCAAACACGAGGATTTATAGTGGTTCGGTCACGGATCTCCTCTCCGCCCTACTCCACTCCCCGAGTACCCAACTCGAGAGTTACTTCACTAAATCAACAAGCTCCCTTCTCGGCAGAGAAAACCTTACAATCGTCGCTTACACTTTTTCCGGTACAAAGCTAAATACCGGTTTCTAGTTCTGGGTAGAACCAACCTAACGTTGCTTATACAATATTTCCGACACTAAGCTAGATGTCGAGTTCTTTTGAATGGTTCAACCACTCTCACTATGTTTTATGGCCCAACATAACAAACCTTGTGTTTTATGGCACAAACACATAAACCATCTAATCTAGTTTGGTGAAAGTTTTGTGATGATGCAATGATGTTCTACAATAATGATCCATGACATAAATGTCTAATGGATATGAATAACTACTTCTAAATGAAGTTCCATTGATAGGAAGCCTTCATGATGAAGATCACAAGCTCCCTAAACTTGTGGTGAGTGGGGATGGCTAGATCTCCAAGCTTTCCTTGGTTGATCAAGATGTAGAGTATGCTTACAACAAAGAAGAATGTTAGAAGCATTATGATCATGTGATGGTGAGGGTGATTAATGTATGTTTCTACATTGTTATCTACAGATCCAAATGATGCAATAAGGGTAGAGAGAAAGTGTGTTGAAGGGGTGAAGAAATGAGAAAACAATGGGCTTCTATTTATATGCAAAAGGGGACAGGAGCTTCCACGGACCACGGAACCAAAAAAAAGGTTCCGCCCTTTATACATTTTGGTTCTGTGGGTGCCTGACAGAAAATCTGAAAAATCTTTCTTCAAATCTTTCCAAGATATTACCATATCTTACTAAGATCTCATTTGATATATTGAGTGCCAATATAACCAAAATATTCAAGAGATCTTTCAAGGATTTCAAAGATGATGCATGCCATGATGTAACATGTATTTCCATTAAAAAGTTTATCAAAGTAAACTTGTAAAATGCATTATGTAACTAGTTAATAAAATGTCTAGTTACCTTTTGTAAATTAAAATATCTAGTTGAGTGCTTGTCAAAATAAAATATATTTTGTCAAGTGTAAGTAAACTTTAGTATTTGTATGAAATACTTGTGAATGCAAAATGTAAAATGAGGTTCCAAATAGAATGATTAACCTATTAAAATACTTAGTGACTCTAAACGTATTTTAAACATTCTAAATGATTTGTTAATGGGTTTGATCATAATGCCACATAACAAACATGTACGAACCTGTGTTGTAACATACAAGGACTTGAGACATCGAGAGGTGTTGAATTTATGTTGAGACAAAGTGTGATTACAAGTAACTTGTACATTTTATGTTATGTATTACAAGTTACATGTTTGTCATCAATCAAAACAAATGAGACTGTGTAGATTAAATATCGTAATATTTGCACTAACAATCTCCCCCTTTTTGATGATGACAAAGATATGTAAACGTAATAGAAAGTAAAATGTAAAAAGTTGCTTGTATCCTTACTACCTTTACATTACCTTCTCCCTTTACACTCTTCTCCCCCTTTTGTCGAAACAAAAAGGGCGTGTCCTTCGAGTTTAACTTAATTTCTCCCCAAAAAGACGAGCTTGCATCATCCCTAGTGAAGTTAAATCGTCCACTTCAATCCGTCCCTTGTTTGGTAGCGGATCCATGGATCAAATAGAGAGGCTTAACCTACATCAAGGTTAGTTTTATGAACAAAAATTATGAGAAATATATGAAAAAGAAAAATGCATAGCAATGTTAGCCTATTTTCTCCACAAATGCTTGTTGAAAAGTGAGAATGATGCTAGATACGTGCATGCTCCCCCTTGACGATTGCTCCCCCTTGTTTGAGGCGTCAGGGTATGATTAAAAACCTACAAAACAAATATTAGTGCAAAACTATATTCGTCATTGGATGAGTAAGTGTTATAAAACAAAGTGTGTATAAGATGCATTTAGTAAATTCTTGACGGAAGCTCCCCTTGCTCTAGGGCGTCAAGATGAACCATCAAAATAAATATTAGTATAATAGAAGCTTTGTCTTTAGATAAATATGTTATATACAACCAAGTGTATAGACGATGCAATATGAGTGCTTTAAGGATATTCCTCCTTGTTCGAGGGTGTCAAGAAGCACCTAAAATAAGAAAAATAATTGATGCAAACTTCATCCTTAGATGAGTAAGTTATATACAATCGAGTGTATATGATGATGAACCTACAATGAAAAACATTGGTGCAATATATTTCATCTTTTTCACAAAGAAAAATAAGATGTATATATGTGACTTTTTCACAAAAAAAAATAAGATGTATATATGTGATAAATGATATAATCAAAGATCTCATGAAGTGTAGTCTCCTAATTACAATCATAAGAAAAATGAGAATATAATATGATAAAATCCTAAAATAGTTCCTAGAAAGAAGATATGAAGTCTCCCACCGGGTGTGCCACTAGTGGTGCTAGTGTTGGTGACGGTTTACTAGTAGGATTCATGTGGTGATGGTAGATGACTCAAGATTTACAAAAGTAAGTTTTCGCTAATCCATGGTGGTGATGTTTAGTGAAAATGATGATGGAAGGTGGTGGTGATTAGGTAGGAAGCTATTAAGGAGTTAGAAACTCGTATGTATAGCAAATATAACAATATGGACTCAAGAAATCCTTTCGTCATGTCAAGTGACCAAAGCTAAGAGAAAAAAATATGAATGGACATTGAATTTCAATGATGCATAAGGGTTATGATTTGAATGATTTATTGATGCTAAGAACCTATTGTTTTGAGCAAGTTCTCATATGCTTCAACCCAAGAGTAATCAATAATATCTAAGAATATTATAATGAAGATACCAAAAAATATATAAAAGAGATAACATGAAGATAAATTTGTTCATTGATTGACACGAATTATAAAAATGACCTATTCTAGATGAAAATGGGAAAGGTAGTATTAGCATGGTTTTGACCGATATGGATGATTATCACTTTGAAAGGAAGTGAAGACAATATGGAAAATACTATAATAATAATAATGAGTACCTGTTAGCCTTAATAGTTTTTATTAGAAGTGATGGTCATTCACATTTAGGAACTTTGTAACTTGTGTTAGATATCGGACTAGAATAGTCAAAGGGCTCGTGGATTGGGCTAAGCTAAATGGGTATTAGTTTAGTTAAACTAGCCTTATGAATGTTGTAATCCAACCCAAGCCCAAACGAGCCCATGGAAAGCCTTTTAGGGCATCTTGTGTCTTGTACTATAAATACCCCTCAAAGTCTCATTTGAGGGGTGTGCTTGAAAGTGTGTGTGTGTGTGTTTTCTCTCTCAAGTAATACAACTTATTGTGTTCATCTTTTCTCTCTACGCATAACATACACGGTTTGTATAACATCAAGTCACCATCTTTCTCATCTTTATTTCTTTCATCTTCACGCATAGTTTGTGTTTGTGTTGTTCGTGTTCTACGCATAAAGTGGTAAACGTGGTATTTGTGTGATAAGGTTGATATATTTAAGGTCCTACAATTGGTATCAATCGCCTAACAATGGTTTAGGAGTGTTTGTGTTCGTTTTTAGTTAAAGCTTTACACATAAAGTTGCGTTTTTCTCTATAAAACGTGGACTTTTTGCATAAAGTTTTGATTTTTACGTGTTATTAAGCTTAAAGTTGTAGACTTTCTTGATATTTAAGTGTTTTGGAAGAAGTTTGTGCAAAAGAAATCGATTGGAAACGTGTTTTTGGTAAAAAAAATTCATGTTTTTGCAAAACTGGCCATTTTCTACGCGTAATGTACTCTTGGTCAAAACCCTCTTTTTATGTGTAAGGAAAGTCAAAACCCTAATCATACGCATAAGGTTCTACGCATAACGTTTTGGTGAAGAATCTCTTCTAGATGAAATTCTGATTTTTGATAACTGATTTTTCAAAACGTTGATAACTGATTTTTGGTGAAGAAAACGTTGATAACTTATTTTTCAAAACGAGAAGATTCTCTTATGGATGAAATTCTGGACAAAACTGAAACAATCAAAAAATTGGAAAATTTGATTCTTACAACGGGTCATTCCGCTAAAACAAACAAGATGCTTTCTAATCAAGTAATTCCGATTTTTCATACTGTGCGTAAAATGGCTCTTGGTAACTCACCTCCTTGTTTCCTCAAGAAAGCTCAGAACGAACGGAATGTGTTGAACAATGGAAAACCTTTGCATGAACCCATAATTGTACACGATTCTCTTGAAACGTTAGAACTATTTGAGGAGAGTATATCAAAAATGAAACAAAAACATCCGGAAATCAAACCAATTGATTATAACAAATGGAACAAAATTAATGGTATTTCGTTTGTTTCTCATAAAGAACAATCAACGTTTTCCACCACACCAAGTGTTTCAAACAAACAGTCAACACCAGCTTCAAAATCAGTTTCAAAACCAGCTTTTGTTTCCACATCTCTTTCGAACATTGAACAAATGTCTTCAAACAATCCTTTTAACACAAGTGATGCGAGAAGTATTTTAGAAAATGTGAAAACTAGAATTGCGGATCTTCAAGACACTGTTAAAACTAAAACTAATATTACAACAAACATCTGGTTTAATAGTTTTGATAATGAAAATAAAAAGTTTTTTGAAACTGAAATTGCCCCTCAGCTGAATAACATCAACTCAAGGGTAATTCATTTTGAACAAGCATTTTTGAAAGAAACAGTTGACTTTGTCAAGGACCATAAATCCCTGGTAAAGCAAGCTAATGAAAGTGTTGAACAAATCAAAGTTTTGGAAACGTTAAATGATTCTCTCTTCGAAGATGTTCTGACTACTGATATTATGTCCATTACTTTACAAACATATTCTGTTGAAGATCATGAAAGACTCGATCTGAGACCTCCGAAATTGTTTCAAAATATGAAAAAGCTCTTGAAAAACTTGAAAAAGAAAATGTCTCATATTTTAAACAACTTGATCGAAAAACTAAGGAATGCAAGTATGACAAACTGTCGTATGAGCGTGCCTACAAAGACATGAAAGCGAAAAATGATCTTTTGAGGGCTCAGCTGGAAAGTCAAAAAGGAAAGGCAGTGGATACTGTGATTACAAAACCATTAACTGATGAGAAAGCAAATGTTCCCAAACCGGTTTTCAAACAAAAAATGTCGATTTCTATGCCTCTTCCAAAATTCAATGAGAAAAATGATTTATCAAAACCAGTCACTCCACCTGCCTTGCCTAAACAAAATGTTGATAAAGGAAATGCGGTTATCGAGAAACCAAAAGTTTTAGCACCCGGCCTTTTTAAGATGAGTACCACTAATGCGTCTGCCTCCACATCTAAACCATATGGAACAAATGATATAAGTTTAGAATAGCACTCTAAAGAGACTAGGAAAGCTGAAACCACCTCCCTTGATAAAAATGTGAATCCTAATGCGTGTGCCTTACCTTCTACAGGACTAGAAAGCACCTCTAGGAGCAGCAGACTAAAGCCTAAGCGCAATACAAGGAACAATAGAGTCTCGACTGCCTCTAAGAGTAGTAGCTTGAATAAAGAGAAGAAAGTAGAAGAACACCCTAGGAATTTACCGCTTTTGAATAAGAAAGACATTTCATCTGAATGTACTGAACCTATGAAACTTGCTAAGTCTAATGAATGTGTTGAATCTCTTTGTTTAACTTGCAAGAAATCTTTAATTAATGTTCAAGATGATTGTGTTTCTAAGAATGTGAATGATAAGCCTGTTAAGAAGAACGTTCCAAAAAGAACTTATGCTAAACGAGTAGGAAGACTAGTTACAAGACTTAGGCTTTACACTACTGATAATAAGCATACTGTTTACTTTAGGGATGATATTTGGAAACCCACGGGTAGAACTTTCACACTCCAGAATGGTACTATGAGTGATACACCAGAATACCCTGTAGAAAATTTCTTTGAGTGTGATCCGGATTTTACCTCTAACCCAAAGGAACCAAAATCAAAACGTTTTCCAAAATCTTCTTCTTCTGTTATTGGCAGGTTATCGAAATATGTCTTTGGATCGTCGACTCGGGTTGCTCCAAGCACATAATCGGGAATCTGAAGCTGGCGATCAATTTCGTCGGAAATTCATGGGAACCGTGCGTTTGAAATGATCATGTAGCAGCTATCATGGGTTATGGAGATCTACCTTTTGGAAATTATTTGATCACTCGGGTTTACTATGTCAAAGGGTTGGGACACAATTTGTTTTCAGTCGGGCGGTTCGTGATGCGATTTAGAGGTTGCTTTTAGGAAAATTGCTTGCGTTAGAAACTTGGATGGCACTGATCTCTTAACTGGGAATCGTGATACAAACTTGTACGCTATCGACATAAACCAAATGGCCTCTTCATCACCAATATGTCTTATGACACGAGCATCTGGAACACAGTCCTGGTTGTGGCATAGAAGGTTATCCCATCTCAATTTCGACACCATCAACAATCTTGCCAAAGACAACATCGTCAACGGACTTCCAAAGTTCAAATACACCAAGGATCACTTATGTCCATCATGCGAACAAGGAAAAAGCAAAAGAGCATGATATAAACCCAAAACCGTACCTAGTTCGGAAGCAAAGTTACATATGTTGCACATGGACTTATGTGGCCCAATGAGAGTTGAAAGCATAAATGGGAAAAAGTATATTCTTGTTATCGTCAATGATTATTCGAGATATACATGGGTTAAGTTTCTGAGATCAAAAGACGAAGCACCAGGCATCATCATCACCTTTTCGAAGCGAATTCAAGTACTTCTTCAAACTCTAGTAAGGGTTGTAAGAACAGACAATGGCATAGAATTCACTAATCAGGAGTTAAGAACTTATTTTGAAGATTTTGGAATCACACATCAGACATCAGTTGTTAGAACTCCACAGCAGAATGGGGTAGTTGAAAGAAGAAATCGTACTCTTGTGGAAGCTGCTCGCACAATGCTAATTTATTCTAGTGCACCGTTATTTCTATGGGTTGATGTTGTTGCCACTGCTTGTTTCACTCAGAACCGATCCTAATCCATCCAAGATTCAATAAAACCCCATATGAGCTTGTAAACAACATAAAACCGGATATCTCTTACTTTCACGTGTTTGGCGCTTTTTGCTATCCTACGAATGACAGAGAAGACCTTGGAAAACTGAAAGCAAAATGTGATATTGGAATCTTCATTGGATATTCAGATAACTTCGAGGGCATTAGGGTGTATAACAGGAGAACTAGGAGGATCATGGAGACGATGAATGTGAAATTTGATGAACTTTCACATATGGCTTATGAGAGACTCGCTCTAGAACCCGCACTAAACCAGACTTACGGACACAACATTCGGACTCGTACCTCAAAGAGCTCAATCAACTTCATTTGACAATCCTAAAGAACAAGAATGGGATAATTTCTTCGAGTTAATGTTCGATGAATACTATGGTGGAACCTCGACAAATGCATCAAACCATCATTCCGCTGCACCCGCTCAAAATCATCCACCACCACCAACAGAAGATGCATCTACAACGGTCGAAACTAATGCACCAACTCCATCTACATCTACTCCAGTTATTGCACCCGTTCTACTAGCAGTTGATGAGCAAAACCAAAACCAAAACAATGCAACGTTAGATGAAGACTTATTTGAAAACCCGTTTGCTACGGAATCAGCTGAATCATCTTCATGTTTACGAGAACCATCTAACTCGCATACGTATAACCAACGGTATCCTTCTACTCTGAAGTGGAAAAAAGACCACCCAATTGAACAAGTTATTGGTGAACCTTCAAGGCCAATTCAGACGAGACGCCAACTTGCCACCGATTGTGACTTATGCATTTATCTTTGATCAATTAGCAATATAGAGCCAAAGAACATTCGCGAGGCAATGGCAGATCCCGCATGGATAGAAGCAATGCAGGAGGAACTTCTCCAATACCGTCTTCATGAATCTTGGGAAATGGTTCCAAGACCAATTGACGTTCGCGTCATCGATCTTAAATGGTTATGGAAGAACAAAAGGGATGAAGAAATGACTGTCATTCACAACAAAGCTCGTCTTGTGGCCAAAGGATACAGACAAGAGGAAGGGATAGACTTTGAAGAGTCATTCGCGCCGGTAGCTAGACTAGAAGCAGTCGGGATATTCTTAGCCTACGCCGCTCACAAAAACATCACGGTTTATCGGATGGACATTAAGACCGCGTTCTTGAATGGAACTCTGAAAGAAGAAGTGTACATGAGTCACCCGAAGGCTTCATCGACTTGGAACATCCGGACTACGTCTACAAACTCAAAAAGGCAATCTATGGATTGAAACAAGCTCGAGAGCGTGGTATGACGAACTTTCCTCTTTCCTTATCCAAAACAATTTCACCAAAGGAACAGTTGATCCTACCTTGTTTACACAAAAATGCAAAATCGACATTTTGATTGTTGGATGTATGTGGGACGACATCATCTTTGGGTCCACTAATCCGAATCTTTCAAAACATTTTGAAAATCTCATGAATAGCAAATTTGAAATGTCCATGATGGGGGAACTAAAATTCTTTCTTGGTTTACAAATACATCAGTCCCCTCATGGAATTTTTATAAATCAAGCTAAATACACAACTGAGATTTTGAAAAATCATGGTATGGATAATTGTGATTCGGTCAGAACACCAATGGCAACTTCACAAAAAATTGGAGCCGATTTGTTTGGGAAACCTATTGATCCGAAGAAATATCGGAGCATGATTGGTTCTCTCATGTATCTTACTGCTAGTCGACCCGATATTCATTTTGCTGTTTGCTTATTAGCACAATTTCAGGCAAATCCTACCGAACTGCACCTCAAAGAGGTTAAAAGGATCTTTTGGTACCTGAAGACATCCATTCACATGGGACTTTGGTATCCGAAGGAATCCAAATTTGATCTAACTGCCTTTTCAGATGAGGATCACGCAGGTGACCAAGTTACAGCAAAAAGTACATCCGGAGGAGCATAATTTTTAGGTGAAAAGTTAGTCAGCTGGTCTTCAAAGAACAAGATTGCACTGCACTGTCAACCGCTAAAGCTGAGTATGTGTCTCTATCTGCGTGTTGTGCTCAAGTTCTATGGATGAGAAAACAACTCACAGATTATGGCTTTACTTTCGATAAAATACCTATGTATTGTGACTCAAAAAGTGCCATAGCCATATCATGCAATCCTGTTCATCACTCAAAGACAAAGCATATCAGAGTCCGCTATCACTTCATAAAAGAACATGTGGAAGAAGGTAATGTTGAATTATTCTTCGTGAAGACAGATTACCAACTCGCCGATCTATTTACTAAAGCCCTTCCAAAAGAAAGGGTTAACGATCTAGTTCGACGAATTGGAATGCGAAGCCAAACCCCTGAGGAGTTAGAACGTCTTCTCGAATCTTCTTGAAAATGATTTTCCAAAAAGCTTCGCTGAAAATATTTTTGAAAAACAAAATACAAAATTTTAAAAACCAACAAAAACAAAATATAAAAATATAAAATTTTCAAAAATACAAAAACATTATAAAATCAAAAATCCAAAAATATTCTTCTCACGACATGTCTCTCGTATAATCGATATTCTGTACGTTTCTAGAAATGTCATACAACAATAATACGGGTATGTACATATGCTTGAGCGAGAGTTATTTTAATGTTTTCCAAAACATGTCGTTTCTCAAAATTTCTTAAAAAATGGCTTCCGTATACCTCAGTACGAAACCCGGACAAAAATGATGACTTTTGATTATTTTTCAAATCAAAACTTGTGCTTTTATAGAAAAATCAAGTGTACACTTCAGTGCACTATATTTAAAAATGGTGAGAAATCATCATCATCTTGAGCATTTTTTCAAGATTGTTCAAAAAGATTTTCAAAATCTTTCAAACTATTTTGTGCTCAAGATAACTCCCTCTTAAACCCTTTAATTGATTACGCTTCATTAAAGGGGGC
Organism: Chrysanthemum makinoi; assembly: GCA_910596185.1. Lineage (NCBI taxonomy): Eukaryota > Viridiplantae > Streptophyta > Magnoliopsida > Asterales > Asteraceae > Chrysanthemum > Chrysanthemum makinoi. Next base: position 58,944,998 of record OU343220.1, read on the forward strand.
GTGAATCTAAAATATTCCAAATTCATGCTTAAAACAAATTCGTTTGTCTCCCCAAAAGATTCTAAAATGTTGTTTAATCCGTTGATATCAAAAATATCACGAATATGCTATTTTTGAGGGGGAGGAGACGTGATTAAAATGTGATCAAAAAGTTCAATGATCGTTGTTTGAATCTCAAAATGAGCTCGACTCAGACTGAACCAATGAATTGACGGGAATCAAAGTCAGTAAATGTACCATCTCGAGAAACTTGTGATAGAGATGCACCTTCATGGGTCTAACCTCTTTTTCAAGGAGTGTTTACAACTTCAAGTTAGTTATTAGAGCTAGTTGTCACCTAAAAACTGACAATGGAACTCTTTAACTAGGCAACATAACCGTGTCTCGTGGGGAATTGTCTATCATGAGCCGATCAATTCAAAAAGTGCAAACTCTACCCTCTCTGTGCAGATTTCTATTAAAACTTATGAGCACATGTGAAGGGGGAGTGTTTCTGAAAATATAAAACTCTCAGAGTGTCCCAAACATGTTTTCAATTATAAACACTCTGAGAGATTTTCAAGAAAAATGGTTTTATGGCAACATGGGACAATCATGGAGTTATAAGGTGACTAAGGATAGGAATATTCGTCCTATGATCCGCCAGAGCCGGAGGGATCTACCCAAGGACATCACCAATAGTTTAGACTAGAAGTCCTTAGGTATGATTGAAAAAAGGAGTAATGTGAGAAAGGAGAAAGAAGGGGTTGAAGAATTAAAAGGAAATGTAATGAAAAAGGGTGAAAAAAAATAGCCCTCCATATTCAACCTTAGGGCAGAAACCGGGTTCAATTCATCTGCTACTAGTTGTCACTAGATGACACTAGTATTGAAGACAAAGACGTCATGGACCCAGTGACGAACTGGACTAAAACTTCTAGCCACTCAATTCCTCTCAAAAGGATTTGTTTCATTTTCACTGGGAACCCTACATAATCTATCGACTTTCTCTTAGAGATCGTTGGTATTGAAGAAGGAGACCTCTCCCTAGTCTCCGCTCGGGAAAACCAAAATGCACTATTGAGTCTAGAGCCACGAGATTCATCAAAAGATCTCATAGGAACACTTGACATGACATCGCTTGTTGTTTATCAATAAGGACACAAGTGATATTATAGAGTCCTACGCAGATCTTAGCAATCTGCCAGAACATTTATGAGAATTTTCACATCTGTGATCTTCAGTGATTGAATGGAAACTCCTGCCAGGGATAACATCAAGCACCCGACAGGTCACCGGTAATTCTTGTGGATTACGCTTTGTGTGTCTCAAACAGTCTGATCGTGAAGTGATGCTTCGGTGTACTTCAGCGACTCATCTGAATTGTAGATGTACTTCGGTATATCGCGTTATCTCACTTGTGGGACTCCAATTCAGGAACGGCCTTTGTAAGAATTAGAGATGTGTTTTCACAATATGCTGTTAACACTCTCGAAATTCAAACTTGTAAGTGCTGGACCCCGTTTATCACTGACATGAGCTTATGCAGGTACTGATGATCGTTCCTGGAGGAGACCGCACCATCTTCCCATGCTCATACCAACATCACATGAAAGTTCTCAACAAAATCAAAGGCTTCTCAAAGTTAAAGATGATTCTTCGTCAATATCAAAGAATCTACAAAGTTTAAAGACTAGAGAACTTCACTTCACTGGAAAAGTCAAATAGAAGTGTGAGCATGGTGGAGAAAGAAGTAGAGAAAGACATGGAGACACCTAACCAACGAAGTTGACAACGGCAGACAACCACATTAAGTGATCACAAAGCATGAAGGAATAAAGAATTACGACTATTCTATATCTACACGCAAAGTTCAAGCCCAAGGAAAGTAAAGACCCAATCAAGTGGAGCATCATTTGAATGACCACCCCTTAGGGGGAGATTGTTAGCCTTAATAGTTTTTATTAGAAGTGATGGTCATTCACGTTTAGGAACTTTGTAATGTGTGTTAGATATCGGACTAGAATAGTCAAAGGGCTCGTGGATTGGGCTAAGCTAAATGGGTATTAGTTTAGTTAAACTAGCCTTATGAATGTTGTAATCCAACCCAAGCCTAAACGATCCCACGGAAAGCCTTTTAGGGCATCTTGTGTCTTGTACTATAAATACCCCTCAAAGTCTCATTTGAGGGGTGTGCTTGAAAGTGTGTGTGTGTGTTTATGTTTTCTCTCTCAAGTAATACAACTTATTGTGTTCATCTTTTCTCTCTACGCATAACATACACGGTTTGTATAACATCAAGTCACCATCTTTCTCATCTTTATTTCTTTCATCTTCACGCATAGTTTGTGTTTGTGTTTGTGTTGTTCGTGTTCTACGTATAAAGTGGTAAACGTGGTATTTGTGTGATAAGGTTGATATATTTAAGTTCCTACAGTATCTATATGAGGATGAGAATGACATCATATGAGTGAGAGTTGGATAGACCAACGTGTTGGGAATGGCTGTTTTGATTAATATATCATTTGCACTGACAAGGACATGCATGATAAGTGAGAAAAGGATAAGATCCTATGATGGTGTTCTAGATAGTGAAGTTGTAAGGTGCTAGTTTAAGGAAAATCCTATATGTGGAGATGAAGACGTTTTGTAAAAACACATGATGCGTTTTTCACTTGATGAGGTATTGGAGCAAACTTGTGATAACAAGTTAAAAAGGTTGAACTAGTTGTGGTTTCGTGAACCGGTTTTAGCTACGTGGTGTTTACCTATGTATTGGTATTTTAGAGTCTAAGAGACATAAATTTTGACAAAAGACAATTATGTGAATCGATTTCTCTCCCCCTTAATTTGTGGACATCCAACATAATGTGTAATGTATCAAATAACGAATGACAACTAAGTGTTTAGGAGGTTATTCGGGTTAACGAAAGAGATAGCTTAGTGATGTTTTTCTGGATGATGGTTAGCATACAATGAACTTCATCCTTAAAGTCACGTACCTCTTCTCGATTAATATGAGATGATCGTATGATGAGGCATGTGGTTTCCAAATCGGAAGTGAAGAGGATTTGTTATAACTAAATAACGATGGAGGTGATTTTTGGAAAGCGGAAGCAAAAATGAGATTTGCAAAGAGGTCGTTTAAAATACAAAAATGCAAAGCCAACCCGCTAGAACTTAATTCTATATGCTTTTAAACTATATGCAAGTGTAGGGGTTCCATAAAGCATATTACTAATCTATGTAGCAATAAAGGGGATTATGCAAAATGAGCATATAAAAATTAAAACCAAGTGAGATAACAAATAATTTGTTATCAACCTACAAAACAAATTTGTTAGTGACAAAATATGTTAACATGATAGAAGTCAAATGATAACATATTATATAAGCAAAAACAACACATTGCACTTAGTAGACAAGAAATCACCACACAAGATAGCATCAAAACAATCATATTATGCAAGAATACTACTTTATTCAAGACATTTCATTTTGAGATTGTTTTGTCGTTAGACTTAGACACTTAAGCCTACTTGGCTATACAATAATCTATGAGATTAATTTGTAAGATAAAAAGGCTTCTAAAAGTTTGTCATACTAAAAGCACTTTGACAGATTATATGTGCACACGTAGCAAACAAATAGCGTGACGAGAAGCAAAAGAAACAAAATGAAAGATTCATGCAAGCCATGTTTAAGACATAACAATTTGGAGCATGTATCATTTCGATCGTACTACACATAGATATAATGAATGCCAACTAATAGCATTCAAACACAAATATATCATATCAAAATTATCACGTATCAAAATGGCATATTATGAGTTCATAAGTAACATGTTAATCATGCTAAAAATTATTCAAAAGTAAGTATCATGCAAATAAAGTTTAGGTTTAAACGTTTAGAAGCATGAAACAAGAATACAAGCATTATAAGGATAAAACCGTACTAAGGTTTACACATTTGACTAGTTATCAAATACTAAGATAATGTCAAATCAACTAATCGTATCAAACAAGAACATGTAATCAACACATGTAAGTGCAATGCAAGTGGTTTTAAAAGAAACGTCATATATACTACTTGTTTGATTAGTATTCCTAAGGCAAGACTGTGACAATCCGTACTTTCAGGTCATTTCTCGACACAATTCATGTCTCATTATTTCAACATTTTGAGTAAACTTGGTTTACTTGTTTCAAATTCGCGTAACCTTGGAGGTTTAGCGGCGAATTCATGATCATGACATCACGTACATTTCATATGGACTAAGATTAGTCTACATTTCATTGTCATCATGTGCATCTCATTAGTTCATTCACGACATTTCATTTCATATTTTACGCGTAATTTTTATATTTAATAATCTTTATCGCGTGAGTTATTATTTTGTATATTTAATCCGTTACTTTCAAAAATGATCCCGATGTATTTTTAAACTTACATTTAGTTTATAAAAACTATATTTTTAGTTTTCCTAGTGTTTCAAATTTATTTGGTACTTAAATCATTAAAGTTTAATTATTACGTTGTGTTTCTTAAAAATTTTACGATAATTAATTTATCACTCAATTTTCACAAGGAAAGTATTTTTACAATTTTTATCATCTCATTACATTCTATTTTGAGCTATTAAAAACTTACTTACACCAAAAATTACCATTTACCTTATAAATGATTAATACTTACACAAATCCTTATACCTTTTATCAATAATACACAAAATATACAAGTATTAGTTTAAAAAAAAAAAAAACACAAAGTCTCTACACCCCTCCCCCTTGGCGACAAGGGGAGAGTGTAGTTATTGATTGGCATGGTGTTGTGTCTTCTAATTATTTCATTCAATGTATAAGTCTTTCACCTCAAATAATTTCTCATACATCTCATTTCTTCAAGTGTTAAACAAAAACTTTCTCTCTTCTTTTTGCTCCATAAAACCGGTCACACTTCAAAGGGCCAAAGGGATCAAAAGTTTTGCAAGATCAAGTGTTATTTCAACCTAGATCATATCCTTTTTATGGTTTTGAAATAAAAACCAAGGATATTTAAGTTAATCCTTGTTACTTTCACCTCATCATCTTCACTAGTAAGCATATTCTTATCATTTTCAAGTTTCCTTTTCATTTTCATATGTTTCTTTTCATTTTGGAGCTTATATGCATGATATGTGATTTATACCATTTATTTCATGATTTTAGAGTATATATATATATATGGTCATCCTATAATTATTCCCTTGGTATTGGTTGGTCTTGATGGTGATTAGGAACCCATGACACCCTAAGAAGGTGTATGGTAGGATTAGATTAGTTTTGGAGTTGATTTGAAGGGATTAGAATAGGTTTTGTCCGAGAAAAACTATTTTCGATAACTATATATTTATGTTCTGTCCTTGTTTTGCTTTTCTGGAAAATCCGACAGTAGGCATGACTTTTTGGCCATGATATTTAGAAAATATACTTTAAAACGAATCCGTGGCCGCTTGAACGGAATAAAACGGAGTTATAACGAGAAAGTTATGGATTTTTGAAGTTTGACGACGAAATATATTATTTTCAGAAATTTCAGCATACTATATATATTTTGTCCGAGTCAAAAACGAGCCTTAAGCTTCACAAATTATTTCTACTTCTCAAAAATATATTAGTTTACTTTGATACGAAGCTAAGGACATATTAAACGTAGAAAACGGATTTGAAACGACAAAGATATGCACTTTTTCATAAACTTGCCGTAACTAATTTTCTGCACACAATTAGCCAAAAACCACCATCTTTAACCCTTATTATCTTTATGTTCGAGACATTTTGGACGAAAACTCCTGAACTGAAACTTTTAGATATCGATACAAACTTTCCAAAACCGTCGAGTTCGTTCTCTAACGATCGACGTACACCATTTTACGACTGTTTTTCCGGAGCCATTTTTGTTATTTTCATAAAAATTCCGACGACATTGTTTTGCGACGAAAAGTGGAAATTTCTTTAAAAATCATTATAAAACCATTGTAGGATGACATTTTGACGTAAAAACATGTAAAGTGATTTTTGATTGGTCAAGGCGTCAAAAGAGTATTTTTCGACGTCGAGTAATATTTTCAAAACTCGTAAATGGTATAAATAACATATCAAGTGCATGCATAACATTACATTGCAACTCATGACATATCATATCATTGATAATAGGTCCCGGTTGACGCATCACATTAAACCTCGGTGTACTCACATTTGCCATTATTCCGGTTTATCCAAGTGAGTTTTCATAGCCCCGTTTTACATGCTTTCGATTATTTTCAAACCCACGGGGAGAATACATTGCACTACATTTTTCTTTGTACGATACCAAGTATGTTAAATTCATTACATTGCTTAAGTTACCGCATTTGCCAATTTGAAAGTCCCCATTTCTTGAACATGAACCGTTAATCTTTGAAGCGAGGATGAGTGGATAGATCTATCGAGGGGGACGCCTCCATCCGGGTTGGTGAATCCCAACCAGGTAAACGGATGCATTTCATTTGATCACATTACGGAGTTGTCCGGCAAACACTCTGCAGGGGCATACATGATTGAACAGTCTAGTTTCGGGGTCATGGGCTTAGAGCAATTGTAACATTATTTTTTTCGTGACTTGATGGTCATGCATGCTAGATACTTGTGTAGTCGTATAAAACATTTACATAAACCTATGATTTCTCACCAACATTATTGTTGACCGTTTTTAGCAATGTATTTTCATGTAACTGAGGCATTATCATCATGACATGGTTTAGGGACCTACATTTTGAGTCGCGGCGTCGACTTACATTATGTACATTATGGCACTTTATTTCAAAACATCGTTTGGATTTGTATCATATTTGTATTTCCGTAAACTTTGTAAACCTTTTGGGACCGATGTTGTACTCTGAATGTTTTTTTTTATGCAATATCCAACGATGTGTTTTTAAAACGACACTTTAGGTCGTTCAATATAACTGTGATGTGGTGCTATGACGGTCAATCCCCCAGGAATTCCATTCCGCTGCAAAGCAGTAAATTGGGGTGTGACAGATTGGTATCCGAGCTACAGTTATAGAGAACTAGGTTGCATCATTGACCCTAGACTATAGCTACATTATCATAGCATCTCATCATTTCATCATAGTACATATTCATGTTTATCATGCGGATTCACTTACACTTTATTCGAGATTATTTACTTTTATTTCACATCGGTTGTCACAGACATGTCTTTAGATTCACATCCCATCACCATATCATCGGACTCTAGCTCGGATGATGTCCCAGATAACCCCATCATGGATGATGTTGCATCACATTCCACTGAGATCGTATCTTCCATTGGATCTACTCCAGCCTTCCCACTGATCATGACCGACACTGAGACCGAACCCTTCGAGGAAGGCGAGGTTGCACCCACTCCTCACGTTAGCCCAGCTCACGATCCACCAGCACCACTACTAGCACCATCACCACCATCATCACCATCTCCATCATATTTTCTTAGAGATCCTTTGCCTACGACAGACTTGCCGCCCCAAAAGCGTGCTCGTTTTGATATCCCTACACCAGCATCTACTGAGCCCGAGCCACCCGCTAGATTTGAGTTAGGCGAGAGTTCTAAGGCAGCTTGCTCGGACAGCCTTCTACCGAGGCATTAGGAGCCCGTATTGATAGTCAGCAGATCCAGATTGATAGTTTGACACGACGGTTGGAGGAGTTGTCGGTAGATAGGATTGAACCCATCGCTGAGGAGGTCGAGGGTTTGATATTAGGCAGGGTTTGTATTGACTTATCTCATCAGAGTATTCAGCATAGGCAGATAGAGGATAGGGAGAGTATTGTTGCTTTGCAGGGTCAGATTGATGAGTTGAGGAGTTTGGTGGATAGTTTGGTTACTCAGGTTCGTGATCTTCAGGATCGAGCCGGCGGAGCACCATGAGGTGCCTTATGTAGACTTTTGTCATGTATAGTTTTGACCATTATTATCCTAGTCACGGGGTGTGTGACGTAGTTTAAAGAACTTGTTGTATTTTGGTTGTTGTACAAACAAATGTATCAAGTATTGACTCTACTATGTAGGAATGGTTATTATTATCTATGATATCGGTCCATGTAGGCGAAATTTTCATGTATATTATCCACGTGTGTTGTGATTATATTTGTGATATTTCGTTATTGTTCCGTTGTGATTCCATTTATCTTTATGCATGATGTGGTTGTGGATATATTTGTATGATGGTTGTTTCTACTTACGAGTTCTCATGATTGTTTCATCTTGTGATTTTGAAGAATTATGGCGCCTAAGAAAGCTACACGGAAATGACCCAAGCAGAAATTCAAAAGTTGGTGAATGATAGCATTGCTAATGCACTAAGAGTCGAAAGGGAAACAGTGGCTGCTGCTGAAGCCGCTAGGCTAGCTACTGCTACTGGTAATGCCGGAGGATCTGGGGTTAAGAAATGTTCGTACAAGGATTTCAAGAGTGGTGAACCCACTAAGTTTCGAGGTACCGAGGGAGCTACTGCAATGGTACGATGGTTTGAGAAATTGGAATCGGTGTTTTTGCTTTGTAACTGTCCGGATGACAGTAAGGTCAAATTTGCTACAAGCACTTTACTCGATGGAGCGTTGTCATGGTGGAATTCATACGCTCAACCGATTGGAATGGAGAATGCTTTTAAGCTTACTTGGGAGGAATTCAAGGGCTTGGTGACTAAGAAGTTTTGTCCTCGAACGGAAATCAAAAAGTTGGAGACGGAGTTCTATGAATTGGTCACCATTGGGTATGATATCGACACTTACATTCGGAGATTTCAGGAATTAGCCGCGTTATGCCCGTCAATGGTATCGGATAACGAGAAGTTGCTAGAGGCTTTCATCGGGGGACTTCCCGAAGTTGTTCAAGGAGATGTGACTTCGTTTGATCCACAAACAATTGAGGAAGCTATTCGAGTGACTCAGAAGTTGATGGCACAAGTGGTGAAGCGAGGTAAGTACACCACCACCAACCGAAACAACAACAACCCCAACAACCGTTTCAACAACAATAACCGAGGCAACTACAACAACAATAGCAACAACAACAAACGCAAGTGGGACAACACTAGGGGTAGGAATGCTACTCAACAACCACCCAAGAGGCAAGAGGTTGCTAAGGCTTATGTTGCGGGTCCGAAAGAAGGAAAAGGATATACGGGGGTTTTGCCGAAGTGTAATAAGTGTTTGAGTCATCACAATCCTGGTCGATGTCCTGATCCGTGTGAAAATTGCAAGAAAGTTGGTCACCGTACTAGGGATTGCAAGTGGCCACAAGTTACATGTTTTGGTTGCGGGGAACCTGGACACTACAAGAGGGATTGTAAGAAAGGAAATAATCAAGCAAATCCGAATCAAGGAGGTTTGGCACGAGGAAGGGTTTACGTCATTGGAGGCGGAGAAGATAGGGAGGACCCGAATGTCATCACGGGTACGTTCCTTCTCAATAATCGTTATGCTTCAGTTTTATTTGATTCGGGTGCCGATAAAAGTTTTGTGTCCAATGCATTTGCACCTTTGCTCAACATTAAACCAACTACATTAGACATATCATACAACGTCGAATTAGCTAATGGTAGCGTAGTTAACACAAACACCATTGTTCGCGGTTGCACATTCAATTTTCTTAATCATCCCTTCAACATAGACCTCATGCCCGTAGATTTGGGTAGTTTCGACGTCGTCATCGGCATGGACTGGTTATCTAAGCATCGTGCGAAGATCATTTGTGATGAGAAGGTTGTTCATCTTCCCTATAACGGCGAAACTTTGATTATTCGTGGGGAACGAAGTGGAACTAGAATTAGTATCATATCGAGTATCAAAACGGAGAAGTACATTAAGAAAGGTTGTCTTGCTTTCTTAGCTCATGTAACCGAGAAAAAGTCGGAGGAGAAGCGACTTGAAGATGTTCCTATTGTCCGTGAATTTTCTGAAGTATTTCCCGAGGATTTACCGGGACTTCCACCGGCACGTCAAGTAGAATTTCATATTGACTTAGTGCACGGAGCTGCACCGATTGCTTGAGCACCGTACCGTTTAGCACCATCCGAAATGCAAGAATTGTCTAATCAATTACAAGAGCTTCTAGACAAAGGATTCATTAGGCGAGTTCCTCTCCTTGGGGAGCACCGGTCTTGTTTGTGAAGAAGAAGGATGGATCCTTCCGAATGTGCATAGATTATAGAGAGTTGAACAAGTTAACGGTGAAGAATCGTTACCCACTCCCCAGAATTGATGACTTGTTCGATCAGTTGCAAGGTTCTAGTATTTATTCCAAGATTGATCTTCGATCGGGTTATCATCAGCTTCGAGTTCGGGAAGAGGATATTCCGAAAACAGCGTTTAGAACACGTTACGGTCATTACGAGTTTCAAGTGATGCCGTTTGGATTGACTAATGCACCGGCGGTATTCATGGATCTCATGAATAGAGTTTGTAAGCCGTATTTGGACAAGTTTGTTATAGTGTTCATTGACGACATATTGATCTACTCCAGGAGCAAAGAAGAGCACGAAGAGCATTTAAGGACGATTTTAAGGCTACTCAAGAATGAGAAGTTGTATGCCAAGTTTTCGAAGTGTGATTTTTGGAACCACAAAGTGCAATTTCTTGGTCATGTTATTGATAGTCAAGGACTACAAGTTGATCCCGCAAAGATTGAAGCCGTGAAAGATTGGGCTACTCCAACGAATCCTACAGAAATTCGACAATTTCTAGGACTAGCAGGATATTACCGAAGGTTCATCGAAGGTTTTTTGAAGATAGCGAGACCTTTGACCAAGTTGACACAGAAAAACAAGAAGTACGAGTGGGGAAAGAAACAAGAAGTTGCTTTTCAGTTGTTGAAACAAAAGCTTTGCGGTCGCCAATTTTGGCACTACCCGAAGGCATTGAGAACTTTGTTGTATATTGCGACGCCGCATAAAGGACTTGGGGCTGTTTTAATGCAAAACGAGAAGGTGATAGCGTATGCTTCTCGACAACTTAAGGTTCATGAGAAGAACTACACAACTCATGATCTCGAGTTAGGAGCCGTAGTTTTCGCGCTCAAGATTTGGAGACACTACCTCTATGGTACAAAGTGCACAGTGTTTACCGACCACAAGAGTTTGCAATATATTCTTGATCAGAAGGAGCTTAATATGAGGCAACGTCGTTGGTTGGAGTTACTCAGCGACTATGATTGTGAAATCAAGTATCACCCGGGAAAAGCCAATGTTGTGGCTGATGCTCTTAGTCGGAAAGAGAGGCCTAAACCTTTAAGAGTTCGTTCATTGGGAATGACGATTATTTCTCCTTTACCATCGAAAATCCACGAAGCACAAGTCGAGGCACTTAAAGAGGAGAATCGACCAAGTGAAAAGCTTTATGGTATGCCCGAAAGCGCAAATGGTTTTGTGAAAAGAGCAGATGGAGTATTATGTTTCAAAGATAGAATGTGGGTTCCATTGTATGGCGGAATACGAGAATTGATTATGCATGAGTCGCATAAGTCAAAGTATTCTATTCATCCAGGATCGGATAAGATGTATCAAGATCTTAAGAAGCTTTATTGGTGGCCGAACATGAAAGCGGAGATTGCCACGTACGTTAGCAAATGCCTTACCTGCTCTAAGGTAAAAGTTGAATATCAGAAGCCTTCCGGATTACTCCAACAACCGGAAATTCCTCAATGGAAATGGGAACGCATTACAATGGACTTTGTTACGAAACTTCCTAAGACATCGGGAGGTTACGACGCTATTTGGGTAATTGTTGATCGCCTTACCAAATCAGCCCATTTCATACCGATTAGAGAGACATATTCCATGGAGCAACTCACTAGACTTTATGTCAAGGAAATAGTCTCGAGGCACGGAGCACCAATTTCTATCATTTTCGACAGAGATAGTCGATTCACTTCAAACTTTTGGAATTCATTGCAAGATTCATTCGGAACCAGATTAGAGATGAGCACCGCATATCACCCACAAACCGACGGTCAAAGTGAAAGGACCATTCAAACATTAGAAGATATGCTGAGAGCATGTGTGATTGATTTTGGAAATGGTTGGGCTAACCATTTGCCATTGATTGAATTTTCGTACAACAATAGTTATCATACCAGTATCAAGATGGCACCATTCGAGGCACTATATGGTCGTAAGTGCCGTTCACCTGTTTGTTGGGCCGAAGTAGGAGACGCACAACTTACTGGTCGAAATGGTACGGAAACCACGGAAAAGATTGTTCAAATTCGTGATAGACTCAGAAGCGCAAGGAGTCGAGAAAAGTTATGCGGATGTTAGGCGCAAGGATTTGGAATTTCAAGTAGGTGACAAAGTTATGTTGAAAGTATCGCCTTGGAAGGGCGTGGTACGTTTTGGAAAGCGTGGGAAATTGAACCCGAGATACATTGGACCATTCAAGATTTTGAGCCGAGTTGGTCCGGTAGCTTATCGACTTGATCTTCCACCAGAACTCAGTCATGTGCACAACACGTTTCACGTTTCAAACTTGAAGAAGTGTCTTTCGGACGAATCGCTCGTTATTCCATTGGATGAAGTTCAGCTTGACGACAAACTCAATTTTGTGGAAGAACCTGTAGAAATCATGGACCGCGAGGTCAAGCGGTTGAAACAGAGTCGTATTCCTATTGTGAAAGTTCGTTGGAATTCTCGGCGAGGTCCTGAGTTTACTTGGGAACGGGAAGACCAGATGCGACGCAAGTATCCTCATCTTTTCACCGACACCGTTAGACCTAACAATGATTGAATTCAGGGACTGAATTCCTTTTTGGATGGGCGAATGTGACAATCCGTACTTTCAGGTCATTTCTCGACACAATTCATGTCTCATTATTTCAACATTTTGAGTAAACTTGGTTTACTTGTTTCAAATTCGCGTAACCTTGGAGGTTTAGCGGCGAATTCATGATCATGACATCACGTACATTTCATATGGACTAAGATTAGTCTACATTTCATTGACATCATGTGCATCTCATTAGTTCATTCACGACATTTCATTTCATATTTTACGCGTAATTTTTATATTTAATAATCTTTATCGCGTGAGTTATTATTTTGTATATTTAATCCGTTACTTTCAAAAATGATCCCGAAGTATTTTTAAACTTACATTTAGTTTATAAAAACTATATTTTTAGTTTTCCTAGTGTTTCAAATTTATTTGGTACTTAAATCATTAAAGTTTAATTATTACGTTGTGTTTCTTAAAAATTTTACGATAATTATTTTATCACTCAATTTTCACAAGGAAAGTATTTTTACAATTTTTATCATCTCATTACATTCTATTTTGAGCTATTAAAAACTTACTTACACCAAAAATTACCATTTACCTTATAAATGATTAATACTTACACAAATCCTTATACCTTTTATCAATAATACACAAAATATACAAGTATTAGTTTAAAAAAAAAAAAAAAACACAAAGTCTCTACACCCCTCCCCCCTTGGCCGACAAGGGGGAGAGTGTAGTTATTGATTGGCATGGTGTTGTGTCTTCTAATTATTTCATTCAATGTATAAGTCTTTCACCTCAAATAATTTCTCATACATCTCATTTCTTCAAGTGTTAAACAAAAACTTTCTCTCTTCTTTTTGCTCCATAAAACCGGTCACACTTCAAAGGGCCAAAGGGATCAAGTTTTTGCAAAAATCAAGTGTTATTTCAACCTAGATCATATCCTTTATATGGTTTTGAAATAAAAACCAAGGATATTTAAGTTAATCCTTGTTACTTTCACCTCTTCATTATCACTAGTAAGCATATTCTTATCATTTTCATGTTTCCTTTTCATTTTCATATGTTTCTTTTCATTTTTGGAGCTTATATGCATGATATGTGATTTATACCATTTATTTCATGATTTTAGAGTATATATATATATATGGTCATCCTATAATTATCCCCTTGGTATTGGTTGGTCTTGATGGTGATTAGGAACCCATGACACCCTAAGAAGGTGTATGGTAGGATTAGATTAGTTTTGGAGTTGATTTGAAGGGATTAGAATAGGTTTTGTCCGAGAAAAACTATTTTCGATAACTATATATTTATGTTCTGTCCTTGTTTTGCTTTTCTGGAAAATCCGACAGTAGGCATGACTTTTTGGCCATGATATTTAGAAAATATACTTTAAAACGAATCCGTGGCCGCTTGAACGGAATAAAACGGAGTTATAACGAGAAAGTTATGGATTTTTGAAGTTTGACGACGAAATATATTATTTTCAGAAATTTCAGCATACTATATTTATTTTGTCCGAGTCAAAAACGAGCCTTAAGCTTCACAAATTATTTCGACTTCTCAAAAATATATTAGTTTACTTTGATACGAAGCTAAGGACATATTAAACGTAGAAAACGGATTTGAAACGACAAAGATATGCACTTTTTCATAAACTTGCCGTAACTAATTTTCTGCACACAATTAGCCAAAACCACCATCTTTAACCCTTATTATCTTTATGTTCGAGACCTTTTGGACGAAAACTCCTGAACTGAAACTTTTAGATATCGATACAAACTTTCCAAAACCGTCGAGTTCGTTCTCTAACGATCGACGTACACCATTTTACGACTGTTTTTCCGGAGCCATTTTTGTTATTTTCATAAAAATTCCGACGACATTGTTTTGCGACGAAAAGTGGAAATTTCTTTAAAATTCATTATAAAACCATTGTAGGATGACATTTTGACGTAAAAACATGTAAAGTGATTTTTGATTGGTCAAGGCGTCAAAAGAGTATTTTTCGACGTCGAGTAATATTTTCAAAACTCGTAAATGGTATAAATAACATATCAAGTGCATGCATAACATTACATTGCAACTCATGACATATCATATCATTGATAATAGGTCCCGGTTGACGCATCACATTAAACCTCAGTGTACTCACTTTTGCCATTATTCCAGTTTATCCAAGTGAGTTTTCATAGCCCCGTTTTACATGCTTTCGATTATTTTCAAACCCAAGGGGAGAATACATTGCACTACATTTTTCTTTTGTACGATACCAAGTATGTTAAATTCATTACATTGCTTAAGTTACCGCATTTGCCAATTTGAAAGTCCCCATTTCTTGAACATGAACCGTTAATCTTTGAAGCGAGGATGAGTGGATAGATCTATCGAGGGTGACGCCTCCATCCGGGTTGGTGAATCCCAACCAGGCAAGCGGATGCATTTCATTTGATAACATTACGGAGTTGTCTGGCAAACACTCTGCAGGGGCATACATGATTGAGCAGTCTAGTTTCGGGGTCATGGGCTTAGAGCAATTGTAACATTATTTTTTTCGTGACTTGATGGTCATGCATGCTAGATACTTGTGTAGTCGTATAAAACATTTACATAAACCTATGATTTCTCACCAACATTATTGTTGACCGTTTTTAGCAATGTATTTTCAGGTAACTGAGGCATTATCATCATGACATGGTTTAGGGACCTACATTTTGAGTCGCGGCGTCGACTTACATTATTTACATTATGGCACTTTATTTCAAAACATCGTTTGGATTTGTATCATATTTGTATTTCCGTAAACTTTGTAAACCTTTTGGGACCGATGTTGTACTCTGAATGTTTTTTTTTTATGCAATATCCAACGATGTGTTTTTAAAACGACACTTTAGGTCGTTCAATATAACTGTGATGTGGTGCTATGACAGTCAATCCCCCAGGAATTCCATTCCGCTGCAAAACAGGTAAATTGGGGGTGTGACAAAGACAAACTATCAATGTTTTAACACTTACTTTAGGCAAGTATAAGAAAATAGATTTTTCAAGTTGGAGAATGAATATGAGACTATTACTAGCGGTGCTCAATTAAGGCTAAACACGACCATTTTTACGGGTGATTCCACATACCTAACTTCTCTCCAGGAAGCAATTCAACCGTTAGGTCAAATTGATTTTCTAGTGCAATAGGTTCTCCAGTAGTCATTCTCATGTTAGAAAGACGGGAACTCCTACTTTTTCCTATTAAAGTTCATAAAAGATGATAGTTTACCAATACTTGGCTTAATGTGACACAACTAATATGCAATATAACTAAGGTGAAGAAGATGTCATGTTATACACATGAACTTTAACAATGGTGTGTTGATAAACAATATGTTTTAATCTTGTGTTTAGAATCTAAGGTTGTTTTAAATTACATAGCTAATTATATGATCTAATGGATGACATCTTTTATGTAAAAGTGTACACTTTTTAAAAGTGATTTGATTTATCTAAGACTAGGGAATGGAATATGTTAAATTAAGAATGTTCTCAAGAAAGTTCTTTGGAACTTTATTTGACAAGAATCTAAATAAGCTTACTAACTTCAATAGATCATGTGTATGTTCTAGAGATGTGTAGTTTTAACCTTGGATGTGCACAAGGTTTTGAGCAAGGTTAGGTTTTGATGTATGCTTGAAAGGAAATGGATACAAATAGTATCTTTCATTAAATGAGATTATCGCATGGGATAAAGTAATCATGCTTATGAAAATAAGTATGAAAAGATGAATTGGATACGCTAGTTCATAGATCTTGTTCATTTCAAGATCATTTAGCCAATGAGGGTGTAATGAAATCTCTTGTAACACAACCATTTATGTCGCAAGGAGAGAATAATGCATAGGATATACAATATCCTTTTAACAAGAAGAATACTTAACGCATGATTTCTTAGGCATAATGTTTTTCAAAACATCATGTTTTCCTAAATGAAGATATGAAGCCAAAGTGTTTGGATCGGATAGTCCCATCTAAATAAACTTGGTCTCAAGATTATATTCACTAGATGATGACAAGAGGAATTCACTCGAGTTTCTTATGTATACTCCTCAAGAGTCATTGTTGCTTGGGGTATATGATGTTGGCTTTGAGATTGCATTTTAACATATGTAGTTAAAATGTTGATTTGAGGTTTAACGAAATTTATGCAGAAGTTTAACGTCAAAGTATTACTAATACTTTGATAATTTGTGAAGGTAGTACTACTTATACCTAGTGGAAATTGACAACAATTACCAAGAGCACCATGCTTATTTGATAGTTGAGGTTCTAGCCATAATGAATTATCTAAGTCCTTATATGTGGGAAAGGATGTTTGAGTTTGTTCAAAGGTGCATTTGATTCAGTACAAGTGTTAGACACAAGGGCTTTTTGAGCAATACACTCAACGAATTCAAATGATGGTAAGGATGGTGGATTGGTTGATCTAGGTGGTAGGTCTTCTAGTGTGTCTAAATAAGGATGTGGTGATGTAGGGGTTTGTTGTGCTATGGGAGTACTTAGGTTGATTATTTGTCCATAGATGTTGAACACAAAAAGTACAGATACTAATTCTTATGGTTCATTGGTTGCTACAACTAGTGGGTGGAGTGCTTGAAGTTTTGGTTATGTCTATGAAGCTTAGGGGCTGAGGTATAGGTTTACCTTGAAAGGGCACGTTTGATTTAAAGGATGCTCTTGGAAGTTCATGAGCAATACGCTTAATGGTGCCAAAAGATGGAAGAGGGATAGTAGGTGTCAAAGAGGGATAAGTGGCACAGTATGTTGTTTGTTTTGGATAAGTGTTTCAACATGTGTTGTTAAAATACTTGGGTGTTGATTTTTCGGATATGACTTTTAATGACTACAATCGAAAGTCGCATATACTTGAATATTTCGGATGAAATACTTAAGTTGTCAATCCTAATTTGTTGAGATTATAAAGCTTAGATTGAACTAAAGGATAACAAGACTTGATAGTATGTCTTAAACATACGTGTGAGTTATGACTCTATGTAAGTACTTATCGTCTTGAAGGATGACACATTATTTTCATGTTAACCAAGTGAGGTAATACACGTAGATTCAAAAAAATATCTATAGTCATATGATAGACTTGTGTATGATATCTTTGAAAATAATGAGTCCAGATTTGTTAGTCTCGGTAAGTCATCTAAGTCATCCGCAAACAGGTGAGGAGATGTTGGTGGTGTTTGCACAAAGTACAAGTTTTGGAGACTTTGGTAGTGAAGGTATTTTGGATGGTTGTGAAGTAGTCATAATGGTGGGTGGTATTGGTGGTGGAGTTGTAGTACTTAAGTTTAGAAAGTTCACATCTTGAAAGGGTGATGAGATGTTGAGAGGTAACGAGTCTGAGGATGAGGAGTTCAAGTTAATGAAGCAACAAGATCGAAAGCTAATCCTAGTGGTTTTCTTAAGTGGCTTATTTAAGGTTAATCCATACTAAGCTGGTAGTTTCTAATGAGATGGAAGTGTCTAAGATCATGTCAAACATCCTAAGTTAATCCATTGAGGATGTGTTGAATGAGATATGAAAGATATGCATTAACAACTATCCTAGAAACGAAATTTGGTAAATTAGATTGCGAGATTTAGTAAAATTCAACAACTTACCTATAGGATTCACGACACCATTTCTTTATACAGCCGGAACCCTTAAATTGGTGCCGCCTGGTCCGCCTGTACAGGTATGGTGGTACCAAAATCCATAACAGACGAAACCAAATTAATGGTGCCGTCTGGTCCGTGGAGACCAGAAATCTTTACAGACCCATTTTTTAGGTGTTAGGGACTTCTTCGAAACCTGAAATTTTTCTCAAAACATATGGCATTAACTATTTCTAGTTAGGAACAGTCAATAACGCATACACAAATATAATGGAGCATTGATTTTGAACAAGGGCTAACGATTTTCACATATAAGTGAAAATGGGTAAAATCTGATAACACCCGTGGGCTATCCCCCTGCATGAACCGGTTAGCATACATCAATGTTTTAGGTTAGTTTATCATCCTACGAAGCAAGAACACATAAATGACATCATACAACATTTTTTTTTGTCCTTGTACCAAACACTCTCTTAAAAACTCCATTTTTCAAAGTACTTGACTAATTTAGTTAGTACTCATTGATAATTGAGTTATGACATTTCATAAGTTATACAAGATTTTAGTATAACCTATGCAAAGAAAGTTATCTAATTCTACAAGCGATGGTAAAGCAATTTTCCAACTTAGTGCACAAAATCTAGCAAAGTCTTATTGTGCATAAACAAGAAATCGTCAAACTAGCGAATAAATAACATGGCAAGATTGACACTTATATTATGCAAACAAACAAGTGTAAACAACAATTTGAAAATAAGCAAGCACCATATATGCAAACAACATAAACAAGTAGTCATTTAGCATAGCATAAAATGAAAAACACTTTTCGTCATTTAGCGTTTAAATATGACGATGTGTACCAATCTTGATTAGTTTCCTTTAAACATATTACAAAATTAATTAGTTTCAAAAGAAGTTGTATCAAAGTTCTAAGAATACCAACTTAAATTGTTTGATTCAAAAATTTTAGTTTTTATGTTAAAGCGAAATTTAATATCTTAGACATACTGTAGTATTTGGTCTATTTCACTTATTTAAAATTAGACTCAGGCCATGAGAGTATTTTTAAATGAAAGTAGACTCAATTCCCTTTGAAATGATAGGTGGCTCGACTTGTACGGACTTACGGTTAATTAGCTATGATTTTTTGAAGTTGGCCAAAAAAAAACTGCATACTGTACAGACGGATTCCAAGGAACCAAATAAAGGGATCCGCCCTTTATAAGATTTGGTGCCATGGTCCTCTGAGACAGATTCACCAAAACTAGTATTTGACATAGAGAAAACGTGTGTGACTTACTAGATTTGATAGTAAACATATAATACACATATTTAACAACATATCTACTTATGTAACTTATCTTAAACATTTACGGAGGTGATTTTTCAACTAAATTTATAGTTATCCCAAACACTCCTTTAAAATCACATTTCTTCGCAAATTTTCTATAAGCACTCAATACAATACTTACTAGTTCTTTCAACAAACTTTTATCTTATGTTTCAAGAAAACCTTCAAGCTTGTATACAAAGTTACATTTAACAATAAAATTTCTAAGTATAATTAGCAAAGCATTTTTCTTATTATTTTTCGCTTCAATGGTAATTTGATACATGGATCATACTCTATTTTAAAAACCATTTTTTTTAAATAAGAGCCACGTGGCTCTAATACCAATTGTGGAAACGTAGAGGGGGGGGGGTGAATACGTTACCATTTAAAAACTTTAGATCTTTAGTATCAAATCGCTTATGAAGCTTGTTATAATATGAAAGTATCAATTATTGTTTGTGACTAATATAAAGCATAGTAAACCAAGTTGTCACACAATCATGAACATCAAACCACATCACAAACAATAGTATAGTGCAAGTATAAAAGTAAAGAGATAAAGAAAGGAAAGCGCAAACCGAACACGAGGATTTATAGTGGTTCGGTCACGGATCTCCACTCCGCCCTACTCCACTCCCCGAGTACCCAACTCGAGAGTTACTTCACTAAATCAACAAGCTCCCTTCTCGGCGGAGAAAACCTTACAATCGTCGCTTACACTTTTTCTGGTACAAAGCTAAATACCGGGTTCTAGTTCGAGGTAGAACCAACCTAACGTCGCCTATACAATATTTCTGACACTAAGCTAGATGTCGAGTTCTTTTCAAGGGTACAACCACTCCCACTATGTTTTATGGCCCAACATAACAAACCTTGTGTTTTATGGCACAAACACATAAACCATCTAATCTAGTTTGGTGAAAGTATTGTGATGATGCAATGATGTTCTCCAATAATGATCCATGACATAAATGTCTAATGGATATGAATAACTACTTCTAAATGAACATCCATTGATAGGAAGCCTTCATGATGAAGATCATAAGCTCCCTAAACTTGTTGTGATAGATCTTCAGCTTGTGGTGAGTGAGGATGGCTAGATCTCCAAGCTTTCCTTGGTCGATCAAGATGTAGAGTATGCTTACAACAAAGATGAATGATAGAAGCATTATGATCATGTGATGGTGAGGGTGATTAAAGTATGTTTCTATATTGTTATCTACAGATCTAAATGATGCAAGAAGGGTAGAGAGAAAGTGTGTTGAAGGGATGAAGAAATGAGAAAACAATGGGCTTCTATTTATAGGCAAAAGGGAACAGGAGCGTCCACGGACCACGGAACCAAAAAAAGGGTTCTGCCCTTTATACATTTTGGTTCCGTGGGTGCCTGACAGAAAATCTAAAAAATCTTTCTTCAAATCTTTCCAAGATATTACCATATCTTACTAAGATCTCAGTTGATATATTAAGTGCCAATCTAACCAAAATATTCAAGAGATCTTTCAAGGATTTCAAAGATGATGCATGCCATGATGTAACATGTATTTCCATTAAAAAGTTTATCAAAGTAAACTTGTAAAATGTATTATGTAACTAGTTAATAAAATGTCTAGTTACCTTTTGTAAATTAAAATATCTAGTTGAGTGCTTGTCAAAATAAAATATATTTTGTCAAGTGTAAGTAAACTTTAGTATTTGTATGAAATACTTGTGAATGCAAAATGTAAAATGAGGTTCCAAATAGAATGATTAACCTATTAAAATACTTAGTGACTCTAAACGTATTTTAAACATTCTAAATGATTTGTTAATGGGTTTGATCATAATGCCACATAACAAACATGTACGAACCTGTGTTGTAACATACGAGGACTTGAGACATCGAGAGGTGTTGAATGTATGTTGAGACAAAGTGTGATTACAAGTAACTTGTACATTTTACGTTATGTATTACAAGTTACATGTTTGTCATCAATCAAAACAAATGGTACTGTATAGATTAAATATCGTAATATTTGCACTAACAACCACCAAAGCTTCACAAGTCATACCTACTGGAAACGGTAATCACAAACTCATTCCCGATCCTAGGTTCAAACAACCGGATGCTGATACAGTCATGGGACACTTCATCAATCAACTTGCTCTTATGGTTAAACAAAACTTGACTCTTACTCCTCATACTAACAGTCCTCACACTAACAATGAAATTAGAACTGCATCCAATCATCACAATCATGGTATTGTCAGAGATGGGAAGGTTATGATGCAACCAAGTCAGGGAAGGTAGTATGAACAGGGAAGAGGAGGAGTTGGTGGAGGGTATGTAGCTAATCAGAATCGCGGAAGGAATGCAAATCAAGGACAAGCAAAGCCAATAAAATGCTACAACTGTGGTGGTGAGGGACATATTGCAAGGAACTGCACTTCTCCAAAATGTCCACAGAATGTCGAGTACTTCAGAGACAAGATGTTGCTTGTTCAAGCTCAGGACAATGGAGCAGCTTTGGATGAA
The DNA here is from genome assembly GCA_910596185.1 of Chrysanthemum makinoi. Classification (NCBI taxonomy): domain Eukaryota; kingdom Viridiplantae; phylum Streptophyta; class Magnoliopsida; order Asterales; family Asteraceae; genus Chrysanthemum; species Chrysanthemum makinoi. The sequence goes on from OU343220.1 coordinate 58,967,286, forward strand.
GAGGAGTTGTTGTTTCTCGCTGAGGGAAATGCCAAAACCTATGATGCTGATGTTGATGAACTGCCAATTCAGGAAATAGGTCACAATCATCAAAATGCCTTTCAAGTAGCTGACTGTGATGTATTTGACTCTGATGTCGATGATGAACCTACTGCCCAAACAATCTTCATGGCTAGCATCTCACCTATGGTATCTCCAAAGGTCTCTTCACCACAACTGGCTGGCCCATCCAAAGACTCAATCATTTCAGAGGTATTAAAACTATACGATGAAGTTGATGAGCAAAAGATACATAACAAAGTACAAACTCTTGAAACTTATGAATCAGATATTGAAAATGAGGGTAATAGTAATATTGTCCTTTATGATCAATATGTGACACAATGTGAAAGTGAGATTGTACCAAGTGATGTATCCTTTGCAGTCAATGATGACTATGATTTTGATGAATACACTGCATGTGCCCTTGATGATTCTGTTATCACTGAACTGAATGCCTATAAAGAACAAGTAGCTATTTATGAACAGCGGGCTAAGTTTGAGTTAACAACCCATGAGCAGGAAATGGATGACCAAATGCGTACAATTATTAGAAAAAGTAATTTTAGAGAAGAAGTATTAAAACAAGAGTTAAACTCCTTACAAGAAAAGCTTTCTAAAACTGCTAAGCAAAAACAAAAACTTCAAGATAATGTAAAATGCTGAAGCAAGACTTCAATGATAAGGAATCAAAACTTTTGAATGATTTTTCCAATCTAAAAACTTTGAAAAACAAGCTTGAATTTAGTTGTACGTACAATGAAATTTCATTCAGGCTGCTCACTTGATTACTAAGCACAGAGTCTTAAGCGATAAACATAGTATTCCCCTTGTTGAGGAACCAAATCCAGAGGTCGTTAAAAAGGCTAGGGCTGCTCATAAGGTACTTTATGATGGTAATGAAATCCTTAAGCCTAGGCAGAAACCTAGTTGCGTTGAGTGCACTGAGAAAGATAAGAAATTAGATGAAGTCACTAGGGAGAAAATGAATAAGAAGCTAGAAGATCCTAAGTGTAAAAAGAATAACATAACGATCAAACCCCATGATTACACTAAGGAAAATTGGATCTCCTTAAACAAGTTTAAGCCTCAGACTCTATTAACCCCTGAACAATTGTTCTGGAAAAATAATATGGATATGCAAAAAGCTGAAAATCTTGTTGAAAAGACCCCACATAGGAAAATTCCTGCAGCTACTGTGTATCCTCCAAATACACCAATGGATTTAGTTCCTAGATCTATTGCCACTAATAGCAAAACCATAATCAGCCTATATGTTGTTTATCAACTATTCACTGATTTTGAAAAGACATGTAAGAAGAGAATCACACCTACAGGGATAACTGAGGGGGAAAGGGGTTTTGAGCAAACTAAAGAATGTTATTTAACTGAGGTCATGCCTTTCTTTAAACAATTAAAATGTCAATTTGAGAGTCTTCAAAAGGGAATAAAATCAGATATCAAAGATATGGAAAAGGAATTTGATGCAATGATTGTTGAGGTCAATGATTATGAACAGGAACTCAAATATAACGAAGTTGAAAGGAAAAACTTGCATATCTTAAATGAGAACTTGATTTCGAGTTGTGTTGCTCAAGATGTGTTCTATACTGTTACTAAGCATTCAATTACTGCTTCTCGATTTCATGAATTATCTGTTGCTTTGAAAATTTTCCATGATCGTGTCATTGAGCTTGAAAACAAAAATTCATAACTAAATGAGAAAATTGATTAGGATGATCACGATAATTTGGTAAAGCATCTTTCTAAACTAGAAGTTTAATATTTTGATTTGCAATTAAAATATCAACATCTTAAAGAAAATGTCAAAACCTCAAACATCAAGACATCCTCAAATGTTCCTGAGTTTGATGCAGTTTTTCAGATAAACAAACGTGACAAACATATTCAAGCTCATTGTAACACGATCCGAAAGTTGAAAGCCCAAATTTCACAATTAAAGGGTGAAAAGAACAATGTGATTGGCTCCCAAATGCCTTCTCCTTTAGATTCTCAGTGATCTCAAACTGTTCATCTTCAAAACTTGGTTAATGTTTTACAAAAAGAAAACGAGAGTTTTCTAGAAGAAAATGAAAAAGTTAAACGACACTTTAAAGAGTTATATGATTCAATCAAAGTCACTCATGACAAGAACAACGAAAAAATAACGTCTTTACAAAAAGAGATTGAGAATCTGAGGAAGCAGGAAAAAAGGGAAAATGCCACTTGTCTTTAATGAGAATGTTGCATCAAAGTCATCTACAGACTGCAAATATACTGTGACTGTTAAATACATTCTTCCTCATCTTAGGAATAATGAACTTGTGTTTCGTAACTATTTCACTCACCTTAAGGATAGTCTAGAATGTCTCTGTGAGATTGTTGAAGAAGATTTCATAAATAAGCCACTTGATAGAGAAATTAGGTTTGCTTGCATTCAGGCCAAACGATCTCAGGAGCTGCTAGAATGTTTAATAGCAACATGTCCCAAATCCTTAGGTGCGAAAGGTAAAGCTGTAATGCCTTGTTATATGCCTAGTGCCATGTATACAAACCATTCTATGCCCAGTAATATGAAAGTGAATTCTAAAGTGCCTTCTAGTAGTTCAGATCCTTGCACGTCTAGTTCAGGAATGCAAAAGGTAGCTCAACCAACTAATGTTCCCATAATTCCCTCTACAGGAGTAATTAGTGACATAAAAGCAAGCGGGTCAAAGCCTCCAGGTAATACCAAGCAAGATAGGACCTCGCAAGCTAAGAATGTGCATTGAAAGAGAGTAGAAGACAACCCTAGGAATATTAAGTTTGTGTTGAATAAAATGAATCGTGTTGATTCTAGTATTAGCGATAAGCGTACTGTAATTAATTCGAATTCTGCTACTATCTGCAAACCAAGTACTGATGATTGCTTGAATTCTGTTACTAATCATGAATGTGGTGTGAATGATTTTTCTAATGCTGTGAAATGCCCTGTTAAAACTGTTAATGTTATAAATCATGCTAAGAAGGCTAAAAGACAAAGGCGAAAGAAAGTAAGAAAACAATGGAAACCCACAGGGAGAAAATTCAGTATTATAGGTTATCAATGGATACCTACTGGCCGTAAGGTTAATGAGTTTTGCCATAAATTTGCTAAGTCAATGCCCACTAGAAAATGGATGCCTACTGGTAGAACTATTCCCTTAAGAAGTGAACATACTTTGAATAGGTCAAATACGGACACTAGCACTGCATCTATTTCTAATGATTCCATTGTTTCTACTTCTGATGTGGGTGTTCCAATCACTGTTACTAACCAAGTGGAACCCATTATTGCATGGGGTTCCCAATTATCCAGTTATCCATTCTTGTCTGTGTTCAACTGCAGATCGTTCAAATCGTTCTGTGGTACCTGGACTCAGGCTGTTCCAAGCATATGACTGGAGATCGCTCGCGGCTCATGAACTTCGTGAGTAAATTCATCAGGACTGTTAGATTCGGGAACGACCATTTTGGTGCAATTATGGGTTATGGAGACTATGTTGTTGGCAAAAGTGTAATCTCCAGGGTATACTATGTTGAAGGTCTTGGTCATAATTTGTTTTCTGTTGGTCAATTCTGTGATTCCGATCTTGAAGTGGCCTTTAGAAAACATACTTTTTTCGTTAGAGAACTTGATGGTGTGGAATTGTTAAGAGGTACTCGTGGTTCAAATCTATACACCATCTCTATCGAAGACATGATGAAGTCTTCTCCAATCTGCTTGCTGTCAAAGGCTTCGAAAACAAAGTCATGGTTATGGCATCGTCATCTCAATCACTTGAACTTCGGCACCATTAACAATCTTTCCAGAAAGGACCTTGTAAGAGGCTTACCCAGATTAAAGTATGAAAAAGATCATCTTTGTTCAGCTTGCCAATTGGGAAAAAGCACGAAATATGCCCACAAACCAAAACCCACAAACTCAGTAATGGAAGTTCTTCATACCCTTCATATGGATTTGTGGGGACCAATGAGAGTGCAAACGATAAATGGGAAGAAATATATTCTAGTCATCATCAAACTTATCAAGCAGCTTCAGGTTCGACTTAACAATACGGTTAGAATTCTTCGAACAGACAATGACACAGAGTTCGTTAACAAAGATTTAATTCAGTTTTATGAAAGTGTTAGAATCATTCATCAAAGAAGTGTTCCACGAACTCCTCAACAGAACGGTGTAGTTGAAAGACGAAATCGAACTCTTGTGGAAGCCGCAAGAACAATGCTTGTTTATTCAAAGGTTCCAATGTTTCTCTGGGCTGAAGCCATTGCCATTGCCTGCTACACCCAAAATCGTTCCTTGATACACACCTCTCAATGAAAAACTCCATATGAACTTGTCCATAAATGAAAACCCGATCTATCCTATCTTCGTGTGTTTGGTGCTTTGTGCTATCCAACGAATGACGGTCAAGATTTAGGTAAGTTAAGAGCTAAGGCGGACATTGAAGTTTTTGTAGGTTATTGATAACGCTACACGCGTCGTTCGGGGTCAAGGAAACTTCCTTTTCTTCGAGCAAGTTTTATAACACCCTAGGCAGTGAACCTAATCGTTGTAGTGTAGTAATTAGGGTAAGCCACGGGTATTGATATCGTTCTCTAGGGGAATAGGAATGCTAGTAAGGAGTTACTACGCTAAGGTTGAGGTTGAAGAAGATTATTTTTGTATTTTTATATTTTATGAAATTGAAAGGTACGAATCTCGGGTATTGGATTTGGGGGGTTGGTATTTCTACCGATTACTCTACTATTATATAATTATCTAAACTAAGGTTGTGGGAGTCTATGTCTAATTAATGTGTGCTCGTATGATAGTTTAAAGATGTGTTTACTTAGGTTTTACTACTCCTTAATTATCTCCTATTGATGGTTGAGTTGTCACGTCCTTATTCTTAGTTGCGTTGTGTGTCTAAAGTTCTAGGGTATGCATTTCTCCCTAACTCTTTGAACTTACCAAAGGGTCTCGTCTACAAAACCCACTAGGGATGATAAACTCTTACTCTAAGGCACTCTTTGGATGGTTTAGCCTACAACTACTCAGGTAATCATATTCTAAGGTTCACAAAGATGAATCAAGCATTAAGTACACAACGAATGACCTATCGCATTACTAGATCATTAGTCAACTAAGATAAGAAACAACCAATCAATATTCAATAATTAAGTTTCATATTCCTAAGCAAACACACAAGTAAATTAGCCGGACATGGAGAACATGCAAGCATACACACAAATAATCAAAGACATAATTGAATTGATGAAGTAAAGACTTATCTTGATGTAAAATAGGGTTTAGAACCCTAAAATACTGTACAAGATACCCTTGGTTCGGTTTTAGGTTTTTACTCCAAAAAGACTCTCCCTAAAACTGAAAAATTCGGATTCTATATATAAGATTACATATGCGACGGCGTCACCTTATGTTTCGTGACGCCGTCGTGTCGCCGTCATTAGGGTTTTGTTTTGGCCACGTTAACCTTGCGACGGCGTCACCTTATGCCTGTGACGCCGTCCTCTTCAGCTTCTGACGCTGTCTGGGTCACATCTAGGCCGTCTGAGTTACGACGGTCTACTCCTTTAAAGCCCGACGCCGTCTCTTGAAAATACGAGTTTTGTCTTCTGACCCGTCACAAAATCCTACGACGGCGTCGCAGTTAAGCAGTGACGCCGTCGTCTTCTATTTTCAGCAGCTTTGAGTGTTTCGATTCTGACTTTGGCCATTTTCTTCGTATATTCGCGCCTTTTCGTCCAAATAAGTGCTATTCCAGCATTTTGCCTTCAAGAGACCTAAAAAGTGAAAAGGAACGATATTAAGCAATAACGGATACAAAAGTGATCAAATAAGGGCTAAAACGACCCCTCAAAATGGTACCTTTTACAACCTTATCAAATATCCCTACATTTGTTATTTGCTTGTCCTTAAGCAAATGTGCTTTTAGCCAATTAATTTATAAGTTAGGGGTCATGAAGCATTGATTCAAAACGGTCCACAACACATATAAGCCCCGCAAAAGTCATAACAAGCCCGGAAATTACATACTAGCACCTCACATGGGTTGTTTGGATACTCACATCTCTCTCGGGTGTATATCTGAAATATAACAAATAGGAAATGGAAGATAAACACTCATTAACCGGTCCTAGTACATAGATTACCATAGGCTTGAGAATAGATCAAACCTCCATCGCTTTGGCGTAAGCACCTAGGAAAGACTATCAAAGAGGTCTTTTAAAGGGTTGTAACGTTAGGCTTACGGTAGGCAAACAAAGGGTTTGGTGGGATAGGCTTTTTAGTGGTGGAAAGTCAAAAATCTCTATGTTAAATGCATACGAATAATGGCGTTGCTAAGGCAAGACTCGACACTCTAAAACTCTAGTTAACGGAAATAAACAAACATAAATTTAAAGACTAGATGTAGGATGGTAGCCCGTATGTTTTTTTTTTTTTTTTTTTTTTCATACACTTTTACTCTACCATCCTCTAAGGTAATATCAAAATGATAGGGATTTATAGGCACATCCCTACACTTGAGTTTTTATTACTCTAACACGAATTTGACCCGAATTGAAAAGATCAAAACACTTGGGATACATTATTATGCAAACAAAGGGAATTTGAATTTAACATTCCCTTCCCGTCATAAACTTTAACTTTTCCCATGAATCCCAATCGTCCCAAAACTGTATACAAGGGATATGACTCGACTTAGCAACTCATGCAAGCAACCAGATAATTGAACTAAGGGTTTAGGGTGATAACAATAATGCACTAAAAGTGAGTGCATATAGGGTAGGCTAAGGCGATTTGGGTGTATATTTGGGGGGTGGGGTGTAGACAATGCTCTTCATTGATATTCCGGAAAAACCGAAACATCACAAGAACCGCGAAAAGGATAGGCTCTGAGGGGTTAACTAGGGGTATCGTGTACTAAAGATGAGTACAACGCAAAGGGTGTGGGGGAATTACTCAACCGATTTGGAAGAAGTAATTATATTACGGGTATGAAACAAGGGTTTATCCTAATGCCTCTTATCATTTAGCTATTCCTAACTACACAAGTGTAGCCTCACTTGCGATCTCGGAATGCATCACAAAACAAGTTCTAGAATCTAATATACTACCGGTTCACACTCTAAGCATTAAAGATGAATGCTTTAATTCCTACTAATCTAAGGGCGATCCTCACATTTTGGGTGGAATTTAGGTGGTAAAGGGTTTTTTTGTGCTAGTCATGCAACTTCCTATCCATGAGACACTTTTGTTAAAACTAATGGCCCACTCCTATATGTCATGAAAAATTAAAAATTTGGTGCCAAAATTACCCTAACCGACATTTTCTCATGGTTTATTACACAAATGCATTTGGACAAAGCAAATAATCAAGGATAAGCATAGTTTCAAAGTTCCCGTTTTATTTTCCCTCCCTACACTTAAACTGAACATTGTCCCCAATGTTCCCCGAAAGTATCAAAGTTATGATAATGGAAGGTAATTAAAAACGAAAGAAACTAGTACTCCCCTGATTAGCTCGGTAGGATCCGTGTGAAGTGGTGGTTAAATCCTTTCCAAGAAGAATTATTGCGTGAAAAGCTCCTTCCAATCTTATGTAACTTCTTCTTGACAAACTAAACCTGCACACTTGAAGAAAACAAACAAAACCTTCGCGTAAAATCGGCGGTAATAATATATATAAGACTCGATTTAAACTAGGATATAATGCTTGTGGAATGGATGTTTACAGAATTTCTAAGAAAATTAAGACCTGGAAAATTCCAAAAATTTATAAGTAGCTCAGAAAACGAGAAAAAGTGATCTGATGTTTTTTCTCCTTCCTGACGCCGTCAGGTTGCAATCCTGACGCCGTCAGGTTATCCTGACAAAAACTGGTCTGCGATTTTCTGGAAAAATTCTGGAAAATTTACATCTTTAGAATCTAGAAAAATTTCTGCAAAAACATCCATTATGACTCGATACAAGCATTTGACTCGAACAAACAAACATATATATCTTTTAGTTAATTGTTATTCTCATGTTTACGTTTCTTTTGAAAACGTGTGTAATCCTCCCTACACTTATCCCTTATGTAAAATACCTTTAAATGCAATTAAGACGAGGTTAAAAACAAAATAAAGCATTTTTACAAAATTAAACATGAGGATAAACAATTAATAAAAGACATATGACACTAACAAGCAAACAATTAAGCATGGGTTGCCTCCCACGAAGCGCTTTTCTTTATTTAAGAGTCTTGTAGCTAGACTCGTAGTCGTGCTCCTACGTACCGATATAAGTAAGTCTATCCTCAACAATGTCGTAAGGATCAAACTTATCATTCAAGTTCCTAGTAGTACGTTCGGTTAAATATGTCTTTTCAAACTTTTCGCCATCGGGATCATAGATTTGTATCCTAATGTGCCATTCTCCATTACCATCACTAGGCGGTCTATCCCAATCCCATTTGTGTTCAGATTTCTCAACTTTCCACTTATTCATGACAAGGTTAACGGGCAAGCTTCCTAGGAACTCGGTCATCTTCCTAAATACTAAGGCGTCCTCGAACGGGTTCACTTCCATGTCCCTAGCCATTTCTTTTTCTTGGAAAGTTGCTTTACTAGTGAAGGCTTTATCTAGGTAAAAAGGTCTTTGGGGGCCTATGATGTTCTTATCAATCCAAGGTCCATATCTAGAAGGCTCTCTATCCAACCTAATCTCTTGTGGGATTTCCTCATCCTTGTAGTACGTATGCTTTTTGACATCGTAAATTGATCTAGTATTTCCCTCTCCTACCACTATTTTGGACATCTTACAATCGATGATGGCACTAGCGGTAGCTAAAAATCCTCTTCCAACTAGTAATGGGCATGTCGGGTCCTTATTCATGTCTAGCACATGAAAGTCGGCCAAAAGAGTCAACTCTCCTACGTGTACTACCATGTCCTTTATTATTCCTACCGGACGTGCCACACTACCGTCCGCTAGACCTAAGATGGTTTCCGTTGGTTCTATTTTACCTAAGTTAAGGCTTCTATGGAGGGACAACGGAACAAGATTGATGCATGATCCTAAGTCGGCTAGAGCGTCGAGTGGTTTGGAAGTTCCAAGCCTACACGGAAGAGTGAATAGCCCAGGATCGTCTAACTTCTTAGGTAAGTTGTTTCGCACAAAAGCGGACCCATGTTTTCCAAGCCTAAGTTCTAACTCATATTTTTCTTTCAAAGCATTATAATAAGGTGCATGAGCTAAGACTTCAAGAATCGGTTTTTCTTGATGGAGTTCCTTGTACTCCTCCTCTAAACTAGGTTTGGATTCTTGGCTGACGGGTTTCTCAAGAGTAGGCTCTACCAATGGTGCCGGGCCTTGGTACCTCTTGGATGGCTTGGAACCCTTTTTGATAGCATTTACCGAGTGAACCGTCGGGTGTGAGGGGCATGGACGTGCATTCTCCCATGGTGAACTAGAACATGAAGTCGACGCAATCGAATTCACTTTTGGGTTCTTTATGGTATCACTTGGGAGTGCTCTAACTTCCCGTTCATTGAAGGCTCTTAAGAGGGCATCAAGCTTGTTTGTCATCTCGCTTTGTTTTAGCTTAAAATCGGCTTGAAGCTTATTCAATCGAGTCTCTTGGGATGACAAAAATCTAGATGCAATTGCCTCAAGATTAGTGGGGTTCCCGGTATTAAAAGAATTGAACCTAGTGGGCGAACTATATGAGCTCTGGGGTGTGCTTGAGTTTTGGTTCCACTTAAGGTTAGGGTGATTTCTCCATGAGGGGTTGTACGAGTTTCCTAAGTTGTTTTGTTCGGGTTTGAAAGTGTACCACTTCTCTCCCGCTCCGTCGGTACGCACAGAGGCGTAGTCCGCAAAAGCTTGTTCGGGGAGCCTTGTGCAATCACGAGTGTCATGGGGACCATTGCATAACTCACAAGGTAGAGTGATTTGATTCACTTGTCGTGAGGACTTAGGATTTTTGTAGGAACTCATGAGGAATTTAACTTGATCTTCAAGTTCGATCATCCTACGGTCGGAAGGTTGTGAGTCGATGGAAGGCAAGGAGATTTCCTTGACGGTTTTAGGTAGCTCACGGGGGTCATCCCAACTTTCGTTGTCGTAGAGGGCAAGGTCCTCTATTATACCCCATGATTCTTCCGCGGTGAGATCACTAAGTTTTCCACCGGCCGCTTGGTCAATGGATCGCTTAGTGGGGAAGTTGACATGATCATAAAAGATTTGGACTTGGAGCCAAAGATCAATGCCGTGATGAGGGACTTTATGAAGTAAGTCCTTGAATCGGGTCCATGCTTCGTAGAGAGATTCACCTTGACGTTGTTGGAACATCAAGATGTGATTCCTAAGCTTAGTGGTTCTCCCCGGTGGGAAAAATTAAGCAAGGAAGCGAGAGGTAAGATCATCCCAACTTGAGATGGAGCCGGCGAGAAGTCGCTCAAGCCAATTACTAGCTTGGTCCCATAGAGAGAATTGGAAGAGACGCAGGCGCGTGGTCTCCCGAGTAGTAGCATCAAGGTCGATGGAATCGACAATTTTGAGGAAGTCCCTCAGATGCTGATTTGGATCTTCGGAACGAAGTCCATGGAATGCACATCCGTTTTGCACCAACCGGTTGGTGTCAGATCGCAGGGCCGTAGTTTGGGCTTGGTCGGGAAGCTCAATGGTGTTCCTATAGCCTAGGTGGCTTGGTCTTGAGTATTCACCAAGAGTACGGACTCTTGGCGGGTCAATTGGTGGCGGGTTGATGAATGGCTGGTGGTTATCACCTTCCATGATGAAAAGTGATGGGGCTACGAACAAAGGTCACGAAGAAGGGGGATAGACTAAGAGAAAGCTAAAAATGAGAAAAAAAAATTTACTTGATAGGAATCAAGCAAAGAACCTAAACGAGGTGGACTACTAACTAGCTATTCTATTCCCCGGCAGCGGCGCCAAAAACTTGATAATGCTACACGCGTCGTTCGGGGTCAAGGAAACTTCCTTTTCTTCGAGCAAGTTTTATAACACCCTAGGCAGTGAACCTAATCGTTGTAGTGTAGTAATTAGGGTAAGCCACGGGTATTGATATCGTTCTCTAGGGGAATAGGAATGCTAGTAAGGAGTTACTACGCTAAGGTTGAGGTTGAAGAAGATTATTTTTGTATTTTTATATTTTATGAAATTGAAAGGTACGAATCTCGGGTATTGGATTTGGGGGGTTGGTATTTCTACCGATTACTCTACTATTATCTAATTATCTAAACTAAGGTTGTGGGAGTCTATGTCTAATTAATGTGTGCTCGTATGATAGTTTAAAGATGTGTTTACTTAGGTTTTACTACTCCTTAATTATCTCCTATTGATGGTTGAGTTGTCACGTCCTTATTCTTAGTTGCGTTGTGTGTCTAAAGTTGTAGGGTATGCATTTCTCCCTAACTCTTTGAACTTACCAAAGGGTCTCGTCTACAAAACCCACTAGGGATGATAAACTCTTACTCTAAGGCACTCTTTGGATGGTTTAGCCTACAACTACTCAGGTAATCATATTCTAAGGTTCACAAAGATGAATCAAGCATTAAGTACACAACGAATGACCTATCGCATTACTAGATCATTAGTCAACTAAGATAAGAAACAACCAATCAATATTCAATAATTAAGTTTCATATTCCTAAGCAAACACACAAGTAAATTAGCCGGACATGGAAAACATGCAAGCATACACACAAATAATCAAAGACATAATTGAATTGATGAAGTAAAGACTTATCTTGATGTAAAATAGGGTTTATAACCCTAAAATACTGTACAAGATACCCTTGGTTCGGTTTTAGGTTTTTACTCCAAAAAGACTCTCCCTAAAACTGAAAAATTCGGATTCTATATATAAGATTACATATGCGACGGCGTCACCTTATGTTTCGTGACGCCGTCGTGTCACCGTCATTAAGGTTTCATCTTGGCCACGTTAACCTTGCGACGACGTCACCTTATGCCTGTGACGCCGTCCTCTTCAGCTTCTGACGCCATCTGGGTCACATCTAGGCCGTCTAAGTTACGACGGTCTACTCCTTTAAAGCCCGACGCCGTCTCTTGAAAATATGAGTTTTGTCTTCTAACCCGTCACAAAATCCTACGACGGCGTCGCAGTTAAGCAGTGACACCGTCGCCTTCTATTTTCAGCAGCTTTGAGTGTCTCGATTCTGACTTTGGCCATTTTCTTCGTATATTCGCGCCTTTTCATCCAAATAAGTGCTATTCCAGCATTTTGCCTTCAAGAGACCTAAAAAGTGAAAAGGAACGATATTAAGCAATAACGGATAAAAAAGTGATCAAATAAGGGCTAAAACGACCCCTCAAAATGGTACCTTTTAAAACCTTATCAGTTATGCATCAAACAAGAAGGGTTACCGAATCTACAACAAAAGAACTCGAGATATCATGGAAACTATTCACGTCACGTTCGATGAGCTGTCTTGGAAAATAGCTCCAGAACAATCCAGTTCTGGACCCGCATCTCAACCTTCATCGAGTAGTCCTATCAGTTCTACTCTTGTACTAAGTCCGTCACCAGCAACTCCTTATGTACCTCCCTCAGAAGATGATTTGAAGAAATTATTTGATCCAATGTTTGATGAACACTATGAGCCAAATGCTAATGATCTGTCAATTCCATCAACATAGGCTGCTCCTATCCCTGTCAATGAAGTTAACCCTTCAGTTTCAATGTCATTAAGTCAAGAAGCGCCTGCTGCTGATAACTCTGTCTCATCAACAAATCATCAATCATCGAATGTACATCATGGAATTGTTTCTGGCACCCATGATGAAGTTAATCCCTTTGCTACTCCCGAAGATGCCCCCTTTGAGAACATATTTGCTCCTGAATCATCTTAAGATCCATCTTCTTCAGGAGAAATCGACTTTGCTACATCAGTTCCTCAACAACAACCACATGAACACCTAAGAAAATGGACTCATGATCATCCATTGGACAACATCATTGGAAACCTCTCTCGTCCAGTATCCACTAGGAAACAACTTGCAACTGATGCCTTATGGTGCTTTTTCAACTCCATACTCTCTAAGATCGAATCGAAAGACGTTAAAACTGCCACGAATGAAGACAGCTGGTTCAATGCTATGTAAGAATAAATTCATGAGTTTGATCATCTAGATGTATGGGAATTAGTACCTGCTCCTGACTGTGCTATGATCATTGCTCTAAAGTGGATCTTCAAAGTAAAACTTGATGAGCATGGTGATGTATTAAAGAACAAGGCTCGATTGGTCGCTAAAGGATACCGTCAAGAGAAGGGTATTGACTTTGAAGAATCATTTGCTCCAGTTGCTCATATCGAGGCAATCAGAATCTTCCTGGCTAATGCTGCTAGTAAGAATATGGTAGTCTATCAGATGGATGTAAAGACTGCATTTCTTAACGGAGATCTTAAAGAAGTCGTATACGTCAGCCAACCGGAAGGTTTTTTGAATCCAGAGCATCCTACTCATGTCTATCGCTTAAAGAAGGCTCTTTACGGTTTGAAGCAAGCTCCAAGGGAATGGTATGATACGCTATCAAAGTTTTTACTATCTACTGGATTCAGCAAAGGAGCAGTTGATCGAACATTATTCACCAGAAAGTCAGGCAAACATTTAATTCACGTTTAAATCTACGTTGATGATATTATTTTTGCCTCGACTGACCCCAATGAATGTGTTTGTTTTTCAAATGAAATGGGTTCCAAATTTCAAATGTCAATGATGGGGCAAATGTCATTTTTCTTGGGATTACAAATTTCACAAAGTCCCGGAGGCATTTTTATAAATCAATCTAAATATGCAAATGAGATTGAAATTTGGATTGACACTCCCATGATAGAGCAGACTAAACTGGATGAGGACCACTCAGGGATCATGGTAGACCAAACAAAATATCGTAGTATGATTGGATCCCTGATGTACCTCACAGCCAGTAGACTAGACATTCTGTTCGCTGTTTGCATGTGTGCTAGATACCAGGCTAAGCGTACCAAAAAGCACCTTGAAGCGGTTAAACGGTTCTTTCGGTATCTCCAAGGAACCATCAATATGGGACTTTGGTACCCGAAGGACACCGGTATGTCACTAATAGCCTATGCAGATGCTGATCGTGCAGGATGTCAAGATACACATCGAAGTACGTCTGGAGGTGCTCAGTTTTTGGGTGATAAGCTTGTGAGCTGGTCTTCAAAGAAACAAATGAGTACTTCTATTTCCTCTACAGAGGCTGAATACATATCCATGTCATCTTGTTGTGCTCAAATCCTATGGATGAGATCCCGATTATCTGACTATGGCTTTCAATTCAACAAAATCCTTCTGTACTGTGATAATAAAAGTGCTATTGCTCTTTCATGCAACAACGTTCAACACTCAAGAGCAAAGCACATCGACATTCGACATCATTTCATCAGGGAGCAAGTGGAAAACGGTGTGGTGGAACTATATTTTGTGAGGACAGAATACCAGTTAGCAGATATCTTCACCAAAGCTCTTCCTAGAGAACGTTTTGAGTTTATCCTCCCACGACTTGGTCTAAAGAGTCTACAACCGGAGACACTTAAACGTCTTCAAGAGGAAGAAGATGAGTAAAAGGTTTTTCTTCATCTATCTCTTGTAAATAGTTATTCAAAAACCAAAATACAAAAATATAAAACCAACAAAAAGCAAATAGAAATATATAAAATTTTAAAAATTCCAAAAAATATAGTCATTTTTGTCATGTTTCTCATGGTTCGATAACATCTACGGTCTTGGTGTTGTCATTCAAAGAATGACACGGGTATTTAGATGAAGTTCGAATGTTCAAAAAAAAAATTTTGGGAGAAAGTGAAACTAAGGCTTATAGTCATTTCAGTCTATAACCCGTGTTTTAAAAGAAATAACAAATTCATGCTTAATCGTGTTTTTCAAATCTCATGCTCTGATTCTATAAACAAATATTTGCTATCTAATGAAAACTAATTTCTTTGTAAAATAACTCGGACTCAATGTTTGAAAATCATCTGGACTTAACTTTTGTCAAAATATCAATCTCTCAATCAACAACTTATGTCATTGATTGAGGGGGAAAATGATTTCAATTAAATTAAAATGTTATTTGTCATACAATTGTTTTCAAAAGATACTCATACATGTTTGATCAATGGAGTTTAAAGTCTCAAAATCAGATCCTTATCAGTTAAAATGTTTTCACAAGCAAGTTACTATTCTCCTCAAAAGCTTTCAAAAATCAATTTTAATCTACAGAGATCACAAATATCAAATGATTTGATAATTGTGATCGGGGGAGAATTGGTGATTTAAATTGGATTTATACTGATAATTCGATAAATGGTTTTATAATGTTTTACTTGCTTTCCTCCCCACATGTGCCAAACGATTTTAAATTTTCCATGCACATGTTGAGGGGAGCATCTTTTTAAACCACAAAGAATTGAAACGTGATTGATTTGTCTCTTAGTGCAGGTCCCTTCTAATATGTTCAAAACTCTTTCAAACCTCGAGGCACATAATGCACATGTTGAGGGGGAGCAAACTTATGAAAACCTCATCCTTCCCCAATTTGCTTTATCTACTTGATTTGATAAAGGAAGTGATATTGATATCTTTTAGAAAATGGTAATCAAAGAATTTAATTCTTCCTCTTGCCTCCGTGTGCCAAAACGATTTCAAACACATAATGCACATGTTGAGGGGGAGCTCTTTTTCTAAAAATATCAAAAGCAATTCAGGTACAAAATGCTTTGATAATATATCACAAGTATCTGGATTGATTTTCAATTGGTTCCAATGGCAGATGAATGATACCAAATAGACCGACCAAATTTACGTTATGTATGGTGATATAAGGATGGTTAGGTTAGGTATTCGTTCCCACGATCCCACCAGTGCCGGAGGGATCTACCCAGGGATAATCCACTAGATAGTGTAGAAGTCCTTAGGTATGATGAAAAAAGGAGAAAAGTGAGATATGGAAGAGTGCAGACTGAGACTGAGCTAGTACTGGAATGAACCCAACAAGGTTCTAGTTATGAAGTCTCGGTAAGCACTGAAGGGGTTGAAGAATGAAAAAGAATTGAATGAGAAAAGGGTGAAAATAAATAGCCCTCCAATTATTCAACCTTAGGGCAGAAACCGGGTTCAACTCATATGCTACTGGTGGTTACCAAGGTAACATCGGTATTGAAGTCAAGACGTCATGGACCCAGTGACGCACTGCACTACATCTTCCCAAGCCACTCAAGTTCCTCTTAAAAGGACTTGTTTCATTCTCACGGGGAATCGACATAATCTATGGACTTTCTCTTAGAGTTTGTTGATATTGAAGAAGGAGACCCTCTCCCTAGTCTCCGGAATTGGAACCAAATATGCACAATTGAGTCTAGAGCCACGAGATCATCAAATATATCTCTTTAGGACACTGTCAATGAAGACTCTCTGTTTCACACAATGTGGAAAGAGAGATTATATCTTTAGAGTCCTACGCAGTATCCTTGTGGTATTGCCAGAACATCTAAGTGATATGCAAACATATTCACAATGAAGATGGAAAGCCTTCTAGAGCCAACATCAAACAAGCTCTTGGTAGGTGGCATGTGAGATCTATCCAATAGATCAACCATGTAACAACTGAACAGAAACAATGGGGCGATTCATTCTTATGAATCAATCCTGGTTCAGGTTATGGATTGATGAATACCTTTGAAAAACCGGTCGTTGTGCTTAAAAATTCCTTTATGTAGCACATAGACTGCGTATTAATATTTCAAATATAAAAGGTGTTTATGATTGATAATTGATGTTTCTCAAAACCCTCGTTGTATTGCAAAAACTCTTTATTGAGCAGTACACAATTGTTTTTCAAATCATTTTTCATCAATCAGTGAATCTCAAAATTCGTTGGTTCACTCACTCCGTGTTTTCTTCTTTTGAGATGTTCCGGTTTGAGAACAGCTAGAGCAGCTGCGAAACCCTGTCAAGGAAATTCTTCGGAATTATACCTGATCATAGGCAGTACTTGTACTGATCAACGGGGAACCGTGGGCCGTGTACCTCAATTCAACGAAAGTGATCGAAGACACTTTCGTGTGTTTATTGCTAACTGTTGTATGCAGGTACGCCCGACGTTTGCAGCTGATCAGAATGGAGAGGTCAATCCATAACCGCATGCTCACACAACACATTCATTTCTAAAGAAATCATGATTAGTGCATCAATGACTCTGATATTTTCACTCCATGCTTCTGCTACGTTGCTGCCAATATCATGAATCAACGAAAGCTTTCGCTACTCTGATGAAAAGATTTGATGATCCAGAATATGAGCATGTCGGTCCAAATGTTACTACATCACATAATACCAACACCACAATGGAAGAGTCTGAGATTTATGGTAGTTGATGATCTCAAAGCTGGCTCAAAACTCACTATCACGTGGATCAGTTAAAGACCTCCACTTGGATTAATCAAACATGCAATAATGAATAATCAATGACTACGAGCTTCAGAGCAAAGAACTTTAACAAGAATCTAAGAACAATCTCAATGTAATATCTATGTGTGATCTTTGTATCTTTGAGGTGACCTCCCTTAGGGGGAGATTGTTAGGATTTAGTAAATCCAGTTATTAAAGTGTCGGTCACCTCAAGTATATGTAATCGTTAGAAAGCTCGTAGTCGTAGTTATTTAATGTTAAGAAGTATTTAGTTAAGTAACAACCCGTAGGTGGCGATTTGTGTAAGACTATAAATACTCTCTACCTCCCAAGGTAGAGAGTTGGAGCTCATAATAAAACTTTCATTTTCTTTCACTAAGTTCCCAAACCTCTAACTCTTTCTCTCTCTAAAACCTAATAATATACGCCTCTTTGATCTTGGTTTGATGTGTTTGTGAAATCCAATATGTTACAAACACCCAGTTTGAATTCTGCTGCGTATCACGAAATTGGGGGTGTTACAGTACTCCATATGATTCACAACCAATTCCAGCCATTTATCAATGAGGAATATTCCGCAGATTTTGATCAACACTTGACGGGTATTTCCTTCAAAAAGCATACTGGAATGGAAATTCAGGAATTCATCAATACATTCATCCGATTAATGGATAATATGGAAATGTACATTGAGGAGGCTGCTAAAGCAAATGACGATGAATGCCAGGAACATTTGAGGGATAATTGTGAATTATCTGGTGATGTGTCAGCTGAGAGGTCGGATGATGCTAAATGTGGAATGTCAGAGACAAATGACAATGATATTATATTTGAAGTGGATGCAGTGATCAGAAAAGTGAACGAATGTAGGGCACAATCATTTGATTACAGTGATGAAATTGGAATGGCATCGGATATTGAATCTGCTGACAATGAATGCAATGGATCAGAGACTAAGGAGCATGAAACTATCAGAATTTCATTGACGCTTAGTATAAGTAATGTGGATGCAAGTGTCAGACCAGTGAATGATCTGGTGTCATCTGATGAGGTACCCGTGACTGTTCAACACAATGCATCGGGTAACGTATCCAAACCATTTGAATTTAAGGATAAACATGATTCTGATAAATGTTTTAAAACAAATGATATGGTTGAGACTGAGTCTGTAAGTTTTTAAACGAATGATATAGTTTTTAAAAGGACATTTGATGAACTTTATAACAAATATTCGATTCTTGAAAAACACTGCATTTCCTTGGAAATTGCTATACAACAAAAGCAAGAAAGTTCTCCTATTTCAAAAGCATGCACAAATCCGGAATTCCCAGAATTTCATGAATTTTTTGAAATTAACCAATTAAAAACTCAGATTCAAGACAAAGACTCAACCGTTTGTAATCTGAAAAAACAAATATCAGACCTTCAGGTGAATATGAATATGGGTGTGAACATAATGAACTGTGAAGCTACTGATGCGATTAAATCTAGGAATGAGGAATTAGCCTTATGTGTAGCTAAATTGTTAAGAGAAAATGAATCCATGAGGAAGAACTTATTAGAATGTAGGACCAAATAGATAGATCAAATCAACTTCATGTTAGCTGACATTGATGCCCTCAAAACCCAAATTCAGGATAAGAGCTTCAATATCATTGCTTTTAAAATTGAGCTTAGGAAAAATATGGGAAATAGAGTGAACACTAAGTTTGAAAAACCATCAACATTGGAGAAACCAACTGTACGTAATGCCACTAAATGACTTGTAACCAGGAAGCCCAATGCATTTAAAATGGAAAGGTTTAGAATCTCAAAATCTAGGCATATCTCTCAAGTTGATGAGAATCTTGTTTTGGCAAAACCAGTCACTTCACCAATTCACTCCATTAAGATTAAGGATATTACTCAGGAGAATGTTCAAGGCTTTAAGAGTAGGAATGCACCAAGATTATCTGGGTCTATTAAGAAGAACCAAACACCTGACCATTTTTTCTAGGAAACAAGCTAATAGAAACGTGTCTAAAATCAAGAATAGGGAAAAGGTCAAATCTGCTAATATGACTAAGATACGTCACCCAAATTGCTCTAGTCTTAAATGGATGCCTACTGGTAGAAGATTTATGAACATCAAGTCTACATGGAATCAAACCTCAAGTTCCTGTCTTAAATGGATGCCTACAGGAAAAATCTTTAAGAAGGTTGGATTCAATTGGATTCCAACCAGCACTCCGGATACTGAGGATATCTCAAAACATGACTATTCCCATAATGAATAGGAAATAACAGCCACTAATTCCTCAATATGTCATCTCCCAAATGCAAGTAGTACAGATTCTCCTCAGTTATTTTCAGGTACAATGCTCAATTCAATCATGAACCTCATGAAGTGGTTCCCAACATAAATGAAGACTGCTCACTCTGGAATCATAGCTTGTCAGAATTGATGTATTGTGTATTTTGACTCCTGATCACCTCTACTCAGGACTCGTTCTCATTTAGTCTTAAAAAAATGATTATGTATATATAGTTTTACACTCATTTTCAAATTTATTACACTCATTTTAAAATTTTCTATCATCGATAACATCTACGGTCCTAGAAATGTCATTCAACAATGACACGAGGCTGTAGATGAAGTTCGAACAGAGTCTTTCTAATCTTTAGTATTGCTCGTCTTAATAATCACATACTTAAGTTGTCTTAGACCCACTGCAAAGTTACTGAATCAATCAATGATTACTTTTTATCCCGTATCATTGATTGAGGGGGAGAATTGTGCACTTTCATTTGATTTAGTACTTGGGTTTGATTAATCATGATCATTTAGGTGGCATGTGTCTGCATTCTTAATTATGTGGTCTGGTTGTTGCATGCTATGTGGAGTTATGTTATGATTCTTGGTGTGACTTAATCTGCTTAACTATATGTATTCTGAACTGATATGTTTATCTTTTTAGTTAAGCTATTTTTGTTAAGTTTTTATAATATGCGAGTTGCTATTATGGTTCATGCGTGTTGACATATTGCGAGTTGACCAACCTAGTTGATGCATGCGTGTTGCCTGGTATGCGAGTTGCTAAGTATAGGGACTAAAAGTGTCATCTCGCTATAAATGTATACTTATGTATGCGTGTTGTTTCTTGGTCAAATAAAAAAAACACACTTGGTCAAAGTTTTTTTTTTAAATTATTCTCTCTCAACTCTCTACTAAGAGAGTTAACCTTGTTTGATTGTGTGGTAAGCTTTCTTGCTATCTGATCTTAGTTATCATATCTTTATCATGATTTGTACTCGAACCCTGTCTCATTTTGAATCCATCGTGCAGATTGTGTCCTTTCTCTCTCATCTCGATCAATATTCACTGACTATAGGTTTGTATGTTTTTGATTAATGAAATTGAAAGTAGTCTTAGATGCTATTGAATAGGGGTGTTTACATCATGTTCTGTGTTGGGATTGATTAGATGATTTAATTGGATTATTTTCTTGATGCATGTTGAGGTTGATTAAGTCTCGTATAAAATGGTTATTGGATTTGTTTTGGTTGATTCTTTAGTTCGTTGAATAATGATCCTTTTTGGCGTGTGATTTATCCGAGTGTTTATAATCATGTGTTTTGGTTATGTGGCTGATTAATTAGGTTTATCATATTGTGTTCTTCTAAGAGAGTTTCCCATAGTTGCTTGTATGTGAGTTGTCTAGCAATGTTCTTTGTAACGTGTTTCCCATGGGTGCTTATTTGAAAGTTGATGTTGGATATGCTTGAGAGCGAGTTGCTATATGCGAGTTTCATTATTTGATGGAGTATGCATGTTGCCTCTTGCTTATCAATATATGCGAGTTGCTGTATGCGACTTGTCACTTATGGTTTGATGTATGCGTGTTACCTTATGCGCGTTTTTGACCAAAGCGTGTTGATGGATGCGAGTTTCCATACGCGACTTACCTCATACTTTTGATATATGCGAGTTAATATTTAAATGTTACTTATGCGTGTTGAGGTATGCGTGTTGATCTAATTCTTGTTCCTTAGCGAGTTGCCTCATGCGTGTTAACATTCTTGTCATATGCGAGTTAAGTTATGCGAGTTGCCAATCTTTTGTATGATATTTTCTTATTGATGTCCTCTCGCAAATTATCTTGCATTCATATGTCCCCGCATACTGTTTCTCTATAGACTATATGTTTCTGCTCATGTGCTTATGATATGGGGTCACTAATTGGTCATATTAGATAACCTTGTCTTCACTTAACAATTTTTCTGGATATTGTTGTTGGTGTATGTGTAATTATCAGATTTCAATGGCTGACACCACCTCATCTGATATAATTGCTGCCACCACACCAACTGTCACCCTAACGGATGATGAAATTCTTCCACTTGCGGAATGGGTTACAATTTCTAAGAGCAACTGCTATGTAGATGTGGATAGAGGCCAACAAAATCCCACCTACAAACTGGCTATCGACATCTTGAAGGACACCAACTTCTTTAGTGCCTTAACCAAGCGTTGCACTATTCCCTCCATTTATCTTCAGCAGTTCTGGAAAACTGTTACGTGGGATAAGATATTTGCTACATACTCGTGTAAGCTTGAAGACAAATGGTATGACATCTCAGTTGAGACGCTCAGGGATGCTCTTTAGATCACACCAAGAGACCCTTCCAAAAAATTCATCACTCCACCCTCCACTCAAGAAATTTTAGACTTTGTAGATGAATTGGGATACCAGAAAGACTAACCATGATTTCATCACTCATCAATGCCGAAATATATCAACCATGGAGATCAATTGTTATGATTCTCAATTTATGCCTAACCGGTAAAACGTTAGGGACAGACAGAGTACGAGCTCCCATAATGCAAATACTGTGGTGAATAGTCAAAGGGAAAAATATTGACTTCGCTGAACTTATTTGGGAAGAATTCATCTTGTCCTTAGACACATTTATCACCGATAGAATTAACTCTGAGAATAAAGTCAAAGGAAGAAAAGGTCTTGGTAAACGAGTGATTCCCAAAGATCAGGTTCTCAAAAATCATTATCTATCATCTACAACAGATTCATAAGTTCAACTCACGAAGCGAGTCTGCCCTGCATGAAGCCGCCGATGAATTCGTTCTTGGCAACATTAAATATATTGCCAGAGGACATGACAAGGAGATCTTTGGAATGCCTGTTCCGGAAGCATTGCTTTTAGAAAGAATCAAGAAGGTTGACTATTTCAAGAGATATGTAAAGAAAGCCTCCGCCACAACCTCTGATGACACACACAAGTCTACTCCTGCACAACCAAAGACAATACAATCAGAGTCAACCTATGTAACCCTACCTAAGAGAAAGAAGAGACTGGACAGCTCAGTATCTACTATCTCTTCGTCTCAAACACAAAAGAAGAGAAGGAAAGACTATGGAAAGGATAAGGATGAAGAAACAGGGGTTCCAGAGGGCGAGATGCGGTTGATTGATGAAGATGAGGCTGCATTACAACAAGGAATTCAACAGAGCTTGGATAGTCTCAACATGTCTCAAAGACCATCAGTGAGAGGGGTTGTGATAAGAGAACCAGAACCAGCACCACGACAAACCACACCTACAACATAAGACAAAAGTAAAGGGATTGCAGGCGTAGAAGCAGAACAAGCCGCTCATATGCTTCTGACCATCTCTTCTCCACCACCAAGAACCACTACCCAATTCAAGCTGAAGAAAAGAAGCACTGAATCATCTTCAGCTCAAGAACCAACGAGAATGGAAAAGGATGTGTCCGATACACAGGAAGACACTCTTGCATCCAGTGACACCCAATCAGAAAAGAATGAAGACAATGATCTGTTGAATGATCCAAAGGAGATCTTTGAGCCAGGATCTGAAGAACACAGGCGGCTAGAAGAAACTCACATGTCCACAGGGTCATTGTCGTCACTGAAGAACATTGATCCTGACATTACTTATGGTGATCAATTTCTAAGGGACGGACCCTCAGACATCGAGTCAAACAAGCAAACTAATGAAAAGGAAGAACTTCAATCCATGTTCTTAGTCACTATTCAACAAGACTCTTCAACCATTCCTCCGATGTCTGCACCAATTGTCACCACATCTGCTACAACTCCATCAATCACACCTCCACCCGAACCTGCTCAGACAACCGCACATCCACCACCCGAACCCGCGAAAGATCCATTACAAGTTGTCACTATCAGTGACGCTGTCACACCACCGGCTTCACCACCTGCAGCTAAGTCCTCAGAGCAACTACTCACAGAAGCGTTGTTCAGAATTGAAGCTCTTGAAAAGCACCTGCCTAAATCCATCAACATCCTTGATCGACGTGTCAAAAAGCTGGAGAATTTGAACTTCGATGAAGTTGTAACTGATGCAATAGAAGTAGAAGTAAAAGATGCAGTTGAATGGGCAATGAAGTCTCCATTACTTCAGCGATTTAAAGACTTGCCAATCTCTGACATGAGATCAGCTCTCTTAGAAAAGATGTATGACGCAGGAGAGCATTTGGACAAAACTCATAAGAAATTATATGAGGCACTTGAAGAATCGATAAGGCATGATGATTATCGGCAATTTCTAAAGGATGTACATGAAAGGGAGGCTAAGAAGAAAAGAAGGACTGTTGTGATGGAATAAAGGAAATGCCTGGAGGCCCCAAGTCACCACTACCTCCTCCACCTCCAACTGGTGGAGCAGGCACATCTGGAGCTGGTGGATCTTCCGATACAGCCACTACTCACAAGGCAAACCCACCTTCACCTCCACCAAATACTCAGGATCAAACCGGAACTTCAATTGGTCAAGGATCTCAAAAGACTTCTACAACATGGACCACCTTTGACTCCAGGTTTACACCACCCATCTCCTCTATTCCTGAAGAGCAAACGCTTAATGAAGAGTCTTACGTTGCTCAAGAGTCAGAATCAGAAGACGATGATGCTTCTACCAAGCACATCCCCAAAGTTACAGAAGAAGAAGATTGGTTGGACGCGTATATTGAGGGTAAACGCATCAAAACGTCTAGAGCTGCACCCTCAAAGGACATGACTCAAAGCTGGCTCACCAAAGATAAACCTCAAACTCCTGAACCTTCATGGTCCATTCTCGAGTCTGATTCAACAAACCCTGACAATAATTGGGCTACAACCATTATTTCCAACTATGAAGCTCCAGCAGAAGACTCTCTTCTTCACTTCACAGGGGATATGTGAAGCTTTATGAAGTGGTATTGTAAGAAGAAGGGAATTACATCAATCACTCCTATAGATCTTGAAGGCCCAGCGTTTGAAATCGTCAAAGTCTTCCACTTGGATGCTAATCAGCTTCAATACCAGATGGAAGAATGCTATAAAATGCTGAATGATCAAGTTAGTGAACAGCTTTATCGATTATCTATGTGCTTCTTCAATCAGAGTTCTTCTTCAACCTGGACAAATGACCATTCAATCAGAGTTCTTCTTCAACCATGACCTGGATTATCTATGTGCTCGAACTACTAAAAGAAGACCAGCTTTATCGATTTCTAAGATGAAAGCTGCTACCTACACAGACTAGGGTCTTGAACAAATGGTACCGGATCAATTCTGGACAGACAAAGAACAAGTGTATGACATTGCTTCCTCATATGGCATTTCTCATTGGTGGTTCAAGAAGAAGAAATTCTACAGTGATAGACATAGAGCTGAAAAGAGTCGCAGAGCTGTTCGATCCAAGCTGCGTATTCTAAGTGTTGTCAGTTTAGAGATCTTTTCAATCTATGGCTATGATTACCTGAAGAAGATTATTCTTCGAAGAGAAGACTTGAAAGATTATGTTATAGAAGAAAACGACGTCAAACACTTGACGCCAAATGACTTTGAAGATCTCTATCTTCTGAACCTCCAAGGACATCTTGACCACTTACCTATTCGTGAAAAGAAGGCTCTCACTGCTGCTGTCAATCTTTGGATCAGGGGCTTAGTCATTCGACAAAGAGTTGGTGATTTTTAAATTGGCGTGGAAAGCTACCAGACTCAGGTCAATCTTACAAGACCTCAATGGGAAGCCAAAGGACATGAATTTCATCACGACTATATAGTGATTGACACCCCTAGAGCAGTCCTCTTTACTGACAGATACGGGTCAAGAATGTTAATGAGACTGTGCGAGCTATACAAATTCAGTGATGGTACACTCAAGATGGTAGAAGAAGAATTAGACTCAAGGGTGAAGGAAATCAGAATTGACTTGAAGCCGTGGAACAAAACCAAATTCTGAACTGCCTCTTCAGATATCAAATTATCACAACTACCCGGGTCAACCACAAAGGTGCACACCTTACCCGAGATAGTACAGGTCGAGTGAAAGATGTTGTGCCTGAGCCAATCATCGCCAATAGCTTTTGGTGTTAAGCAAGAGCGCCTTACCACCAAAGCTACCCCCACATCTCCATTCACAACTTCCTCTTCATACTCAACATCTTCATCAAATGTTGGGCCTTCTTCATAACCCTCATCAACCACGTCATCAACTTCCCACGTATACATATTGCCATCGGGATCAGCGAATAGGTGCCTTTTCCCTGCCTTCTTACATTCTGACTGTCGATGACCGGGTTCACCACAGTTAAAACACTTCAAGCTACTACTTCCAACCCCTTTAGAAACCGGTCCAGTATTGCTACCACCCTGTCTCGCCTGATTAGGAACAAAACGTGATGTTACATTACCCGAACCAGAACTACCACTTGTTATAGCAGAATAAGAGGAACCTCCCACACGTCGGTTCTGTTTTTCAAAAGATAATGCACGTTGATATGCATCTGAAAGTGTCACCGGATCAAACATGTTAACAGAATCCATGATCTGGACTCTTAAACCACCAATGTAACGGGAGACTAGTTGTTCATCAGTCTCTTGAATATCATTCCTTGCAATTAATTGGTAAAATTCGGTTGTGTAATCTTCAACAGATTTGGCCCCCTGTTTCAGATTCTGTAACCGCTGGTACATCAACCGTTGGTAATTATGAGGAATAAAGTTGGCCCTCATGCACTTTTTCATCTTCCTCCAAGTCGTGACTCTTGGCTTTCCAACTCTCTCCCGTGTCAGTTTCAATTGCTGCCACCATGCAGATGCCCTACCACGTAGCCTGGTAGCGATCAGTGAAACCTTCTTGTTTTCAGGAATGTCTTTGAATTCAAACACTTCTTCGACCGCAACAAGCCAATCAATGAACCCCTCGGGATTCAAAGTATCCCCATCAAACTCAGGAATATTGACCCTCAGTCCAGATTCCCAACGCCTATTATCCTCCCTTTCATTTTGCCTTGGTCGCCTTTCTTGTTGTTCATCAGAAGATGAACCGTCACCCTCACCGAATGGATTTTCTGACTGTTCGTCTTCACTTTCCCGACGGTTACGATTACGAGGCCTTCTTTGATTCATTAAGTCAGCCATCTGATCAGTTAATTGATCAACAAACTGACCCATTCGCTCCTCCATTCTTGCCATAAGACGCTGCTCAAATTCTTGCTCATAGACGTCATTAGTATTCCTATTCCTCCTTGGAGGCATAATGATCAGGAACTTTTAGCTCTGATACCAACTGATGTAGTACTAAAACAAGATAACACAAATTGATCCTGTTGATTCACACGAATGCCAGGAACAACTCTTCCAATAATCGTTGATTCACTGAATACCGATTACTAGGATAATTCTTAGCAAAAAGCTGCCAAAAATAGACTTTTCATATTTCTTGGAACTGATTGTCCCACATTACAAAGGAACTATTAAATAGGACTACAAAACAGAAACGGGCCTTAAAAGACAAACGGGCCGAAAGTTATTACAAAAACAAAGTCCAAAAAAGACCCGAAAAAACACTAAAATGCAAATAACTCATAAAATAGAGTGTTTCGGGGCTCGGAAGTTCTGGAAACCGACGAAGTCGGTTTCCCATCATGAGCTCCTCGTTCCAAGCTTCGATTTGACTGGTAATTCGCCTAAAACGGAGCTCCGTAGCCCAAGTTATGCCCATTTTAGTGAGGCCCCTTTTGTCACACGATCTTGGGCCTCCAGAAACATCATAGCCTGCTCATCAACACTTGGGCCCACATCATGTATTATGATCTATGTAATGTGGTGATTGTACCATGAACAATTATAACTACTATGTAAATTGTAGTGGTAGGTTATGGGTTGTTGTTCCCTTTTTTGTCTAAAAGGGAACTTTGAAGTAGTCCACTTCAGATCAAATAAAACCTGACATATTTTTCTCCAACAAGTTTTGTTTCTTACATATTTAAATCACTTGAGATCCAAAATCTCAAAGGATTTGAAATTTTTGATCGGGGGAGAAAATGTGATATAAATATGAAATCTGATAAAAGGTGACCATTTTTGTCTCAAAATGCATACTGCTCTCTAATATGTGCTAAACTCTTTTCGAATCTTGAAGCATATATTGAGGGGGAGCATTTCAATAAGAAAATAAAGTTTCAAGGTACAAAGATTTCCATGTTTTAACATAAAGTACCTTGATTGATTTTCTAATGGTTTTCGCATGGCTATATGATCATGAAAGTGCTTCTAAGAACTCTTCCCTCCTTATGCAAAACAAATTCAAAAATTATATGCACAAGTTGAGGGGGAGCAACTCTTTTGAAAACTACATCCTCTCCCAAAAATATCTTTATCAAAGTATGAAAAATACTAAATTTGATCGGGAAAGTTACGTTGATATCTTTTAGAAATTGTTGATCAAAGAATCGAATCTTTCATTCTTAAATCTGAGATTTTCAAGTCCTCTTGCCTCCATGTGTCAAAATAATTTCAAAATTACGATGCACATGTTGAGGGGGAGCTTTTTCTAAAAATATCAAAAACAATTCAGGTACAAATGTTTTGATCATGAATCACAAGTACTTGGATTGATTTTTCAAATGGTTTTCAATTGGTTCCAATGGAAGAAGAACAATACCTAAAGACTGACCACATTTACTTTATGTATGGTGATATAAGGATGGTTAGGTTAGGTATTCGTTCCCACGATCCCACCAGAGCCGGAGGGATCTACCCAGGGACAATCCACTAGTTAGTGTAGAGTCCTTAGGAATGATGAAAAAAGGAGATAAATGAGAAATAGGAAGAGTGCGGACTGAGACAGAGGTAGTACTGGAATAAACCCAAACAAGGTTCTAGTTATGAAGTCTTGGTAAGCACTGAAAGGGTTGAAGAATGAAAAAGAAATGAATGATAAAATGGTGAAAAGAAATAGCCCTCCATTATTTCAACCTTAGGGCAGAAACCGTGTTCAATTTATATGCTACTGGTGGTTACCAAGGTAACACCGGTATTGAAGACAAGACGTCATGGACCCAGTGACGCACTGCACTAAACTTCCCAAGCTACTCAAGTTCCTCTCAAAAGGGCTTGTTTCATTCTCACGGGGAACCCTCATAATCTATCGACTTTCTCTTAGAGATTGTTGATATTGAAGAAGGAGACCCTCTCCCTAGTCTCCGACACAGGAACCAAATATGCACTATTGAGTCTAGAGCCATGAGATCATCTATAAATCTCATTAGGACACTGTCAATGAAGACTCTCTATTTCACACAATGTGGAAAGAGAGAATATATTTTAAGAGTCCTACGCATTATCCTTGTGGTATTGCCAGAATATCTAAGTGATATGCAAACATATTCACAAGGAAGAGGGAAAGCCTTCTCGAGCCAACATCAAACAAGCTCCTGGTAGGTGGCATGTCAGATCTACTCAATAGATCAATCATGTGACAACTGAATAGAAACAATGGAGCGATTCAAAACTATGAATCAATCCTGGTTCAGGTAATGGATTGACGGATACCTTTGAAAAACCAGTCGTTGTGCACAAAAATTCATTTTTCTATGGCACATCGACTGTGTATCATATTTTCCAAATATCAAAAGGTGTTTATAATTGAAAATTGATTTTTCTTATAAAACCTTCATTGTATTACAAAAATTCTTTTTGATATGCAATACACAATTGTGTTTCAAATCATTTTTAATCAATCAGTAAATCTCAATTTGCTGGTTCACTCACTCCGTGTTGTCTTTTTTGAGACGTTCTGGTTTGAGAACGGTAGAGCAGCTGCGAAACCCTGTCAAGGAGATTCTTAGGAATTCTACCTGATCACAGGCAGTACTAGTACTGATAAACGGGGAACTGTGGGCCGTGTACCTCAATTCAGCGAAAGTGGTTAAAGACACTTTGGTGCATGTTTATTGCTAACTGTTGTATGCAGGTACACCTCGAAGATTGCAGCTATTCACAATTGAGGAGTCAATCCATTGCCGCATGCTCACACATCACATTCACATTTTAAGAAATCATGATAAAAGCATCAACAACTCCATGCTTCTGCTACGCTGCTGCAAATATCATGATTCCACAAAAGCTTCCGCAACTCTGATGAGAAGATATCATGATCCAGAATGTGAGCATGTCGGTCCATTTGTCACAACAACACATGATGGCAACACTACAAAGGAAGAGCCAGAGATTTATGGTGGCAGATGATCTCAATGCTGGCTCAACACCTATCAACACGTGGATCAACAATATAACCTTTACCACATGGACAAAGTAGTTGGACATTGTGTTAGGTTCCTATGTTTATAAAACAAGCCTCAATAGAAGAAATAGATAAGAAGTGATCGGATGAACAACACACACACACACGTATGATAATATATGAAGAGTTATGCGTAGGACTGTAAGAGTGAATTGAACAACCAACCTTCAATAGAAGGTTTACATAAGTATTTATAGGAAGGAACTAGGGCAACATGCAAGTTCCCTTCCTTTCCTATATGTGCTTGGGCCAAGGCTCATGGGCTTTCTACATAAGCCTTGGCATGATTACTAACATAAAAGCCATATTAAGCTAACTATTACATATTAATTACTAACACTTGAAATCAAGTTTAGGAGTGATTCCAACAATCTTCCCTTAAGTGTTAATGATTGATAATATAAACGTTGAAGGTGCTGATGTAATAGTAGCTTTGACGTCTTCTGAAATTATTCTTTCTTGTGAGAAGAAGTGCCTTGATTCGAACAATCTCCCTAGTGTAGAGAAATTGTTTCCTTTGAAAAGTTCAGCTTTGAAGTCATCATTTTCTTTGTTCTTTGATCTTTGTTCTTTGTGATGGTAGTGATAGTATGTTGTTGTTGTCTGCATCAGGTCTGCTTCGTTGCTCCAGTGTCTCCACGTCTTTCTCCAACATGCTCACACGCTCTTTAACGTTGGATTTCAATACTGATGTAGTTCTCTTAGTCTTTAAACTTTTGTAGATTCTTTAACTTTGATGAAGAATCATTCTGACTTTGAGCTTCCTTTTGAGAGAACTTCAATTAGTGATGTTGTAGGTATAAGCAAGTGGAGAATTTTCATGATCAATCCGCTCCGGAGCTTCCATAAGAAGAAAACATGAAAACGGTTAGTAATAAGCGGTTTCCGGCACTTACAAGTTTGAATTTCGAGGGTGTTAACAGCATAGTGTGAAAACACATCTCTAATTCTTACGAAGGCCGTTCTTGAACTAGAGTCCCACAAGTGAGATAACGCGATGTACCAAAGTATACCTACAGTTCAGATGAGTCGCTGAGGTACACCGAAGCATCACCTCACGACTGTATACCGTTTGAGACACACTAAGCGTAATCCACAAGGAGTTACCAAAGTGACCTGCTGTCCGGGCTATTTAATGTTGACCCTGGCAGGATTTTCCATTCAATCACTAAGTATCACATGTGTGAACCTCTCATAAATGTTCTCAACAGATTGCTAAGATCTGTGAAGGACGCTTTATTGTACCACTTGTGTTCTTATTTGTTGAACGACAAGTGATGAAATGTCAAGTGTACCTAAGAGATCTTTTGATGAATCTCGTGGCTCTAGACTCAATAGTGCATTTTGGTTTTCCTGAGCGGAGACTAGGGAGAGGGTCTCCTTGCTTCAATACCAGCAGTCTCTAAGAGAAAGCCGATAGTTTATGTAGGGTTCCCTGTGAGAATAAAACAAGCTTCTGTTGAGAGAAACCTGAGTGGCTAAGAAGGTTTAGTGCATGCATCACTGGGTCCATGACGACTTTTAATCTTCAATACTGGTGTCATCAAGTGACAACCAGTAGCATCTGAATTGAACCCGGTGTCTGCCCTAAGTTGAATAATCTTGAGGGCTATTTATTTTCACCCTTTTCTTTACTTTTCTTTTTAATTCTTTAACTCCTTCTTTCTCCGATTCTCATTTTCTCCTTTTTATAATCATACCTAAGGACTTCTAATCCTAACTATTGGTGGTGTCCTTGGGTAGATCCCTCCGGCTCTGGCGGATCATAGGACGGTTATTCCTAACCTTAGTCACCTTATAACTCCATGACTAACCTATGTTGCCATAAAACCATTTTTCATGAAAATCTCTCAAAGTGTTTGTGAATGAAAAACATGTTTGAACACTTCAAGAGTTTTAGATTTTCATAAATACTCCCCCTCCACATGTGCTTAAGAGTTTTGATAGAAATCTGCACAGTGAGGGAAGAGCGCGCACTTTTGAATTGATCAACTCATGATAGACAATCCCCCGCGAGACACGGTTACGTTGCATAGTTAAAGAGTTACATTGTTAGCTTTTAGGTGACAACTAGCTCTAATAACTATCTTGAAGGTGTGGACAAACCTCGAAAGGTTGTCGAACCCGACAAAGTTCATATCTACCAAGAATTTCTCGAATGGTACATTCTACTCGGACAAGTCCTTTGCGAGACACGTTTTCATTACTAGCGAACTAGCTTGAAATTATTACCCGTCTTGGACAAGTCTTTTCGAGTTACTAACATTTAAGATCTCGTCAATTCATTGGTTAAGTCTGTAGCACTATGATTCAATTTGCAGTTTACAACATATTTCGTATCACATAAATTTTCTCCCCCTCAAAAATGGCATATAAATGTTATTTTTGATGAAATTTTGATATAGAATATGTCCATTTCGAGTTTTGTGGGAAGATTACCAAAGAACATTTTGATGAACAAAGGTTTTAAGCAAATACTCCCCCTCAAAAAGTAATATAAACTTTTGAGGTTTTGAAAATCATAAGGGGAAGTACTTGTTCTTTTGAGCAAAACCTTTTGAAAGTGAAAGGTTTGATAAGTTTTACTCAAAAGTAAGAAGCTTTTCACTCCTTTTATAAGGATTGTAGCACTGAAGCGTACCACAGGGTCCTTTCATGACAAGTACGGGTTGTACACTGGTATGTGTGCACAAGCTATATCATTAATAATCACACATCCAAATGATAAGTTAAAGAAACATATCAAGGGTTACCAGGAGATTTAGGTAGTCCAGTAATAACACCAGGAATGTGAACAGGGCGTTGATAGCCTGTGAGAGAAATCCTGGGTGACCACCTACGAAGCTCTCCAGAGTTCTAAACTGGTCCCTTCTGTACAACCTTTCATCGATACGAGTGATGATCCTCTTCACATCCTTTTTCTCCTGAGAATTCCGTCACTTCGGTAACCCAATGCCTTGTTGTATCGCCTTTAACCGATAAGCTAACCCAACCCTGACCTTCTTCAGTGTGTGATCTCCAAAACTTATGAAGATCTTTACACGCCATCAAGCAGTTGCGATGTAGTTCACTATGGTAGACCACACCAAACGGTTTGCTGATGAGAGTGTATTGAGGAAGATGATTGATGTGGGAGGTCGAGCTGAGGTTTGGTGAGGTTGACACGGGTCTGATATGATTCAATGGCAAGCTGTAAATCTTCTACACGTTCCTGGATCACGATGATTCTGATGAAGATTAGCAAGGACTTGATAAATTCACATTGGATTTTTGTCGAAAATTGTCTCATTCTTCCCTGTACTTTGGCAAGGTACATATCTTCAATGTCATTGAGAGACAAATTCTGAAAGTCCGCTTCACATAAAGCATAGTCCTCTTCGTCTTGTCTTTTGACCACGATTTTCTTGAGGAAAGTGTAGTCCCATTTAGACGAGAGAGTTACATGCTGAACAGCAATGATCCCTTTACCACTGAACACTTCATGTGTAGACTTTTGACCCTGGCAGCTTTTATAGTAGATTCTTCGACGTTCAGGCTAATGGTGAATCCCATACATTGCATTAGTGTCATACGTCTCTACGTTGTTGGCAAACATGTGAGAAGCCTTTTCTTCGATGGCTATGCAGTTTGAGTAAATGGCTGCCGGGAACGGAGGTGTTAGTGATGTAGCGTAT
This sequence comes from Chrysanthemum makinoi, assembly GCA_910596185.1. Lineage (NCBI taxonomy): Eukaryota > Viridiplantae > Streptophyta > Magnoliopsida > Asterales > Asteraceae > Chrysanthemum > Chrysanthemum makinoi. Next base: position 59,001,101 of record OU343220.1, read on the forward strand.
TTCTTTGATGAATCGCTACCATGTAGAAGAAATTCCAGGTCATTATTGAAGAAGTAGCGAAATGGAATCTTTGGTTGATCTGGTTGGCCAATCGTTGGTAGAGGTCTTGACCAATCGGTGTAGTATGGAGCCTTGTCTTTTCTGGTGAAATCAATGTTTGCTTTAGGATTGAGCTAATCAATGTTGTTAGACATGGCTCGTGCTATGTTTTCAAGATGGTATTCAACTTCAATAGCACTTTCCGAGTTGTCTTTTAGCAGTTGAAAAGCTTCATTCTTGATGCGTCTCAACTCTGATTTCGACATCTTCTTCACCCGAAACTTTTCTTGAAGTAACTTAGCATGCTCCAATGTTCAACCTTCTACCATGTTTGGACCTTCAGGTAGGGAGGGAGTAGCATCAACAAGTGTAGAAAACCAGTCATATTCAGTGTCATCTTCGTCTAGCCATGATACGACATCAGCCTTAGGTGTTGTCTTCTTCTTCTTCTTTGGCCTAGATGAGGATGCTGGTTTCTTTGTTGTATTGGGAGAGGTGGGTTGTTGTTGGGGCTCAGGGACTTTCTCATCGTCACCACCAGTGTATTAGAAATGATCATCGGTTTTCTCTGTCTGGGGTGGTAACTCAGAGTCCTGAGGTTTGTCAGCAGAAGAGCGTGGAAGAGATCGTCTTTGTGATGGAGTCCTTTGGGGTGGTGTTAGCAAAGAGGAATATTCACCAGACTTCTTTGACCGTTTAGGTGCAGAATCTTTATCCTTATCCTTATCTTCATTGTCTCTTGGACGTTTAGGCCTTTCAGCTTCTTCTCTGAATGCTGTTTTGAGTTGGTATTCCAGCAATGCTTTAAACAATTTACCTTCGTAAGAAGTAAATGTTGCAGATCGTTTAGACATTTGAGTTACCAGCCTGGAAACCAATTCAGCATTAGAGAACACTATAGGATCAGTTGGATTGATTGTTACGGTCATAGGTGATGATCTTATAGCTTGCCTAGCCACGTGATTGAGATTCGGATAGAGACGTCTGTTGAAAATCTCTCTTGTCACACCAGGAATAGTGTCGAGAAGGAATTTGTAAGTATATCCCTTAATCATCTCGTTCATTTCCCCTTAAAGATCACGTTTCATGAACTTCTGGACAAACTCCCTTTCAATTGACATCTTGTCTATCTTGTCACGAAGAAATTTCATGTTGTCAGCGAGTACGTCAAACTTTTTGTTAGTCACGTCTTTCTTCCTAACTTGCTTGACAGCTTGTACAATTCTTGTTTTAGCCCGGGATGTCCAAGAGTCAGTTGGTTTCTTCATAGATTTGGATGTGGATCTTGTTTTGTCTTTGGATGGTGGAGGTGAAGAGTGAGAAGACGAGTCTAATGATGAGGAGACGTGAGGTGGCTCAGGGGCCTTAGAAGACTCATAAGTGTGTTCCTTGGAACGTACAGGACTATCTAGAAGAAAATGGTCATAATCAACTTCGTCGTCTTGTTCGAATTTAGCCATTTCATCAGCCTTAACATCTTCACCAGGAGTTTTCTCAATCTTTTCCATGTCTGGTTCCTCAAAATCGTAGTTGATCGAATCCTCAATCTGCCTTTGTTGTTGTTCGTGGGTGGTGGTACCAGTTCCCTTATCGGGTTGATTAACCGCATCAGAAACTGGTGTGGCATGAGTTCCACCACTTGACCCTCCAGGGCCACGAGTTTGTTGCTGTATGAATTCATCGGCAAGATATTTGAGTCTGAGGTTCTTCAACTTCTTTTGATAGTCTCTTTCTTCATCAAATGGTTCTTCTTCAGAGCTTTCCTTATCATGCTCAAGCACAGGAGTTTTCCCTTTACCGTTATCAGCTATTGGACTAGGAGGTTTTGATGCTGTTTGAGTGTCATCGATTGGAGTTTCAGAGTATAAGACCTCTTCGTCTGTTTCGGTGTCTTCTGAGTCCTCGTCCACTAGCTTTCTTTGCGGTTCAGGATTGGGAATAGGAATGGTTTCCTTAGAGGGAATTTTCCTTTTGAGAGTGTGTGACCTCTTAGGAATTTTTCTCTGACTCTCAGTGCTTGTGACACTCCCTGCACTGCCTCTCCTGGTTTTCCTAGTAGGTATACCAGAGGACTTTTCATCAAGAAAACCTACTTTGCCTTCATCAACTGCTACCAGATACCTTTTATATGAGTGAAGTTGTTTGACTGCATCTTTTAGAAGGTGATCTGGAAACATTGCACCTTGTTTCTTTGTTGTTGATTCCTTAAATATGACTATGAGTGTAGGCTCATACAACATGGAGTGATGGTTTGGGTCATTGAGTCTTAAGGGAATATCAAGATTATACCCTAGAGCTCTTTGGATCAACAGTTTTGTATATCTGATATATGGGATCTTGGTGCCAAGCTTTTTGAGGAAAGACATCTTGTCATCCCATATCAGAGCTTCAACTTCAATGTGTTTCATGTTGACCAAAGCCCAAAAGATCTGTAGTTCCATGAGCTTGGGATGCTCATAACCACTATCACGTCCAGAAACGGATTTAACAATCATAATGTAGAGGGTTCTCCATGGCTGAGGAATATTCTTAAGATCCACATGTGAATGCTTCGTCATAGCCAATATCGACCATGAATTGTAGAACGACCTCTTCAGTTGGTGTGGCATTGTATTCAGTTGGCTCGATGACATGAACAAGAAGAATAGCCCTTAAATATGCTGGTGTGATGGTGACTTGTTTGTGGTTGAGCATCACCGTCATAGCATTTTGACCTTTGATCTTTTGCATTGTATGCCAGAATTGGTGAATGTAGATCTCCGGCACTGTAGCAAAGTTGGAGAGCATGTTCTGATAGGGGTGAGTCTTCAGAATATCCACCGCAATCTCACATGAAGATTCTGAGCAGGAGAAACTATCAAAATCAACTCTAAGGTTGTTCTTTCCAATCTTCATCGGATAACCATGAGGGAAGATATCCTCAATAGTGAGAACATTTGGGGCTACCACATTTTGCATTTGAGCGTCCATGTCGTGATCTGAAAGATATTTAGCCAAAAGAACCAACATATCGAAAGACATTACGTTAGTCAACAGTTGATTTTATTGTCTATTTATTGAATGTGATATGTCGATGATTGTTACGAGTCCAATGTCACTTGTTAGTCCAATAGTCTAAAGGCGTCGTGATTAGTTTCGTGATTAGATTAACCTTTTAAAGTCTAAGTATTCACTTATTTTTCACAACTTATTAAACGTTTAAGCTTATTCATGGCATTTTGGTTTCGTGGCGTTATGATTTATTTATATACAAGTTTGCACGCATAACAATTCATAATTAAGGTTAAACTAGGCTTAGGCGTAGATTCAGCAAGCTTATGCATAAACATGAGTAGTTATACGCGTAAACATAAACTTATGCGTAGGTTCTTGTGTTACGCGTAAGAAATATTACACGTAGGAAAAGAGGGCCTTATGCGTAAAGCTTACGCGTAAGCGTATATGGAACCTTACATGTAAGGCTTACTCGTAAGAGTGAACCTTATGCGTAGAGGTTACTGTTTACGCATATCCTTCACAGGATACGCGTATTCCCCATTGTAGAACCTTACGCGTAAAGGTTACGCGTAAGATTACTCTTACGCATAACATTCTACGCGTAAGATGATCCTTATGCGTAGATGTTCAAGTAACCTTGATTCTGAATTTTTCACGCGTAGAAACCTGAAATAAATTCATCATAACACCAATATTAACACATACATTCAATCCTTATCAGTTCTAAACATGAATACTCAATCAAACAATTATGCGTAGAAACATATTTACGCGTAGGTTATAAACCCTAAAGTTCAATTTCTACGTGTAAGTGTTTTAGCCATAGGAATTACACCAAACTTTTTCTGGGATGTCTTAGAGGCCTAATGAGATGTTCTCTGCAAGTTTTAACATCAAACATGCAATGAATCAAAAATACCCAAACCGTATGAACTAAAACCCTACAATTCAATTCTTTCACATTTGATGTTTCTGGGCAAGTTATGAGTATGGATATGATCAATTTAAATCGTATACAACGTCTTTTAACAATCTAATTAACCAGAAACACTCACACATGAAAACCCCCAAATCGACTTATGAACCCTAATTTTGAAAAATAGACAATTCGTGTTTCTGGGTGGATTAGTTTGATAAAAATGGTTTTGGCACATAGTTTTGAACATTTTAACACCATAATATCATAACAAACTCACACCTGATGATCTTGTGTTCATATGCTTACCCGTAGAACACGAAGATCATCCAAACTCAAGTTTTAACCATTGTATTTGCAAATAAATCAAAACCATTGTTTGAATTAACACTAAGAATCAAAAACCACTTACAAAGTTAAGATCTAAAGCACGGTTTAGAAGATTGAAGGTTAGGCGTAGGATTTGTTTGTTGAGAGTAATAAATGTTTAGAAATAAATGATATGAGAAATTAGGTGAGGGTTTTGATAAAAAATACTTTAAGCTTTTGACACTTTTAGTCCCTCCACCTTAACCATTTACATCCAACGCCCATAACTTCCTTTTTGGTTACCAAACGAAATATATTTGGAAAGAAAATTTGACGACACTCCCCCTCAACTTAAGAAATAATGAAATTTTATAAATATGAGTCCGAGGAGTGTCAGTAAACCAAAAATGTGACCACCATTATTAAAGAAACAACCGGAATATGGTAACATGCAAATACAATGTTTTATGAAACCGAAAAAATGTTTGCATTCTCCCCCTCAACACTTGATCGAGAAAATTCTAAATTTTGAAAGATTAGAGTGTTGACGGAAGATTTGTACTTGCCATGTTAAAAGAAATATAGATAGAAGAATATTTTTGTTGTTTTATCAGATTTTATAATTTTGTATTTTGTTTTTGAAAAATATTTACAAAAGATATTTTGGTGTTTGACTGGTTTTTTAAGAATGTTTTAACAGTTCATCCAGTTCCTCTGGAGTCAAACACCGCATACCAATCTGGTGGACCAACTCATTAAACCTAGCAGGAGCTAAGGCTTTGGTGAGGAGATCTGCCAATTGGTATTCAGTACCCACAAAGTATAATTCAAGAGTACCCTGTTCCACGTGGTCCTTGATGAAATGATATCGAAGATCGATGTGCTTTGATTTTGAGTGTTGAACAGAGTTGCACGAGATCGCAATAGCACTCCGATTGTCGCAGTACATCAGAATTCTGTCAAATACGTAACCATAGTCTTTGAGTTGTGTTCTCATCCAAATGACTTGAGCACAACAAGCCGACATGGCTACATATTCTGCTTCGGTTGAGGACAACGATGTACAATCCTGCTTCTTCGATTGCCATGACACCAGTTTATCACCAAGAAATTGTAATGCTCCTGAGGTACTTTTTCGTGAATCTAAGCAACCTGCGTGATCAGTGTCTGAAAAAGCTATTAGTTCAAAACCAGAATCCTTCGGATACCAGATCCCCAAGTTAATGGTTCCCTTGATGTATCGGAGGATTCTTTTAGCCTCGGAAAGGTGGGTTTTAGTTGGTCTCGACTGATAACGGGAGCAAAGATATATAGCAAAAACTATATCAGGCCTGCTAGCTGTTAGATACATGAGAGACCCAATGATACTATGGTATTTAGTAGGGTCCACCAATTTCCCATGTAAATCAGCGTCTGTTTTCTTGGTATGAGCCATTGGTGTGGCGTAGGTGTCACAGTTTTGCAGTCCAAATTTGTTAAGAAGTTCAAGGGCATATTTGGATTGACTCAAGAAAATACCATGGGGTGATTGATGAACTTGCAGTCCTAGAAAGAACGTAAGTTCACCCATCATGGACATTTCAAAATGTTTTGAGTACTTTTTATGTGTTGACCCAAAAATGATGTCATCCAAGTAAATTTGAACAATTAAGATGTGTGCCCCGTGATATTGTATAAAAAGAGTTGGGTCGACCGAACCTTTTGTAAAATTATTGGCAATGAGGAAGGATGATAACTTATCGTACCACGCCCGAGGAGCTTGTTTGAGTCCGTACAGAGCTTTGTTCAGTTTGTAGACATGGTTCGGGAACTCTGGATCAACGAATCCTTCTGGCTGGCTGACATAGACTGTTTCTTTCAGTTGACCATTCAGAAAAGCAGTTGTGACGTCCATCTGAAAGACCGTTATATTCATATGAGCCGCGAACGCGAGAAAGATCCGAACAGCCTCAAGACGAGCAACCAGAGCAAAAGATTCTTCAAAGTCAATGCCCTCTTCCTGTCTATAACCCTTAGCCACCAGACGTGACTTATTTCTGATTATGTTCCCTTCAGCATCCAATTTGTTCTTCCAAATCCATTTGAGACCAATGACGTAGACCCTTGTTGGTCTTTTAACCAGTTTCCATACTTCAAGACGTTTAAACTGATTGAGTTCTTCTTGCATGGATTCAATCCAATTGTCTTTTGTCATTTCATCTTTAATGTTTTTAGGTTCAGATTGGCAGACAGTGAGTGCATAAATGCAATGTTCACCATCTGTGTGAAGACGTTGTCTCGTGACGACTGGTTGATTCGGGTTACCAATAATATTCTCAAGAGGATGGTCTTTTGTCCAACGATGTGTGGAAGGTTGATGTTAGTATACATTGTGCAGATTTTGAGGATTCAAATGGCTTGTAGATGATTCCGCAACATTAGGTGCAGCAGATTCATTAGCAAATGGGTTAAAGAACGCATATGGATCAAAATCTGCAGGTGGGGGGACTTCATTGTTCAGAACATCAGCAGCTGGTTCAGCGTCAATGGAAGCAGTTTGTTCAACTGTTTTGGTAGAGTCAACTGGTGGTGATTCTTCAACAGTAGTTGTTGGAACAGATGTCTCAGGTATTGGAATATGATCAGTGTGAGCAGCGGAAACATCAGATACACCTGGAGCACGTTCATCAATATTGTCACTAAACAGAGGAGCAAATAGCTTTTCCATTTGTTGACGAGTAAGCTGGGGGCTTGGTTCAGCTGATGATGGGGTTTGAGGGAAGTTTAAACGGTTGTGACCGGGTTCCAAGCTGTTATGCTCAGAAGCCATTTCTGTAAGCTCATCGAAATTTTCATGAATCGTTTCCATAACCTGCTTTGTACGACGATTCCAGATCCGGTAACCTTTAGAATTATCACAATATCCAATAAAGACTCCAAAGTCAGCTTTGGCCTTGAGCTTTCCAAAGTCATCATGATCATTATTTGGGTAGCAAAGAGATCCAAATACATGAAAGTGTTTGAGATTCGGTTTTCTGTTGTGGATAAGCTCAAAAGGTGTTTTGGTGTGGCGTTTTGTAATCAGTGATCGATTTTGAGTATAGCATGCAGTTGATACAGCTTATGCCTACAAGTAATCTGGAATTTTAGAATTGATTAACATTGTTCTTGCAGCTTCCATTAACGTACGGTTTCATCTTTCAACAACTCCGTTTTGTTCTGGTGTACATGCAATAGATGTATGATGCTCAATTCCCACTTTCTCATAAAAGTCTCAAAGAGTTTGGTTCACAAATTCAATTCCTTTGTCTGTTCTGATTTGTCGGACTGTGTTCCGGAGCTGAACTTGAATTTTCGTGAGAAAGGTGATGATCATTTGTGGAGCTTGATCTTTACTTCGAAGAAAGTAGACCCAAGTCCATTTTGAGTAGTTATCGACAATTACCAAAATGTAGCATTTTCCATTAATCGTTTGCACGCGCATCGGGCCACACAAATCCATGTGAAGAAGATGAAGCACATGCTGAGAGCTGTGTTCCACCTTTGAAGGAAAGTGAGCACGAGTACTTTTCCCTTGTTCACAAGCTGAACATAAGTGATCTTTAGAATATCGGAATCTTAGGAGACCTTCAACTAGTTTGTATCGAGCAAGGTTGGTTATAGTTTGAAAGTTTAAATGTGAGAGACGACGGTGCCATAGCCAAGATTTTGTTGATGTTGCCTTTGAAAGTAGACAGATGGGAGATTAAGCAATCATGTCTTGCATGGAGATAGTGTAAAGACGTGAATTGAGAGAGCCAGACATAAGATCGTTTCCTTGTAGATCACGAATGAAACAAGTTTTCTCCCGAAATGCAACTTCCAAATCTCCATCACAGAATTGACCGACTGAGAAGAGATTATGACCGAGGCCTTCCACATAATAAACCCTGCTAATTTCGTTGTTGCTATTGATGTAATCTCCGTAGCCCATGATAGCTTCGAAGTGATCATTCCCGAATCTGACAGTGCCAATGAACTTTGCAATAAAGTTTGATAACAGTTTGAGATTGCCTGTCATGTGTCGGGAACATCCGCTATCAACAATCCAAAGGATGATCTGTATCACCTGTATTACACACAGACGACACAGATGGAATAGAAGTAGATGTGGAACCCGAAGAGTTAGAGGGTTCCGAAGCAGTTATAGTAGAAATACACACATCAATGATTTTAGGCATCCATTTGAATCCTAGTGTATTATGTATCCATTTCTGCCATCTCCAATTAGTATTTTCTTTCATCTTAGTGAATGCACTAGGTGGTACTACATTCCTTGGAGGTGATACTGGAGCTACAGGTACATCACTACGTGTCTTAGAATCTAAAGAGGGCGGTTTACCAAGCACAGACTTAGAAGCATTAGTGGGCCTAGAGGTATTCCGTTTCTTAGGATTCCGTAATTTAGACAAGATAAGTTTAGCAACACATTTATCATGACAATCAGAAATCATACTTTTACGACATATAACACAAGGAACGTCAGACTGAATATCAAAAGTACTTAAAGGTTCAGCAGTAGTTACAACACTTTTTCCATTACATTTGTCAGACGCAATATCTAAAGTGGGTGCAACTTGAGTCTTATTCAAAGTCCTAGGGTGTTCTTCTACTTCAGCATTCTTTATTGTTCTTTTCTTAGGTCGCAACTTCCTATTCTTCCTTGTTTGCTCCTAGGCAGTGAAGTGCGGACGTTGGGAAAAGAGGAAACTATTCCTATTTCAATAGAAGGAAGCACATTAGTTTCTTGTGTTTTGTCAGTAGGCATTCTGGGTTCACGTTTGCTAAGTGTTACAGGTGCAAGTCTCTTAATGATGCTAGGCTGAACTTGTTCATACTTTCCTAACATCTCTCTTAACTTAATGATAGTGTGCACCAATTCTTGATTTTCAGAACGGAGATTTCCAGAAAAATTCATGAATTCTTTAGTGTGTGCAAGATAATGATCAAGTTCGTTTGATGCTTCATCATGAGTCTGTTTGAGTAAATCAAATATGACACCATATTCCTTTTTAACTTTTGCAAGTTCTTGTTCATATTTTGAGATTTGACTTTTCAAAGACGCGTTTTGATCGTCCAGTTGCTCAGATTATGGATTAAAAGTGTTGGAATGCAACTGGTTGATTTTGTTTTGCAAAGTAAGTTCACGATTTTGACAATCTTTTTGACACCATTGAAGACGACATTTTGAATTTGAAAGTTCGTTTAACAATCGTTCATTTTCAACTTTTAAAGACTCGATCTGATGCACATTATCAGTATTCTCAACAATTTCAAGAGAATCAATAGAATCAGCAGAGATATAATCAGATGCATATGTCAAAGAATGCAATAACACAACATTATAGATATCAGTACAGATAACATCTTCCAAGAGTCGATCAACATCTTTTCTTAACATTTTCTTTTTACGTTTAGTGTTTGAAATAGATGTTTCTGTTTTCTCGAAAAAGATTTTCATCAATCCAAGTTCCTTATGAAATTCCCTTTCCCAATACAATGCACAATTTTTCAAAATTTTAACATGGGGTAAAAGTCTTTTCTGAAAAAATATCTCTTTTTTCTCGCGCCTTAGGCGATTGAAATTGTTCAACTTTTATTTCAGAATGAAATTCAATCTCACGTTCTAAAAGTTTGAGGTCAGAAGTGAAAATGTCAAAATATCTAAGAATTTGACGATTTTCGGGTTTTGAATTTACTTCACTGAGTGAAGGTAAAGGACCATAAATTTGTGCATAATTTGGTTTGGAAGTAACATTTGAAGACTCGGACTTTTTTGTGATAATCCGAGGTGTGTTAGAAGTATCCTTTGGTTCGACGGAAGTGACAGCTTTTGAATAGTTAAATGGTTTGTTATAAATAACATTTTCTAATTTTGATCGACTCTCGTCTTCTGCATCTAATTCCTCTTGACGATGATATTCAAAAACACTCATAACAGAGTCATCAATTTTGTATTCTGCACTGCAAAGTTCAGGATTTGGTTTGAATGCTTTGGTTGAAAGCTTTGGTTTGTAATCAGCAAGATTCGGTCCATATCCATTTGGATTGGGTTTTAAAGTAAACTTTTGAATAGTTGTGATTGACTCACCATGTTTATAAACAACATTTCCAAACTCTTTGAGTTTGTTTTGAAGGCCGAAAATTTCTTTGAGATAGTCATCTATTCGTTTCGTTGAATGCTTTTTGTATGCAGAGAACTGTTTTTGACAAGTTAACAACTCAGCCTTGGCTTTTTGATTTTCCAAAGTAAGAGCGTTAAGTTGTTTTTTATGTTCATGTTTCAGTTGTTCTACTTGCGACAACAAAGCATTCTTGGATGCGGCTAGATCACGTATCTGTCGTTCTAATGAATTTTCGTTTTGGTGTGATTTTGCAAAAGCGGCTTCAAAACCTTTTTCACGTTTTTCTTGAGTTTTGAAAAAATTGAGTTGTCGTTTTAAGCATTCAATATCCCTGGTTAACAGTGCATTTTTACTGTGTACTTGCTGATTTAATGCAAGACATTCATCCATTTGGGATTGATAACCTTTAAGTAAGAGGTCAATATCTGGATTAGGCAAAGGTTCAGCGTGTTCAAGGTGAGGCACAACATGATCACTATTCAGATCCTCAAGTATAACCACGAAGTCAATTTGATTATCAAAGGTAACCATAAGATCATCTTGAGCCTCGTCGGATTCAGATGTTGGCTGAGATATTAGATCAGAGATGAATATGGTTTGTTCGGGTACCTGAGACAAGCCATCAGTGTCATACACTGGGCCTGTGTCACTCATGTGGAGTTCGTGCATATTAGCCATCAACATAACTGCTGCATTAGCCTGGAAGTCCTCCATATCATCATCTGAGTCTGCATATGCCATAAAGCTCTGTTCTTTGTTTGTGAGAGTTCCACTAGCTTCATCCTTAAGAGCCAAAAGTAAAGCCTCCTTGTGATAAGCACTGCCTCTAGTCCTTGGCTTAGGGCATGCATTATCCAGGTGTCCCTTCTCATTACAGTTGTAGCACCGAAGACCATTTATCCCATTCTGAGCATTACCCTGTTCAACCACTTGAGCTCTCTGTTGTTGTGGAGAACCCATGTTATTCCTACCAATAGCATTAAACCCTTGACCACCGCCCATCTGACGACCATAACCACGATTCTGAACTTCAACCCGTCCATTGTTCACAACAGCCTGATTCCTTGTGTTTGATGAGGAACGAATGCGATTGTTGGATTTGTTTGTATAACAGCCAAAAGCTTTAGCAATCATAACAAATCCTTGTTGCAATGCATCGAAAGCATCAGAGTCCTCATTAGCTTCACTGTAAAGTGCTTGATCATTGTTGTTGTTGTATGGAACCAATTGAGTTTGTTGAGATTGTTGCTGTGACGGATCATATCATGTAATTGTGGCAGTTGGTTGAGGAGCTGGTTGAGGAGGATAACTAGTTTGAGCCCACAAAGCAAGTTGTTGATTGTCCGGATGTGAAGGTGAAACAGTTTGACCATGGATAATCCTTTCTTTGTCAACTTCTTTTTGATGAGGCTTCAAATAGTCGTACAACAGTCCGTATGTAGCATGATAAAGATTCTTTGCTTGACAGATGAAAATCACATACTTTTCCTAATCTGGACCAAGACTACTTAGGAACATAGTGTTGACTGCAATTCTTGGCATAATGATGTTATGTTTGTCCAAGTCATTGATGATATCTGAGAATCGATGATGATAAGACTCTAATGTCTCCCCTAGTTCAATCATGAAGTGTTCATAAGAGAAGTAAATTTTGGATTCCATATCCTCCTGATTGAGTTCAGTGCCTTCCATGAGAAGATGAATGTGTTCCCAAATTGCTTTTGCAGTCTTTTGAGCATCAACACGTCGAAGGATTGGATTGGGTAATCCTAAAAGGATATATTGCATTGCTAGCTCATCAGCTTCGAAATGTAGAAGTTCATCACCAGAAAGGTCAGCAAGAGTTGCAATGTTTTTGAGATCATCTCTTGGTGGAACAGCATTAGGATCTCCTGGTGTAACAAGAATAGGCATCTGAAATGGACCTTCCAAGATAACCTTCTTTAAGAACTTTCCATGTGGCTTCTTTAGATCACAAAACATAAAGAACCTAATCACCCATTGATCGTAGTTTCCGGGAGTGGGCATTGGAGGTCTATCAAGTGATCCTGCCTCATGAATGGATTGCTGGCTACTTAAAGCTTCACACATCTTTGCAAACCAAGACGGTTCCTTCATAGTATTCCTGGATGGATGTTGATTGTAAACATTTGTGTAAGGTTGTACTTGAACAATAGGTGGTGGTTGAACCATTTTTGGTTGAATTGCTCCTTGTTGTGGATAATGTTGTTGATTAAATTGTTGTTGATAAATTTGTTGTTGTTGATTAAATTGTTGATGTTGTGGACTTAGTTGTTGTTGTTGTTGATTATACGTGTAAGGAAAGTTGTTAGAGTATGGTGGTTGAGACATGTTGAACACTTGTGTTGTTAAATGGATCTTTGTAGTCGAATGAAACGTTGTTGATGAAGTATCCTTAGGCGTAGAAACCACGTTTAGGCAAAATAATACTTAGGCGTAAAAACACCAAACTTACGCGTAAAAGTAATAGTTACGCGTCGGATTAGCTTACGCGTAAGAATTGATAAACACTAAGGTTACGCGTAAACAGAAAGTTAGGCATAGAAAACTTATGCGTAGGATTAGCTTATGCGTAAGACAAGGCTTAGGCGTAAGAAAAATCTTATGCGTAAAGAGTTCTACGCATAAGTTTGAGCTTATGCGTAAAATTAGGGTTTTGCCCAAAAAAATCCTTTACACTATCACAGTGTAAAAGATATCCAAAGTCGAAGTGTTTTCAGGCTTATCCAAGCAAGAAAAACACTGAGTAAGCCAAGAAACTGAAGATCAAGCCACGAATATCTTACGCGTAAGATTAGGGTTTTCTTACGCGTAGGATTTTCCAAAATTGTGATTTTAGCCCAAATTGTTTCTAAAACAGATTTTTTGTGATGAAACAGCTTCAATATCACCAAAATAACACAAAAGTGTGAAACTTGATGATCCAAAACTTAGAAACACCTTATGCGTAGAGATGAACACGCGTGTAAAACCATGCTTAAAAACAATGAAATACACGTAAAGTTCGAAACTTTTTGCCAAAAACAGATATTTTAACACCTAAAAACGTTGAAAGTACAAGAATCTTGGATTGAATAGTGTAAAAAATGAGTTTTTAAGCGTAACAAAGTTTGAGAACCGATTACGCGTAAGACCAAAAAACTTCAAAAACAAAAGCTTTTCACCCAACTATTTGGCGATTGATACCACTGTTAGGTTCCCATATTTGTAACACAAGCTTCAATAGAAGAAATAGATAAGAAGTGATCGGATGAACAACACACACACACACGTATGATAATATATGAAGAGTTATGCATAGGAGTGTAAGAGTGAATTGAACAACCAACCCTCAAGTGAGGGTTTACAATAAGTATATATAGGAAGGAACTAGGGCAACATGCAAGTTCCCTTCCTTTCCTATATGGTCTTGGGCCAAGGCTCATGGGCTTTCTACATAAGCCTTGGCATGATTACTAACATAAAAGCCATATTAAGCTAACTATTACATATTAATTACTAACACTTGAAATCAAGTTTAGGAGTGATTCCAACACATTGATGTACCACTTATGCACAAAGAATGAAAATTTTGATGAACATGAAGTCTACGAGCTCAAGACAAAAGATAAAATAGAATGCTTGGATTCAAGATGGAAAACATGGGGTGACCTCCCTTAGGGGGAGATTGTTAGGATTTAGAAAATCCATGTGGAAGTGTCGGTCACCCCAACTTATATTTAGCATGCTATAGCTCGTAGACGTATTAGTTGTCTAGTTATATTAGTAGTAGTGTAAGTAACACCGTGGAAGAAGGACGGGTCTTTACCCACTGTATGCCTGATCCACAGCCCGAAAGAGGGCATAGTTACTTGTATAAATAGCCCTCTCCCCACAAGGGAGAGGGTTAGATGTTCATTTAGAATCTAACCTTCTATGTGTTTCTCTCTCTAGAACATCTCTCATTCTCTCTCTAAACACTCCATATGCTTCTATGATTTAAGTTTGCACGTTTGTATGAAATCCTATATTTTACAACACGTATAGATAACTAAACTACTAACTAAACTAATAACCTAGGCATTTACAAAACTATACGCCTAGGACACACACACACACCTTTAGTCGACTACATTATGGAAAACATGTATAAAACCTACACCTATGTCCTCTTTATATACTAGAGGATTAGGGTTTAAAAAATACTACAAAGGACTAACACATAAAACTTCTTTTGCAAGCAAGTCCTTCCATCTTTTTGTAGGTTTCCTTCTTGTCACTTTAAGTACTTGATGTTTCATTCTTTATTGTTTTGTATCATCAAATCAATAAACCCAACAATCTTCCCCTATTTGATGATGACAAAACAAACACGGTTCTTGTACGAACTTCCCTAGACGAAGTAGCAGAAGTTGAGATAATTAAATCTCACCATGAATGAAACAATCTTGTCTTCCATTATCTTCCCCTTAATCCATGCCACGCCACTCCAACATCTCTAATAATCTCTAATATTGTGTATGAATTCGTACTCTTAAACTCTAAAACCATATATCTCTAATGCCAATCTAGGGGTCTGTTGGATCTGGACACACACCTTGTGTCAAAGATATTTTGTATAATATTATTAAGCACGCGGAATTTACTTAGTAATACTTAAAAGACGGTTTATATGATGTTCTGTAAGTAAACACAGATTAAACACAAAACTTAAGCTCCAATATTATTAATGAATAATACGAGTAATCTTAGCTTATCACTAGGGTTACACCTTGAAGCCTTTGTGAGTAATACGTAGGTAATTGACAAGTAGACAAGTACCTAAGACAATGACCTAGGACCTCCTTTTATACAACAAGGAGTCCTGTACAAGATTAGTATAAAGTTAACAATATAGAATATACACAAGATCTATTCTATACTTATCTAGACGCGTTATTCAAACCATAAACTAATAGCAGTGGTAATAATGTACCAGCAGTGGTAATACATTTCCACTGCTAGTGTAATTCAAGCAGTGTACACCTCAGCTATCAGTGGTAACAGATTATTCCCAACAATCCTCCCCTAAACTCATGATTTCTCTGCAAATCAATAAGTTTCTTCAATCTGCATTATCTTCAAGGATTTGGGGAATTCAATCAAACACTTTACTTCTTCCTTAACTTCTCAATAGCTCTGGAACATTGATCTTGAAGCCTATGTAACAATGCTCTGACCTTCTCATTGTCTTCATGAACTCTTATTGTTGTACATAAGATCACTGTGAGAGTTCCAGCTCTGAGTGGATATTCTTTCTCAGCAATCATGAATACATCTGTTCCATTTGCTGTAGAAACATGATGAACTTCACATGAGTCATAATAAAACCATTTAGTACCAGGACATGAACATGAGAATTTCCAGAAATCATCATTAGCATCTGGTTCATAGAGCCTTCTAAGATTAATCCATAACTGCATCTCCTTCATATCTTTGAGATCTTGAGCATCAAACCTTTCTTGAACTAACTTCCATAATGTGTCAAGGTCATCTCTGTCAAAAGCTTTAATGAGATCTTCAAAAGTCATGAATGATAAAGTTTCACCACATAGCCATGTGATCTTCCATGTTGAAGCAAAATTGCTAGCAGTGTAAACCTCCCAATCAATGATAGGATGTCTTACTTGCAGTGGTTCTGGATAAAAATCTTCTTCAACTACCACAATCATTCCAGTCAGTTGTTCTTCAGTGAATTTCTCAGTAGGAATTTCTTTTTCAGTATAAATTTCTTGTTCTTCAGCAACCTTAGTCTTCTTAACAGTCTGAGAATCACTTTCTTTTGCCTTTCTTTTCAAACTAGAATGCCTTCTTAATTCTTCTTCAGAGTCCATTGGAATAAAACTTTTATCAAATCTAAGAACTCTGTAGTAGATACTTTCAACTCTATCATCAGACATTCCTTTGAATTGATGTCTCTTCCAACCACCAACATTGCAACAATAAGTCTTCATGTATGCAATAACTTGTGCCTTAGTTGGTTGTCTTGGTTTCTTTTGACTTTTCTTGACTGAAATAATAGCCTCTTGAAGTGCTTCATTATTTTTCATCTGTAAAAAATCTTTTAACTGTGCAGTGCTTTGTTCTTCAGTCAAAGATGCATCAACTACAAGGTCAATTGCCTTTTTCTTGATTACTTAATCATTTTTAATCAAGAACTCAATTTCTTCTTCTGTTGGTACATAACTGAACTCTAGAGTCTTTTCTCTTAGAATTGTAGGTTGAAAAGTGGAAAGAGGATCTTCCATTCTATCCAGCCTTTTAGCCTCCATAAAGCTTGCAATCTCCATTTCTTCAAGCTTTTTCATTGCAGCAACTTCTTCTTCATGTATCTTTTCAGCAACTTCTTGATCATGAGCAATCTGAACTTGTTCTTTCTTTGAAATCTTTCTTCCAGGTTGCTCTTGACTTTCCATAACTGCTTTACCTTTGTCTTTCTTCTGTTTATCCATTTCTTCACTTGCAGTGGCAACATTATGTTCATCAGTGGAAATATTTGGCTCTGCAGTGGAAATGTGATTAGTGGTAAAGTCATCAGTTGCATCTTCAAAAATATCTAGTTGCTCTTCCTGAGTATCAGCACTTGTTTTCTTCCCCTGTTTGGGAGAATTACCCAAATCTTGATCAAAACCAGCTGAATCACCATCATTAGGTGAGGATGAAGATGAAATCACCATCTTTGCATTTTTCTTGTGCTTTTTCAACCCGTGCAACTCCTTCTTCAAGGTCTGAATCTCTTCTTTTAAATGGGTAATATCCTTGGCATGTTGCTTCTTGACATATGCCAGGTCCTTTTGTAGAGATTCAACCTGCTTGACTAACTTTGTACACACAACCATCAATTCCAATTGTTGCCCACTGCCCTCATCACTTCCAACGGTGTGACCTATTGGGAGAGGTGAATCATGGGGCATTGGCTCAGATTCCTCCCTAGTTGGACTAGGTTGAAGTCTAGAACCACCACTGCTTGTTCCTAGACCAAAAGGTTCAGAAACATTCTGTGTTGTCATGAAAGGAGTTGACTGTTTGTGCCTCCTCTCATAGGTGTGAGAAACAGGTGGAGCCTAATCAATGTTTGGAATAGAGATTATGGGTGTGTTTTGTTCAAGTGAAATCTTTGCAAGCATTTGAGGTAAGAGTGGTGTAAAAATCATGTTGCCATCTCGGTTCATGTTTTGAAAAACTTTAGGCTTTAGGCAACTGATTTCATAAACATTAGTATGGGGTTGCAGTTGAAACTCATTTAACACTGCTTGCACAAACCTTGGATACATTAAAAATTTTGTTGAACTCTTTACATTGCCAGTCATACTTGTAAAAATATAGTTTGACCAGTTAAAAATCTTATCAGTGGCTAGACAAACCAAAGGATAAGCCATGGTTGAACTAAATTGCTCATAAGATGTTCTCTTTGGACTAAGACAATGTAAAAGAGTATGTATCAAAAATCTCCATTGGGGACGAAAACCACCCTTTTTGAAAGTAGCCTTTTTATCAGTGGTATCATACCCCATGGATGATAAAGTATGATGTATTTCTGGCATAGGTAATGTGATGATACCATTGAGATCATCTAATTGGAGAATTCTCCTCAAGGATGCCTCAGTAACATCAATAGTTACCTCATCCACAGTGGCTCTTAGAGCATCCACTGTTTCATGTGTATCTCTATTCTCAAGTGTTATAGACTTAGCAGAAGTCCAAAACTGTTTGATTTGAGAAAGTCCGCAATCTGATGAAAAACAGGGCCACTCTTCTCGTTTGACTTTTGTAGGTAGGCCACTAGGTTGTGCTCATCTGCAAATTTTAAAGGTGCCATAGAAACTTTTGATGAAAAACGATAATATGTCAGTAATAATTGAAAGAATAACTAGCCAATTGAGAGATAAAGATATAAAGGGTTAGGGTTTAAGATTATTGCGCAAGAAAAACTATCTTTAGAAAGTATTTATCTTAAGCGGATAAATAATAATATTGAAAGAAGATAATTTCCTTAAAATTTTAACCCTATATATATATGGAAATCAGTGATTACTTTCAACGGCTAGTAAAAAATAAGTTACTGACACAATCAGTTGTAACGGCTAGAACAACAGTGGTAAAATAACACTGTCAGTGGAAACTGTGAACTATCAGTGGGAAATAAAAACTTGTAAAAACTAGACTTCTCTTAACATAGTTTTTAGCAAACTACCAGCTATCAACGGATTTGATATGTCTTTACCATGAGCCGTTTGCTATGGACTAGCCAACTTTTAAACATAAAGAATATGGTGAGTTGATAACCATATAGTTTTTGGTAAACTATCAACCATCAACGGATTTTTCAAGTCTTTACCAGTAGCCGTTTGCTCTGGACTAGTTGATTCTTATGTGGATTAGACATGGTGAACCAATAACCATTTGTTGTTTTATCTCAGATATACACCTTTTAAGATCAACTCTCATTTATGTTGCATAAAAGTTATTGAACAAGCAAAAACACAAGCACAAAATATATATATACAAACTTATACAACAATATCAGTACCCAGGACCTTCCACTCAACACCAAAGACAATTTGAACAAAAAGTTTATGGATTCAACATTCCAATACTTGTTACCAAGTACTGAAATCTACCCACATCAAGTCCTTTGTTAATAAATCAGCATAGTTGTCATCAGTATGAATTTTGACAACTTGAATTAGTCCTTTTTCATAACAGTCTCTTATGAAATGGTGTCTAATTTCAATATGTTTAGTCATTGTGTGTTGAACTGGATTCTTAATAATGCAAATGGTACTGCTATTGTCAATATGAATGATGGTATCCATGAAATTGTACCCATAGTCCAAAAGTTGATTCTGAAGCCATAGAACTTGAGCACAGCAACTTGCAGCAGCCACATACTCTGCCTCAGTTGATGAATTAGCCACCCTAGTTTTTTTCTTACACTGCCATGACACTAATTTGTTGCCAAGAAATTGGCATCCACCTGTTGTAGATTTTCTATCCAAGCTAGCTCCAGCATAGTCACTATCTGAGTAAGTGACCAAATCTAGAGGAGAATCTCTGGAGTACCACAATCCCAGAGTAGGGAATGCTTTAAGATATCTAAAAATATTCTTCACAACAGTCAAGTGAGAGAACTTGGGAGTAACTTGAAACCTTGCACAGGCACACACTACAAACATAATGTCTGGTCTAGAGGATGTAAGATACATCAAAGAACCAATCATAGACCTGTACATGTGCACATCAACTGCTTCACCACTATTTTCCTTCAGCAGTAGGTGTGTAGTTGATAAGGTTTTAAAATGTACCTTTTTGAGGGGTCGTTTAAGCCCTTATTTGATCACTTTTGTATCCATTATTAATTAATATCGTTCCTTTTCACTTTTTAGGTATCTTGAAGGCAAAATGCTGGAATGACACTTATTCGGACGAAAAGGCGCGAATATACGAAGAAAATGGCCAAAGTCAAGAATCTAGACACTCAAGCTGCTGAAATGCAAGGGGACGGCGTCAGGTGTTAACTAGCGACACCGTCGGGGCATTTTGTGACGGCTCAAGTGTGAAATTGCTTATTTACAAGGGACGGCGTCAGGATTTAAAAGAGTATGTCGTCGCAACTCAGACGGCCTAGATTTGATCCAGACGGCGTCAGAGGCTGAAGAGGACGACGTCACAAGCTTAAGGTGACGCCGTCGCAAGACTAACGTAGCCAAGACGAAAGCCTAATGACGGCGACACGACGGCGTCACAAATCATAAGGTGACGCCGTCGCAAGTGTAATCTTATATATAGAATCCGAATTTTTCAGTATTTGGGTGTAGTCTTTTGAGTAATCTTTTGGAGTAAAACCTAAACCGAACCAAGTCTGTCTTGTACAGTATTTTATGGTTCCAAACCCTATCTTACACCAAGATAAGTTCTTTACTTCATTAATTCAATTATGTCTTTAATTATTTGTGTGTATGCTTGCATGTTCTCCATGTCCGGCTAATTTATTTGTGTGTTTGCTTAGGGAATATGAAACTTAATTATTGAATATTCTTTGGTTGTCTCTTATCTTAATTGTTAATGATCTAGTAATACGATAGATCATTCGTTGTGTAGTTAATGCTTGATTAATCTTTGTGAACCTTAGACTATAACACCTAGAGTAGTTGTAGGCTAAACCATCCAAAGAGTGCCTTAGAGTTAGAGTTTATAATTCCTAGAGATTTTGTAGACGAGACCCTTTGGTAAGTTCAAAGAGTTAGGGATAAACGCATACCCTACGAATTTAGACACACAACGCGATTAAGAATAAGGACGTGACAATTCAACCATCAATAGGAGATAATTAAGGAGTAATAAAACCTATGTAAAAACATCTTTAAACTATCATACGAGCACACAATAATTATACATAGACTACCACCACCTTAGTTTAGATAATTAGATAGTAGAGTAATCGGTAGAAATACCAACCCCCAAATTCAAACCCCGAGATTCGTACCTTTCCAATTTCCTAAAAAACATCAAAAGATAAAAAATAATCTTCCTCAACCCTAACCTTAGCGTAGTAACTTCTCACTAGCATTCCTATTCCCCTAGAGAACGATATCAATTCCTGTGGCTTACCCTAATACTACACTACAACGATTAGGTCCACTGCCTAGGGTGTTGAAAAACTTGCTCAACGAAAAGGAAGTTCCTTTGACCCTGAATGACGCGTGTAGCGTTATCAAGTTTTTGGCGCCGCTGCCGGGGAATAGAATAGCTAATTAGTAGTCCACCTCGTTTAGGTTTCTTTACTTGATTCCTATCAAGTAAACTTTTTTTTCTCATTTTTAGCTTCCTTGTAGTCTATCCCCATTCTTTGTGTTTGTGTTCGTAAAACCCTTTTCATTTGTCGCTATGGCAAGTGAAGTTGCATTTGAATCATTAACAAATGAGGAACAATTGAATTTCGCAAGTTGGGTTGGTTTTTGTTGTATTATTGAATTTGTGAGTGATCTTAGAGATATCCAAAAGGAGACGGGTGTAAGGTTGGATGGATTTGATATATTTTGTGCTTGTGTGGCTTCTATTCAACAATCGTTGTCAAGATCAACTCCATTTAGTAAGACCATCTGGAGAATTTTTCAGAAAAGCCTCCTATGCATAAACCATCAGTTGAATGATCTTAGGCACCATGATCAAAAAGACCTAGTTTTTAAGAACATGGAACATAAACCCGAACAAGATTGTGAGATGGTTAGAGTTGAACCACCTATTTGCATGTGTGGGATAGATTTCAAAACTTATGACACGCGTGAGGAATCCTTTAGGAAAATAGAACATAGTGATCAAATTTTTGAGAATGATTCTTATGAATCGGACCAATAATTTGAAATGGCTAAAGAAGGATTTGAGATACTTAGGAGTGTATTTGGGTTAGATCATACTAAAACACATGATGAACTTTTAGGAGATCTAGATATAATGGAGAATGAGGTGGAAACTCCAAGCCCACAAGCCCTACCATCACTTGAGGAACACACATCGCCTATAACTTACCCGGAAGAAGTAGAAGAGACTATAGGAACCCCGATTGATATAGAACCTTTGGACCAAATGCCACTAGAGAATGTAAGTTTAGATGCTTGTTGTCATGACCTCTCTCTTAGTCCTAGGGAAGTTCCTAATTTTGGTGAACCGGAGCCTCAACCAAAAACCTTACCCAATTTTCTGTCTTTAGATGTGAATCTTGGAATTGAATTAGGCCCCAATCCACCCATCAAAATAAATAATCCGGGTAGTTGCTTGATAAAGGTGGTAGACTCTAGGCCATGTAGAGGGGAAGCTAATATAGGAGTAACCCATGACCTTACACACTTATATCACCCATTCATGGTTGATAACAAGAAACATTATGGTTTTAAACCGGGTTTATTAGGTCAAGATCCCGCTACACCAATAGAATTAGCTAAGGTTATAATGAATGGAGCACACTCTTTTGATCATATAAATCACCCATCACCCTCTTCTCACGTAGTAAATTTCCACCCTAAGGGTGTGTATCGCTACTATCACCCGCACTTAAACTTAAGTGTAGGGAAAACCTCCCCTTTATCAGTTAAATAAGGGTAGAGTCAGGCTCGTGACTCGAACAAAGACAAGCGCTTCTTGGGAGGCAACCCATGTGTATTTGTTTTTCATTTTTTATTTGTGTGTCGTATATCTTTTATTGATTGTTTATTCTCATGTTTAAATTTGTAAAAATGCTTTATTTTGTCTTTAACCTCGTCTTAATTACATATAAAGGTATTTTACATAAGGGACAAGTGTAGGGAGGATTACACACGTTTTCAAAAGAAACGTAAACATGAGAATTACAATTAATTAAAAGATATACATGTGTGTTTGTTCGAGTCAAATGCTTGTATCGAGTCATAATGGATGTTTTGCAGGAAATTTTTCCAGATTTTAAAGATAAAAATTTTCCAGAATTTTTTCTAGAAAATCGCAGACCAGTTTCTGTCATGATAACCTGACGGCGTCAGGGTCGCAACCTGACGGCGTCAGGAGGAGTAGAAACAGCTTCTAACTTTTTCTCGTTTTCTGTGCTACTTATAAATTTTTGGAATTTTCCAGGTCTTAATTTTCCAGAAAATCTGCAAACATCCATTCCACAAGCATTATATCTTATTTAAGTCTGGAATTACATCTTGTTGTGATTTTTCTTTGTTCGGTTTGATGCGTTGGGTTGCTTGTTTTCTTCAAGTGTGCAGGTTTAATTTATCAAGAAGACGATACATAAGATGAGAAGGAGCTTTTCACGCAAACATTCTTCTTGAAGAAAAATGTAACCACCACTTTACACGGATCCTACCGAGCTAATCAGGGGAATACTAGTTTCTTTCATCTTTTATTACCTTCCATTATCATAACTTTGATACTTTCGGGGAATATTGGGGACAATGTTCAGTTTAAGTGTAGGGAGGGAAAATAAAACGGGAACTTTGAAACTATGCTTATCCTTGATTATTTGCTTTGTCCAATTGCATTTGCGTAATAAACCATGAGAAAATGTCGGTTAGGGTAATTTTGGCACCAAATTTAAAATTTTTCATGACATATAGGAGTGGGCCATTAGTCTTAACAAAAGCGTCTCATGGATAGGAAGTTGCATGACTAGCACAAAACCCTTTACCACCTAAATTCCACCCAAAATGTGTGGATCGCCCTTAGATTAGTAGGAATTAAAGCATTCATCTTTAATGCTTAGAGTGTGAACCAGTAGTATAATAGATTCTAGAACTTGTTTTGTGATGCATCCCGAGATTGCTAGTAAGACTGCACTTGTGTAGTTAGGAATAACTAAATGATAAGAGGCATTAGGATAACCCTTGTTTGATACCCATAATATAATTACTTCTTCCATATCAGTTGAGTAATTCCCCCACACCCTAGTTAACCCCTCAGAGCCTATCCTTTTCACGGTTCTCGTGATGTTTCGGTTTTCCGGAATATCAATGAAGAGCATTGTTTACACCCCACCCCCAAATGTACACCCAAATCGCCTTAGCCTACCTTGTATGCACTCACTTTTAGTGCATTATTGTTATCACACTAAACCCTTAGTTCAATTATCTAGTTGCTTGCATAAGTTGCTAAGTCGAGTCATATCCTTTGTACACAGTTTTGGGACGATTGGGACTCATGGGAAAAGTTAAAGTTTATGAAATGATGGGAAGGGAACGTTAAATTAAAAATTCCTTATTTGCGTAATAATGTACTCCAAGTGTTTTGATCTTTTCAATTCGGGTCAAATTAGTGTTAGAGTAATAAAAACTCAAGTGTAGGGATGTGCCTATAAATCCCTATCATTTTGATGTTACCATAGAGGATGGTAGAGTAAAAGTGTATGAAAAAAAAAAAAAAAAAAAAAAAAAAAAAACCCGAAAAAAATAGAAAAAGAGAAAAAGAAAAAAATATATAGACTGTCTCTAAAAAAAAAGACGGTCTACCATCCTACATCTATCCTTTAAATTTATGTTTGTTTGTTTCAGTTATCTAGAGTTTAGAGTATCGAGTCTTGGCTTAGCAACGCCATTCTTCGTATGCTTGTAACATAGAGATTTTTGACTTGCCACCACTAAATAGCCTATCCCAGCAAACCCTTTGTTTCCCTACCGTAAGCCTAACATTACAACCCTTTAAAGACCTCTTTGATAGTCTTTCCTAGGTGCTTACGCCAAAGCGATGGAGGTTTGATCTATTCTCAAGCCTATGGTAATCTATGTACTAGGACCGGTTAATGAGTGTTTATCTTCCATTTCCAACTTGTTATATTTCATATACACCCGAGAGATGTGAGTATCCAAACACCCCATGTGAGGTGCTAGTATGTAATTTCCGTGCTTGTTACGACTTTTGCGTGGCTTATATGTGTTGTGGATTGTTTCAAACCAATGCTTCATGACCCCTAACTTATAAATTAATTGGCTAAAAGCACATTTGCTTGAGGACAAGCAAATACCAAGTGTAGGGATATTTGATAAGGTTTTAAAATGTACCTTTTTGAGGGGTCGTTTAAGCCCTTATTTGATCACTTTTGTATCCGTTATTACTTAATATCGTTCCTTTTCTATTTTTAGGTATCTTGAAGGCAAAATGCTAGAATGACACTTATTCGGACGAAAAGGCGCGAATATACGAAGAAAATGGCCAATGTCAAGAATTGAGACACTCAAGCTGCTGAAATGCAAGGGGACGGTGTCAGGTGTTAACTGGCGACACCGTCGGGGCATTTTGTGACGGCTCAGGTGTGAAATTGCTTATTTTCAAGGGACGGCGTCAGGCTTTAAAAGAGTAGGTCGTCGCAACTCAGACGGCCTAGATTTGATCCAGACGGCGTCAGAGGCTGAAGAGGACGACGTCACAAGCTTAAGGTGACGCCGTCGCAAGACTAACGTGGCCAAGACGAAACCCTAATGACGGCGACACGACGGCGTCACAAATCATAAGGTGACACCGTCGCAAGTGTAATCTAATATATAGAATCCGAATTTTTCAGTATTTGGATGTAGTCTTTTGAGTAATCTATAGGAGTAAAACCTAAACCGAACCAAGGCTGTCTTGTACAGTATTTTAGGGTTCCAAACCCTATCTTACACCAAGATAAGTTCTTTACTTCATTAATTCAATTATGTCTTTAATTATTTGTGTGTATGCTTGCATGTTCTCCATGTCCGGCTAATTTATTTGTGTGTTTGCTTAGGGAATATGAAACTTAATTATTGAATATTGATTGGTTGTCTCTTATCTTAATTGTTAATGATCTAGTAATGCGATAGATCATTCGTTGTTTAGTTAATGCTTGATTAATCTTTGTGAACGTTAGACTATAACACCTAGAGTAGTTGTAGGCTAAACCATCCAAAGAGTGCCTTAGAGTTAGAGTTTATAATTCCTAGAGATTTTGTAGACGATACCCTTTGGTAAGTTCAAAGAGTTAGGGATAAACGCATACCCTACAAATTTAGACACACAACGCGATTAAGAATAAGGACGTGACAATTCAACCATCAATAAGAGATAATTAAGGAGTAATAAAACCTAAGTAAACACATCTTTAAACTATCATACCAGCACACAATAATTAGACATAGACTACCACCACCTTAGTTTAGATAATTAGATAGTAGAGTAATCGGTAGAAATACCAACCCCCAAATTCAAACCCCGAGATTCATACCTTTCCAATTTCCTAAAAAACATAAAAAGATAAAAAATAATCTTCCTCAACCCCAACCTTAGCGTAGTAACTTCTCACTAGCATTCCTATTCCCCTAGAGAACGATATCAATTCCCGTGGCTTACCCTAATACTACACTACAACGATTAGGTTCACTGCCTAGGGTGTTGAAAAACTTGCTCGATGAAAAGGAAGTTCCTTTGACCCCGAACGACGCGTGTAGCGTTATAAGTAGTCTTGTCTGCAGGGGTGCTGGATGACTTAGCATCAGTGAACTTGAACTACCTTAGTATCTCAGCCACATATTTATCTTGATTGATGAAAATACCATCTGGCCTTTGAAGTACTTGAAGTCCCAAAAAGAATGTGAGTTCACCCATAGAACTCATCTGAAATTCTTCTTTCATTAGTTTCTCAAATTCTTTGCACATCTCTGTCTTGGTAGATCCAAAAATGATATCATCAACATACACTTGAACCAACAAGATATCATTCTTGTGTTTCTTGATGAACAAAGTTTGATCCACTCTACCTCTATGAAACCCATTAGCAAGAAGATAAGTAGTTAAGGTTTCATACCATTTCTTTGGTGCCTGATGCAAGCCATACAAAGCTTTAACTACCCTGTATACTTTGTTAGGATATTCAGGGTCTTCAAAGACTGGAGGTTGTGAGACATAAACCTCTTCATCAATCTACCTATATAGAAAAGCACTCTTTACATCCATTTGATATACTTTAAAGCCCATAAAGGATGCATAGGCTAAGAACAGCCTGATTGCTTCAATTCGTGCAACTGGGGCAAACACTTCTTCATAGTAAATACCCTCCTCTTGAGTGTATCCTTGAGCCACAAGCCTAGCTTTATTTCTGATAACAATTCCTCTTTCATCCTTCTTGTTTCTGAACACCCATTTAGTACCTATTACCTTCTTGCCAGAAGGCAAATCACAAAGCACCCAAACCTTTTGAAGCTTAAATTGGAGAAACTATTCTTGCATTGCTTCCACCCAAATTTCATCTTCAAGTGCCTTGTAAAGATTCTTTGGCTCCATCTGTGACAGAAAACACATAAATAGACATTCATTCTTGCCTTCATGAGTTTTTGATTCATATATTTTACAAATGAATCCATGAACATCAGGCAACTTTGTTTGTCTTCTAGTCTTCACAGGTGAATAAACATCCCCAATCACATTTTCAAGAGGATGTGATTTATGAATAGAAGTGTGGGGAGTCTGAGGAACAGCAATCTCACTTGGCATATTTGAAATTTCAACATCATTGGCTTGAGCTTCCTCTGTAACTGGAGTTGTAGTTCCACATCAGGTGTAGTAGTGGAAAATTCTGGCCTATCAGTGGAATTAGAATTTCCACTGCTTTCAGAATTTTCAGCATTCAAATTTCTACTTCCTTCCTTTCCAAAATCATTAGAAGGATGAGTATCTCCTGTCTTTGACATATCATCATTATCTTCATAGTCCTAAAGAGGCAGACTGAATTTATCTTGATCCTTGCTTGGTTCATCATCATCAAGAAACTCTTCTGAACCTACAAAATCAAAAGTAGATGCACCTGTAGAGACAGGTACGTAATTCATAGTATTGGATAAAGTATCAAGATCAAACAGTCTTTCTGGACCAGTTCCTTTGATATTAACTTTGTTTTTCAGGAACTCAACATGCAGATTCTCTTCAATCTTTTGGGTTCTTAAGTTGAATACTCTAAAAGCTTTGCTAACCATAGAATACCCAACAAAATACCCTTCATCAGATTTTTCATCTAACTTTCCCAGATAATCAATGGTATTGAGAATAGATACATGACATCCAAATGGTCTCATGAAGTCAAGGATAGGTGGTCTACCCCTAAATAATTCATAAGGTGTCTTGTTCTTTGTTTTTACCACTAAAACCCTGTTTTGCACATAACATGCAGTGTTAACAGCTTCAGCCCAAAAAGTGATTGGCAATTTAGAATCTGCCAACATGGTTCTAGTAGCCTCTATAAGTGTCTTGTTCCTCCTCTAAGCAACACCATTTTGTTGAGGAGTTCTAGCAACACTAAATTCTCTTTTAATACCTTTATCTTTGCAAAAGTCATCCATAACTCTATTCTTGAATTCTGTCCCATTATCACACCTAATGATTTTAACTTTCATATTATATTGGTTTTCTACTTCTATGATAAAGATCTTGAGGATGCTTGTTGTTTCATCCTTGGTTCCAAGAAAGAAAAACCATGTAAACCTGCTAAAATCATCAGTCACCACTAGACAATATTTCTTAAGATTCAAGCTGCTCACTGATGTAGGACCAAATAAGTCCATATGTAACATTTGAAGTGGGTGAGCAATAGAGTTAACCAACTTTGACCTGCAAGAAGCTCTGTGTTGTTTGCCTTTAAGACAAGCCACACAGGTTTAATCATTTTCAAATCTATCTTGAGGTAAATCTCTCACCAAACCATCTTTGACAATCTTGTTAATGGTTTTGAAGTTAACATGACCAAGTCTTCTATGCCATAACATGGATTCATCCACTGTAGCCTTTGCAAGCAAGCAAGCATAATCATCTTTAGCAACAATGTTGTTCATATCAAAGCTATATAGGTTGCCTTTTCTAGGAATTTTAAGAAGAATCTGACTTTCATCAGGCATCTTAAAATCCTTAGAGAGAACAAAGCACATATCTTTGGGAAAAAGAACATTGTTCTTCTTGTCACACATTTGTGACACACTAAAAAGATTGTACTTAAGCTCTTTTACATAGTACACAGGTTCAAAGTCCAAGTTACCAGTTTTGATTACACCTTTACCAGCAACCTTTCCATTTACTCCACCTCCAAAACTGACATACTGTCCATCATACTGTTCAAAATCTGAAAGATAGGACTTGTTGCCAGTCATGTGCCTTGAACACCCACTATCTGTATATCCTTGATCTGATCTTTTTGTCCTTGGATGTTCCTGCACATAAGAGTAAAGAGTTAGTTTCTTTTGGGGATCCAAGCCATGATAGACTTGGATCTGCCTCATGTATCAATATAGTTAAATCTATCAAAGGTCATTGATACAGCATTGGGATTGGTTGTAGAGGTATTTCCTTTAGGTTTCCATTCCCAATGTGCTAAGGCCTTCACAGCATTGCCCATGTCCCCCCTTTTTCTTGTTTACAACCCTTGCAGTGGTAACTTTTGAATGAGCAGTGGAAACTGCTGGTTTGGTTTTAGGTACCTACTGTTGGTTATAATGAACCCTTTTAGTATGAAAAGTTCCTTTCCCTGTTTGTGCAGATTTTGCAAAAGTTGCTTTAGACATTGCACTTTTAATAGGTGACTTAGGGTGAGCAGTGTTAACACTTTTTGAAGTGGCAAAAGTTTTGAGGCCACTTCTTAGTTGAACTGCTCTTGGGACCATTTTGCTGTGTGGATTAGGGTGTACATTATTTTGAAACCTGTTAGACTCCACCCTTTTATTCCCATGGACTTCCCTTCTCCCAACATGATAATCACAATAAGCATGTAAATGATCGAAACTACCACAGATATAGCATGCCTTATTGTTCATTACAAAATCACTACCTAGTTGTTGAGATTTAACATGATTCCAACTCCTCTGGTTACCCTTAGGAGCTGTAGGCTTGTTCCTATATATCTCAGCATACTTTACAGTTGATCTAAGTTTATTAGCTTGTTTCCTAGGTTCCTCTGTAACAGTATTAACAATTTTTGGGATAGAAGTCTCTACATTCTTTTTAACATTCTCATCAACAACAGATGAGTCACTAGCACTCTCAAAAACATCATTATCATGCTTAATCTCTTCCTCACTTTTCACCATTGTGTCCTTTAAAGGACCATATTCACGTTCAAGATCCTTAAACTCTTCTAAACCTGTATGAGCTAAATCTATACCTGGAGGTGATGGAACACCTCTTAGTGGTGGAGGCACAGTATTATAACCCATACCTGACTTAGCTCTCATATATATTTGAGCATTCCAAATTTTATCAATTGACTTAGACTGATGATAGCATGTGGAATTTAGGTGGTAAAGGGTTTTTGTGCTAGTCATGCAACTTCCTATCCATGAGACGCTTTTGTTAAAACTAATGGCCCACTCCTATATGTCATGAAAAATTAAAAATTTGGTGCCAAAATTACCCTAACCGACATTTTCTCATGGTTTATTACACAAATACACTTGGACAAAGCAAATAATCAAGGATAAGCATAGTTTCAAAGTTCCCATTTTATTTTCCCTCCCTACACTTAAACTGAACATTGTCCCCAATGTTCCCCGAAATTATCAAAGTTATGATAATGAAGGTAATTAAAAACGAAAGAAACTAGTACTCCCCTGATTAGCTCGGTAGGATCCGTTGTGAAGTAGTGGTTAAATCCTTTCCAAGAAAAATGTATACGTGAAAAGCTCCTTCCAATCTTTTGTTTCTTATTCTTGATAAATTAAACTTGCACACTTGAAGAAAACAAACGAAACATTCGCGTAAAATCGGCGGTAATAATATATATAAGACTCGATTTAAACTAGGATATAATGCTTGTGGAATGGATGTTTACAGAATTTCTGGAAAATTATGACCTGGAAAATTCCAAAAATTTATAAGTAGCTCAGAAAACGAGAAAAAGTAATCTGATGTTTTTACTCCTTCCTGACGTCGTCAGGTTGCAATCCTGACGCCGTCAGGTTATCCTGACAAAAACTGGTCTGCGATTTTCTGTAAAAATTCTAGAAAATTTACATCTTTAGAATCTGGAAAAATTTCTGCAAAACATCCATTATGACTCGATACAAGCATTTGACTCGAACAAACACACATATATATCTTTTAATTAATTGTTATTCTCATGTTTACGTTTCTTTTGAAAACGTGTGTAATCCACCCTACACTTATCCTTTATGTAAAATACCTTTATATGCAATTAAGACGAGTTTAAAAACAAAATAAAGTATTTTTACAAATTTAAACATGAGAATAAACAATTAATAAAAGATATATGACACTAACAAGTAAACAATTAAGCATGGGTTGGCTCCCACGAAGCGCTTTTCTTTATTTAAGAGTCTTGTAGCTAGACTCGTAGTCGTACCCCTACGTGACTTCGTTACAGTCATCTCCTTCCTCATGACGGTCTCTATTGGGGGATTCCATGTTGTAAAAGTGCCCTATGATGCACCTCTCTAAGAGTTCATTTTCTCCCCACTCGGTTCTATATTCTGGTCCTAGGTTCAAGCAATCCTTATAGAATCCGAAAATCTTAGCCATAACATAATCTACTCCTTTTTCTTTATCCTCCTCATTCCTATAATAGACCGATAGTTTAAGTTCCTTTTCATCATTAGAGAGTGATGAAAACTTCTCTATCTTAAACGGCATTTGGTAAGCTATGTCATCGGTCTCATCCTTGAATCGCACTATTCCTAACGAGGGGTCATAGGTCATCCCGGTGCTTTCTATGAAAGGTTTTCCTAGAATAACGTAGGACAAGCTAGGGTCTATGGCCGCACTAATATCATCCACAATTATGAAGTCCGTAGGGACGTGAAACTACCTACATAAACGGGCAATCCCTTAACTCTACCAAGAAAATTGCAACTAACACTAGGATCATCGGGGTCTTGCCTAGTTGAAATTGGCTTTTTCATTACCCAATTGTAGTAGGTGCTAGTCATTATGTTGATTGGGGATTTGCGGTCAATGTATGCCTTAGCCACGAAAAGGTGTCCTATGCAACATGGTATGTTAAGATTCCAAGGGTTCCCAAACTTGATTCTAGGACTTTTCCTAACATACATTTGACGGAGGTCACGTACTAAGTGAGGGTGGCGAGATAGCTCTTCTTCCGTAGGAAACTTATTGAAATAGTCATTATCTACTTCACCTACTTCCTCGGTTGTTTCATTATTCTCAAGTGTATGGTCCTCTTCATCATTTGTTCCATTAGGTTTCACTAAGGCGATGGTATTGACGAATTGAACGTGCTTAGCTAGCTTACTTGGGTCCTTAATCTCTACACCGGAAGGCTCGGGAGTTGAGATAGCATTAACCTTCCTATCACTATTGGTCATGGCTTTCAAAAGGTTGTCTATCTTCCTATCCATTTCGGCTTGTTGTTGGTTAAAGTGGTCCGAGAGCTTAGCTATTTGGGCTTCTTGGGTTGCAACTAGGTTTTGCAACATCCCTTCTATATTTTGTTGGTTAGGACCGTGGGATGGGGGCCATGAAAAATCATTGGAAGTGAATTCCTTGGTTTGTCCCCAATAGAAGTCGGGCTTGCCCTTCCATGCTTCTCGGGTTTCATTGAAATTCCTAGGTCCGGGTATTGTAGGGAATCTTCCTCCCATTCCATTAGTACGTGAGCATGCGTAGTCAATGGAAGCATGTTCGGGGGATCGGGTGCAAGTGCGTGTGTTATGAGGATCATAAAACGGCTCACACGAGGAAGAAACTTTGTTCACATGGCGTGAAGACTTAGGGTTTTCGTAGGAACTCATTAGGAATTTAACTTGATCTTCAAGTTCGATCATCCTACGGTCGGAAGATTGTGAGTCAATGGGAGGCAAGGAGATTGCCTTTACGGTTTTGGGCAACTCACGGGGGTCATTCCAACTTTCGTTGTCATAGAGAGCAAGGTCCTCTATTATACCCTATGATTCTTCCGCGGTGAGATCACTAAGTTTTCCACCGGCCGCTTGGTCAATGGATCGCTTGGTGGGGAAGTTGACATGATCATAAAAGATTTGGACTTGAAGCCAAAGATCAATGCCGTGATGAGGGACTTTATGGAGTAAGTCCTTGAATTGAGTCCATGCTTCGTAGAGAGATTCACCTTGACGTTGTTGGAACATCAATATGTCATTCCTAAGTTTAGTGGTTCTCCCCGGTGGGAAAAATTGAGCAAGGAAACGAGAGGTGAGATCATCCCAGCTTGAGATGGAGCCGGCGGGAAGTCGCTTAAGCCAATTACTAGCTTGGTCCCGTAGAGAGAATTGGAAGAGACGCAGGCGCGTGGTCTCCCGAGTATTAGCATCAAGGTCAATGGAATCGACAATTTTGAGGAAATCCCTCAGATGCTGATTTAGATCTTCGGAATGAAGTCCATGGAATGCACATCCGTTTTGCACCAACCGGATGGTGTCGGATCGCAGGGCCGTAGTTTGGGCTTGGTCGGGAAGCTCAATGGTGTTCCTATAGCCTAGGTGGCTTGGTCTCGAGTATTCACCAAGAGTACGGGCATGATGAAAAGTGATGGGGTTTACGAACAAAGGTCACCTTGCATGATGAAAAGTGATGGGTGGTTATCACCTTGCATGATGAAAAGTGATGGGGTTTACGAACAAAGGTCACGAAGAAGGGGGATAGACTAAGAGAAAGCTAAAAATGAGAAAAAAAATTTACTTGATAGGAATCAAGCAAAGGAACCTAAACGAGGTGGACTACTAACTAGCTATTCTATTCCCCGGCAGCGGCGCCAAAAACTTGATAATGCTACACGCGTCGTTCGGGGTCAAGAAAACTTCCTTTTCTTCGAGCAAGTTTTATAACACCCTAGGCAGTGAACCTAATCGTTGTAGTGTAGTAATTAGGATAAGCCACGGGTATTGATATCGTTCTCTAGGGGAATAGGAATGCTAGTAAGAAGTTACTACGCTAAGGTTGGGGTTGAGGAAGATTATTTTTTATCTTTTTATGTTTTTTTAGGAAATTGAAAGGTACGAATCTCGAGGTTTGGATTTAGGGGGTTGGTATTGCTACCGATTACTCTACTTATCTAATTATCTAATCTAGGGTGTATGTAGTCTATGCCTAATTATTGTGTGCTCGTATGATAGTTTAAAGATGTGTTTACTTAGGTTTTACAACTCCTTAATTATCTCCTATTGGTGGTTGAATTGTCACGTCCTTATTCTTAGTTGCGTTGTGTGTCTAAAGTTGTAGGGTATGCGTATGTTCCCTAACTCTTTGAACTTACCAAAGGGTCTTGTCTACAAAACCCACTAGGGATAATAAACTCTTACTCTAAGGCACTCTTTGGATGGTTTAGCTTACAACTACTCAAGGAGTTATATTCTAAGGTTCACAAAGATTTAATCAAGCATTAAGTACACAACGAATGACCTATCGCATTACTAGATCATTAATCAACTAAGATAAGAGACAACCAATCAATAATCAATAATTAAGTTTCATATTCCCTAAGCAAACACACAAATAAATTAGCCGGACATGGAGAACATGCAAGCATACACACAAATAATCAAAGACATAATTGTATTAATGAAGTAAAGAACTTATCTTGATGTAAGTTAGGGTTTAGAACCCTAAAATACTGTACAAGACAGCCTTGGTTCGGTTCTAGGTTTTTACTCCAAAAGACTACACACAAATACTGAAAAATTCGGATTCTATTTATAAGATTACATATGCGACGGCGTCACCTTATGTTTTGTGACGCCGTCAGGTCGCCGTCATTAGGGTTTCGTCTTGGCCACGTTATACTTGTGACGGCGTCACCTGGTGCTTGGGACGTCGTCCTCTTCAGATTTTGACGCCGTCTGGATTGCATCTAGGCCGTCTGAGTTGCGACGGCCTACTCTTTTACAACTGGACGTCTTCACTTGAAAATAAGAGTTTTGGGTTCTGTCCCGTCACAAAATCCTCGGAAGGCGTCGCAGATAAGCAGTGACGCCGTCACCTTATGTTTTCAGCAGCTGGAGTGTCTCGATTCTTGACTTTGGCCATTTTCTTCGTATATTCGCGCGCCTTTTCGTCCAAATAAGTGCCATTCCAGCATTTTGCCTTCAAGAGACCTAAAAAGTGAAAAGGAACGATATTATGTAATAACGGATACAAAAATGATCAAATAAGGGCTTAAATGACCCCTCAAAAAGGTACATTTTAAAACCTTATCAACAAGTTAGGGACTTTCCCATGCCATATTTCGTATGGAGTCTTATCTACCTTCTTGGTTGGAACCATGTTGAGAATGCGAGCAGCAGAATCTAGAGCATAACCACAAAAGGACATTGGCAACGTTGTTAGACTCATCATAGATCGAACCATGTCTAGCAAAGTTCAATTTCTCCTTTAAGATACACCATTATGTTGTGGTGTATGTGGAGGAGTGAATTGTGAGACTATCCCACACTTTTTTAGATGATCTAAAAACTCTTGACTCATATATTCGCCTCCACGATCGGATCGAAGTGCCTTTATAGTCTTATCGAGTTGATATTCTACCTCACTTTGAAATACTTTGAACGTTTCAAAGACTTCATGTTTATGTTTAATCAAGTAAACATAACCATATCGACTGAAATCGTAGGTAAAAGTGACGAAGTAGTTAGCTCCTTCCCTAGACATAATCCTAAATGGGCCACATACATCAGTGTGTATGGGTCCAAGTAGGTCTTTAGCTCTTTCTCCAACATGGGAAAAAGGCTTGCGCGCCATCTTACCAGATATGCAAGAAACACATTTATCAAAAGACGTACCGTCAATTGATTCTAAAAGCCCATCTTGCTGTAGCTTCGTAATGCGTTTCTTGTTTATGTGGCAAAGACGACAATGCCATAGAAAAGTGGAATCCATGTTATGTTTAGATTTCTTGTTGCTAACATTATATATAGAACCATTGTTTGAATTAGGATCACGCATATCAATTTCAAAAATACCATCTCTAGGAATAACATTAAAATAAAAAACATTATCCTTAGAAACCGAAATGCCAAAATCCGTAAAAACATGAATGAAACCATCATCCTTCAAACGAGAAAGTGAAACAACACCTCTAGTAATAGTAGGTGCGAAATGACAATTATTCAAAACAATAACTAGTCTATTAGGAAGGATTAAATCATAGCTTCCTATCGCTTTGACTGGTGCACGATTCCCATTACCAACATACAGGTCCAAAGCGCCATGCTTCAACTTTCGTCTTCCCCTAAGACCCTGCACATCATTACAAATGTGAGTCCCACAACCTGTATCATATACCCAGGATTTATTAGGAAAAGTATAGAGTTCTATAGTGAAGATACCTGATGAACTAGCCCCGCTAGCCTTGCTCTTCTTTAACTCTGCCAGGTACACCGGACAGTTTCTCTTCCAGTGCCCTACCATTCCACAGTGATGGCAGGGTGCGTCCTTGGCTGGGTGCTTCTTCTTAGTAGGTGGGGGGACTTTAGGTTTGGGGGCGTAAGCAAGCTTACCCTTGCCTTTCCCTTGTCCCTTGCTAGGTGCTAACGGTTTCCCCTTGTTCTTTTTCTGGATTTTTCCTTGCTTGATTGCTAGGAAAACTGGAGCTTTCTTGGGCATACCTTTTTCTGCAAGTTTGAGCATATTATGCAGTCCATGTATGGTCTTGCCCATGTTGTGCATGTTGTAGTTTTGCACAAATTGTTCAAATTCCTTTGAAAGTGAGGCTAGTATCATGCTCACTCCAAGGATCTGAGGCATGGGGTATCCAAGCCGCTCCATCTGATCCAGATAGCCTTTCATTTTCATGATGTGGCTACTGACCGATTGTCCTTCCTCCTGCTTGCAAGCATGGAATGATCTGACAGTTTCAAATAATTCCTGCTCAGCTTGCTGTTCGAACATTGTCCTTCCTCCTGTGAGGTCCTCTAAATTCTTTTGAATTTCAAGGATCATGCTCGCAAGCATAAGACAAGAGACTTCCTGCTGTTCATTAAACCTACGAGTGTAGGCATTACGCACAGCAGTAGTGGCATTTTCAGCAGGAGGCTCAGGTAAAGCCTGTTCCAGATGGTAAAACTTTTGTTCAGACTTGAGGACAATCCTCAAGTTTGGTACCATCAAAAAGTTGTTACCATTCAATCTCTCTTTCTCGAGAATTGATTTGATTGACGAGTTGTTGATGGTTTGAGTTGGAGTTGTCATCTACAAAACAAACAAAATTCAAATTTTAGTATCATTCAATAATTAATCCTTTTTAAAATTAACTACCCAAGTTTTAAAAGAAAAACAATTAATTTTGCGAAAAAGGCTAAGATCCTCATCGAGATTCCACCATCACATCAGTTGATCTGCTAGCAATGGTGGATTCAATAGGTAGGTAACGTCGACCAATTGCAAATCAAGTGCAACTCTTAGATCCTTATGGGACCCATGGCACTAGTGAACAAGCATCTAGTGTCAAGGTGGCATGTTTAGTCCCATCCTTGCCTCGGGTCAAGGTCTCACCGCTTAACTCGATTAAGTCATCCAATTTGAGAACTTGCGAAAATATATCTAGGTCCCACGCATAGACAATAATCACCTTGGGTTACAATTCAAACTAGGTCCCACGCATAGGCAAAAAGTAATTGCAAGTGTTCTCAAGCGATTGGACGGCATGACTTAAATTTGTGACGGGTAAAATATTTTGATGTGAATCAAAAAAGGTGTACGAAAAAAGCATGCATTCATTCTTCGTAGCACAAGTTAAAAACTCTTCTTAACTTAAGTCTAATCATTGTTTTAATTTATGTGTGTCAGGTTGTCCATTTTCAAGTCTAATATAGAACCTATGTGGATTATAATAGAGATAGGACAATACATAAATCGAATAACATACATAACAAGTTAAGTGTTATTTTTAAAACAATGATTTTAAGTTAAATCCATATTTAAACTTAGTTAAACTAAATCATAAGATTAATTTGAAAAATGGTTTGTGTTGCGTTTTAAGTTTTAGAAAACGCTTTGCAAGTTATATACATTCACAACATACATAATAAGCAACCAACCAACACACAACCACAATATGCAAAGCCTCAACCGATGAAAGAACCTATGCTTGGTCTCGTGAGCCATCACGAGAACCAAGAGTCATCTAGGGACATAAACCACAACCAGACGGAGGACTCCCACTTGCACCAAGACCAAGCTAGGACAAGTAGAAGCCCATTATGCACATGAAAAGTGAATCTGCCAGCCCAGAATTTCTGCATTCGGAGGCCCAAAAGGCCTAGAAGGAGTCATCCCCGAGCTTAGCATCAAACTAGAAAGTTGTGGGCCTATGAGTTGTCTACCTGCAGTAAAAAATTGGTTAAAAAATAGGCTACCATTCACCGGGAAACGCCGTTTTACTGCAGCTTGTACGATCAGCCATTTTGCGTCTTTATGTCTTCTATGCTTCGCCATTCCATTCCAAGCATCGGTTACAATATATAGAATGTAAAATACAACTAATCTACTATATATTTATTGTAAAATGCCCAAAAAATGGCAAAAACCAAATTAAAATACATACATAAAGGCCGAAACAATGGCAAACCCCAAATAACAAGAAATAAACGACAATGACAATCATTCATAGCACAAGTGGTCTACGTTTTCATCGGCTTTGCATATACACATAATAATACCATAAAATTATGAACAAAACAAGGTGTTGGCTAATCCCATGAGCAAACATGCATGTATTTGCCATGGGAACAATTTAAATAGCATGAAATAATAGAATTAGCCAACGAATCGAAGAAATAATCAACAAGAATAAAAACCCCGATTGGTACGCGTGTAAAATGGATTTAGGTTCTCAAACCTACTGATATTAGACCTTCTAAAAATCATTTTACCACAGAAAATTTAGCCTTAGGGGCTGTTTTCAAATCGTTTCAAGAATCGATTAAAACAACGCGATTAAAGCCATTTTTAGCGTACCGAACACATTGTTTAATTAACGTATGCGAAACCAATGGCCATAGGACCAAAAATCACAGATCTTTATATTACTAATAACATTTTTAATCCATGAAAAAAAAGGAGCCCTCGGGGCTGTTTAGAAAGTGGTTACATAAAACACTTAAAAACACGCGTTTTGACCATTTTTTCGCATACCCGATAATCATATGGCACATATGATGGCTCGTGATACCACTATAGGTGATGATGAATATAATAAACATAAAGAAAACATATAAACGCAGCGGAATCATCACCAACAACGGATCCATATAGCCATATGATCAATCAATTAAAACAAACATAAGGTTAATACCTTTGAAGCGTGAATCCGGTTGCAAGACACCTATCCCCACCACGAAAGGATTCAAGAAACCAAAAGACCAATGAAGTTGGCCTTTTCCCAATGATAGAAACACACTACACGTCCTTGACTACCACCCGATGCTAGTCTAGATACGTAACCTTAAGCCTCGATTCACCTACAATAGATAAGTAAGGTAGAGAGGGATGAAAGAAAAAACCCACACCCACCTTGTGTGTTTTTGGCCGTGATATAGTCAAGGGGGGGGGGGGATGGGAGTGATTTCCTCAATTATCATTAATGATATTCAATATGATATTAATCACATTTAATAGGTTTGATTTGATTTAATCTCATTTAATTTTATCAAAACCTAAGTACATTAAGGACCTTAGAAAAAACTCCAATAACCCCTCTATCCCCTCCTCATGGCCGGCCATATAGTGGGCCCACAATGGGCTTGCCCATCGTTGGTCCAATCCAAAGATACTACATCGTACATAGCATTTGATGGCCCGTTATCTATCCCGAGTTACGTAGATGCTTATATATTGTAAATACGATAAATACAATCTATAAAATGGTATCTCTGTGTATAAGTGTGTGACCCCATAGGCTCACATACATCTAGCCGTATAATTATTTATTATTACATGAGCATACTCCAACATTCATCACCCTAGATGTTTCACCTAAAATTCCGTCTTTTCGAGTCTGTGCCTTTTTCCTAGCTTCTTCTAGATAGTGATTTCGGACCATGTCGTTAGAACCGAAAGATTCTTTAACAGGATTTTTGGTCACATTCCGTGTGCTATTCCTAGAAAGGCTAGGTGTAATCACTTTAGGGTTTTCAACAACAACTTTTTCTGTTTCAAAACCTTTGATAATTCTCTTTTTAATAGGCAAGGACTGTGGTGTGACTGGTTTTGAAAAATCTTTTATCTCATTGACTGTTGAAGGAGAAATAGACATTTTTTGTTTAAAAACCGGTTTTGGAACATTTGCCTTCTCTTTAGTCAATGGTTTTGCAATCTTAGTATCCACAGCCTTTCCTTTTAGACTCCCCAGTTGAGCTCTCAAAAGATCATTTTGCTCTTGCATGTCCTTGTAGGCACGCTCATACGACAGTTTGTCATACTTGCATTCCTCGGTTTTTCGATCAAGTTGTTTGGAATAGGACACGTTTTCTTTTTCAAGTTTTGCAAGAGCTTTTTCATATTTTGAAACAATTATGGAGGTCTCAGACTGGAGTCTTTCATGATCTTCAACACAATATGTTTGTAAAATAATGGACATGATATCGGTAGTCATAACATCTTCGAAGAGAGAAGCATTTAGTTTTTCCAAAACTTTGATGTGTTCAACACTGTCATTAGCTTGCTTTACCAGGGATTTATGGTCCTTGACAAAGTCAGCTGTTTCTTTCAAAAATGCTTGTTCAAAATGAATTACCCTTGAGTTGATGTTATTAAGCTGAGGGGCAATTTCAGTTTCAAAAAACTTTTTATTTTCATCATCAAAACGAGTAAACCAGATATTAGTTGTAATATTGGTTTTAGTTTTAACAGTCTCTTGAAGTCCCCCAATTCTAGTTTTAACATCATCTAAAATGTTTCTAGCATCACTTGTATTAAAAGGATTGTTTGAAGACATTTGTTCAATTTTCGAAAGAGATTTTGAGACAACTACAGGAGTTGAAACTGGTTTGGAAACTCTTTTTGAAACTGGTGTTGACACACTGTTTGAAACACTGGGTGTTATGG
The DNA here is from genome assembly GCA_910596185.1 of Chrysanthemum makinoi. Lineage (NCBI taxonomy): Eukaryota > Viridiplantae > Streptophyta > Magnoliopsida > Asterales > Asteraceae > Chrysanthemum > Chrysanthemum makinoi. Next base: position 59,042,036 of record OU343220.1, read on the forward strand.
AAAACTTTGACTTTTCTTTTTGATTAACAAAAGTAATTCCATTAATTTTGTTCCATTTGTTATAAGCAATTGGTTTTATTTCCAGATGATTTTGTTTCATTTTTGATCTACTCTCCTCAGATAGTTCTAATGTTTCAAGAGAATCATGAACAATTATGGGTTCATGCAAAGGTTTTCCATTGTTCAACACATTCTGTTCTTTCTGAGCTTTCTTGAGGAAACAAGGAGGTTTGTTACCAAGTGCCATTTTTTTGTAGTATGATAATACGGATTAACTTGATTAATCAGCATATTGGTTGATTTGGCTGAATGGCCCGTTGTAACAAGCAAATTTTCCAAATTTTTGATCTTTTCATTTGTAGGACCACACTTTTACACCAACCTTACGTGTAACACACCTTATCACAAGATGAACACGTTAAACCACAAACACTTATGCGTATAAGAAGATGAAATAAAGAAAGGAAAGATGGTGACTTGATGTTTCTACAAACCGTGTATGTGAATAAAGATGAAGACAAGAGAGTTGTATATTCCAAAGGAAAAACACACACACACACACTCAATCACACCCCTCAAATGAGACTTTGAGGGATTTATATAGTACAAGTAGTAGACGCCCTAATGGGCTTGGCATGGGCTCGTTTGGTCTTGGGTTGGACATGGTTTGATATAAGGCTAGCTTATCTTAACTTCTAACCAATTAGCTTAACCCAGTCCATGAGCCCGTTGACTATTTTAGCACGATATCTAACACACGATACAAAGTTCCTAAACGTGAATGACCATCACTTCTAATAAAAACTATTAAGGCTAACAATCTCCCCCTAAGGGGTGGTCATTCAAAAGATGCTCCACTTGATAAGATCTTTACTTTCCCTGAGCTTGAACTTTGCGTGTAGATATAGAATAGTCTTAATTCTTTGTTCATTCATGCTTTGTAATCATTTAATGTGGTTATCTGCCGTTGTCAACTTCGTTGGTTAGGTGTCTCCACGCCTTTCTCCACCATGCTCACACTTCTATTTGTCTTTTGATTACCAATGATGTAGTTCTCGAGAATTTAAACTTTGTAGATTCTTTGACATTGACGAAGAATCATCTTAAACTTTTGTTGCCTTTGATTTTGATGAGAACTTTCATGTGTTGTTGGTATGAGCATGTTGGAGAATCTACCGCGATCAATCGCTCGAGACTTCCATAAGAAGAAAACATAAAACGGTTAGTAATAAGCGTCCGACTTACAAGTTTAAATTTCGAGTGTGTTAACAGCATAGTGTGAAAAAACATCTCTAATTCTTACAAAGGCCGTTCCTGAACTGGAGTCCCACAAGTGAGATAACACGATATACCGATGTACATCTACAGTTCGGATGAGTATTTGAAGTACACGAAGCATCACTCTGACGTATACCGTTTGAGACACACTAAGCGTAATCCGGGGAGTTACCGAAGTGACCTGCTGTCGGTGCATGATGTTAACCCTGGCAGGAGTTTCCATTCAATCACTGAAGATCACAGATGTGAAACTTCTCATAAATGTTCTGGCAGATTGCTAAGATCTGTGTAGGACTCTAGAATATATCACTTGTGTCCTAATAGATGAACAATAAGTGATGTCATCTCAAGTGTTCCTATGAGATCTTTTGATGAATCTCGTGGCTCTAGACTCAATAAGTGCATTATGGTTTTCCTGAGCAGAGATTAGGGAGAGGGTCTCCTTCTTCAATACCAACGATCTCTAAGAGAAAGTCAATAGATTATGTAGGGTTCCTAGTGAGAATGAAACAAATCCTTTTAAGAGGAATTGAGTGGCTAGGAGGTTTAGTGCAGCGCGTCACTGGGTCCATGACGTCTTTGTCTTCAATACTAGTGTCATCTAGTGACAGCCA